>KK118639.1:179105-244982 GCA_000611955.2 Stegodyphus mimosarum
AAAAGATATTTTTAAGCAAAAAATTTTTTTAAAGTAATGAGGTAGCTGAATTTGCTGGTTTACAGTTAATTTTCCTGTGAAGATCCTAGTCATTTAGAATCTCGAATGAAGTTGTACCCTGAGGTAGTATAAGTCAACATTGGACAAAATGAAAATCCTTGAAAGTAACATAAAAATGTAAAATATTTTAAATTGTGATATTGATCTCCCAAGTTCAACGCTTCAAGCAGAACTTACCAAGGGAAAGGTGTTTTGAAGGTTTGTACTAAGATGATCAATGAGTTTCAAATATAGGTTTGTTCCTCTGAGACGTTTGAGATAATGCGCGAAATATTTGAAATATTTTCTCAATTTGGATTTTATCTCTTAGAGTCTGTCAAATGTTCAGATCTTTTCCCCACCTTTTCTTTTCAAAAATTGTTATTAAAATCGTAAAAAATAGAAATAATTTATTAATTGCTTTGTTTTATTTAAATTATGAGTACTTGCATATTTGTTTTCTAAACATATGAAAAGCAAATCTATATTTAATAGTCAGAAAAATAATACGCAATCAAAGTCATTAATTTATATTTTAAATACTGTTTATTTTTTGCAAAATAAATGAAATGATTACACGTAATAAAAGTTGTTAATTTAAGTTTCAAGAGCATATCTAACTTCTGCTCTTTATGCTTGAATATATGCATTTGATGACCGACGAGGTTCACCAAGAAATGTCACTTTACAAAGACTTTCTATTGATATTTTTAAGTAAAAATAATTGCAAAACTTGTGATTAAAAAACGGAGTAATTTCATTACATAAAATATAAACATTGTTGTTGTTGTTGTTGCTGTCGTGTCCATTACCACATGGAAGAATGATTGCCAGAGCCTACTCTGAAGAGAAGTTGGACTTCTATTTTCCACCCCAATTTTGAGGGACAGCACCCCGGGGGGATCCAGGGGTCTCCCACCCCTCTCCTCTCCCACCAATCTACACGAGAGGACAATATAAACATTAAAAAATAAGTTTAAAGAAACTCGATCCTAAGCAGATCTCGCTATTTTTCCAAACCATATTTTTCGGTATAGCAGATCTGCAATTGTCTGAAATAACCGAGTTTATGACTTATCCAGATTTTGGGAAATTCCGGATAACTGGCATGCCCTTTTTCTGTAGACCAGATGCATATTTATTTTGATGCAAGTAAGAGAGCTTTTCGCTTCGTTATCATATTTTATTTCAACAAACAACAGTTTATTTCCAAGAAACAGAATCAAAATCAACATTTTCCAAAAAAATTTAAATGATCACTTTTGCGCAAAACACATAAACTGCTCATACTCCGACTAAAATAGAACAATAAAATTCATTTACATAAGCAGTAAATTCATATATGAGATTGTTTGCTTTTTGATTGCCTTTGAAGCAAAAAATTACTTGATTAAAACTAAATACGTCTAGTCAAGTAATTTTTTTTTATTTCTTTTCTTAACCGAGTATAATGATTTCTTTCCATTATAACATTCATTTCCATTATTCCATAATTTCTTTCCATTCCATAAGATTCTTAAAATGTTAGGTATGTGAGAAGAAACTAGTAAGAGTGATGATAAATAATGATAAAATAACTGCATACTCGCTTGGAATCGAACTCGGGCATTCTAATTACTATATCGATGATTGTAGTAGCATAAGAACACATGCTTGCGGGATTTTTTTTCAGTTTTCCCTTATCTCAATTTCTTTTTTCCTCGAAATTTTATTCCTGATCTTCGTCTCAGAATACATTGCTTTCATTTATTAACAAATGATAATACGGATGTAGGGAGAAGTGAAACATACCAATCTGCTAAGCCATAACCTTGTGTTTGGCGAAGCTTAGTCAAGAACTTAACCGATTTCGAGGGCAAACAAATACAGATCCTCTTTATCAGGAGCATCTGTCTTGCAGATTTCTTTGCTCTGGTGAAGAGGGACCTGTACGTGGTTCCCCTCGAAAACGTTTGAATTCTTGTCGAAATATCTGCCAAACAGAAGATTGTTGCTTTGCTAATTTTATGATAACATCGATTTTGGTGTTTAGGACGTCATAAAAATCTAGAAAATAAAAAATAGCGAAGACACAATAAATTGAGCATTTTATTGACAATTGAATTTTAATTAAAATGGCGAAAAAAGCGTTTTTCTTATTCATAAAATTTTATATAACTTTTTGAAGTGAAAAACACAGACATCAATGAAAAAGAAATTGTCAGCTCCAACACGAAAAGTAATTTCAAAATTGATCTCGGATGCCAATTTCGAAATTAATATAAGAACCTTTTGCCGTTAAAGACACAAAGAAACCTTTCACCATATTAGAAAACAGAAATCCAAAGACAATTACATTTCCCACTTCAATTTATTATTATCTTTTTTGAGCTGGGTTTCAATTTTGGTATATGAGGTAGCGGCTTGATATAACTGTCAGTAAAAAACTGGCATGGAATTTCATTTCATTCTTTTATTAATTGATTTGAAATGAAATGGCGGTGGTATGATATTACATATCTTTAGTACGTTTTAAGTAGGGATCGAGTCCCGGAATTAATCATTGATGGAACTGACATTTGAACGCAAAGCAAAGGTTTTTTATTTCAGTGCTGATTGAACAAGTATACAAGAAAATACATTAGAAATAAAACACTAGATACATGGCATTCAAACCTCTTGCTGGGGATATCAGGGACAAAAGAAATAAAAATGTTATATGATTAAAAATGCAGAAAATAAAATTAAAAAAAGGTTACAATGGACAAGAAATTATATCAAAATCAGCAAAGATTTTTAAATTCGAATATTTTAACAGCCTTAAATTGACAGTCACATTATAGTTTAGAGAAATAGTTAAAATTTAGAAATATTTTAAAACTAAACTTGTCAGGTAAGGAGTATAACATCTTTTGGAATGTAAACAGAACATTGTAAAAATGATGGATATTTATGATAATTAAGAAAATCGTTTGAACAATTTCAATCTGAACAGCATTTGTATTAAAAAAGTTCCCATTTAGATAACATAATCCCTGCCATGTCTGTTTTTCACACATATTAAGTTAAATGCAACTCTTTTAATTTTCTTATTAATTAAATTTAAATAAAAATTTAAATTTTTAATTAAATACTCTGATAGTGGTAAGGCGTCACAGTATTAGTCACATAATTAATAGTATAGTTCGTGGTGGAATCGCATGCGTTCTTCAGTCCAAAGTCCGGTCTTTTGTCAATGAAGTATTGTCCAAGGACCATTGAATCCATAGATAATTTCACCGCTTCATTACGAGAACGCTGTCCGAGGCTCAAAAGATGTGCTCTGCATTCACAGAAAGTCCCACAAGCGCCTGGATTGCTCGTGGGACATTCCACAAGCAATCCAGGATGCCACATTCAGGATTTGAAACCGAGTTATTTAGCGTGGTAGATAGCTTTTAAAAACGGTTATTCATCAGAGCTGCATATTATACCAAAAGGATGATAAATTAAGATAACCCGAGAAAAACATAGGAGAAAAGATCAAAATTAAAACACACAATCGTTGTGTTATATAATTAATGTAGAAATGTGTTAAATAATTAATTAGGCTTCAGTATTAAATAATTAATATCGAAGCAGCAAAAAGGTACGTAACTTTAAAAATAGATATATGAAGGCTCCATCAGAAAAATGTATACACGATTTAGACATGGTGTCTGAGTATGGGCTTCGAAGTTTAAAGGACTTAACTGTACGATACGTAATATGATGTTGACTCAACACAGTAAGTACTCTCATGATTGTAATATGTGACGTATGACATATGACACTGAGTCAAAATGACCTTGGGAGACCTTGAAGAATATTGTGTAGGAAATCGGTTATGTTAGAGATCCTTGGTGAACAAGTTACGGCGGCATATGCAGCAAATCCCATGCATACATTGATCAAACAGCCTTCCGGCTTTGTATTATACGTATGGCCGCTAATGGTTGTCACTCTCACAGTTTGAGTTTCTCTAAATAGCTGTGAAGATATAGGTGAAGAAAAATTGTATTAAACGTTACCTAACCCACCTATAATAAAATTCATTACTAACCCACAATAGAGAATTTTCTTTCGTTGAAGTGCGTATACATTTTTCTGGTGGTCCCGGTATATACAACAGCGTGTCCAATTCAAACGTCACACAGACAGTAACCTAGGACTGCAACATGGCTGTACAAAACATAGAAATATGAAACAAAATTCAGTAACAAAACTTCTCAATGTTTAAACTGTAGTGACAATTATTATGACAGAAAATCACGGCAGCACAACTTTGCAGTTCAAAATGTGTTGTTGAATGCAAAGGAGCTGTAAAATATTGGAGATGTATTCATTTTACATAACTAAGAAAGTTGATAAGGTATTTCTCCTGCCTTCTTACCATGCCTTCGTGGTGTAATGGTCAGCACGCTCGGCGCGTATTCGAGAGGACTGTGGTTCGAATCCCGACGAGGGCATTGCTCACTTTTCATGTCTCCTGCTTCGAAGTAACCCAATGAATCTACAGTGGCGCCCGAACTAGAAAAGGTGGTAGATGATGGTTTTCCACCACCAGAATTTGGCGATTGGGTCCCCTAATCCTCAGTCGTCCTTTAAAAGGTGGGGTGTATAAGGTATTTCTCCCGCCTTCTTAGCATGCCTTTCTGGTGTAGTGATCAGCACACTTGGTGCGTATTCGAGAGGTCTGTGGTTCGAGTCCCGGCAAGGGCACTGCTCATTTTTCATCGCCCCTGCTTTCAACTTAATGACGCTGCAAGTTTAATAAATGCTTTGCTTATTTTTTACAATTATATTTTGCGCAATGCCATTTTGAGATTGCGAAATTTGCTTCCGTTTTTAACACGATGTTTTAAGAGTGTGAGGTTTTGATTTTTTTTTCCTATTCCATGATGCCATACAGCAGTGTTTTCATTTCAAGTAGTTTTTCGGCGATAATTTTTCTGGCTCTGTTTCTGCAACGTTGATGTCGATTATAATTATCCTTAAATAACAAGAAGAATGGAACATATAATCGTTACGTCATTCATGCGATTTATTATGTGGAGAAAATACATACGAATATACAAAAATGCAGGTGCGCAAGCATTAAAATTACCGATTTAATTTTATGTCCGAAAGATGATCGTCAAAGCAGTCTGGTAGATTCAAATATAGATTACCGTCAAAACCTTATATTCATGTATTTTGTTTGCCTATTTATATATCTTTACAAATAGATATAAAAGGAAAACTTACATTTATTTAGAATCTCACAAGCATAGCGAACAAGCGTTAAATCGCTCGTATATTAATCGAAAAATGCAATAGAGACTTCTTTACCTTACGGCAGTAGTACTGGAACTGTGTAAATACACAGTAATAAATCGACGGATCCTTGAATCATATTGATATAGGTTGATAAATTCTACAGAAATGCTTTCCGCATGATTTGTCAATAACTACATAGCAATAAAAGAATTCAATGTACATGGCAATAAAATAGTACATAGCAATAAAATTGACAGATCGTTCACAAGCTGCCGAACACCATATGCTTATCCAACGCTCCAACAGGCTGGCTACTTGTAGTTCTGTAAATTGTACCCTGAATATTAGCATTTACCCTTAGAATGCTTATCATGAATTACCCTAAAGTAAAGGGTGACCCAAAAGACCGTTAACGCTTGAAAATTCATTAATTCACTGAATGATGTAGGTAGAGAGGCAAAAACTTACACACATGCTTGAAATGTCATGAGGTTTTATTGAAAGCAAAAATCAATTGCTTAAAGATGGCCCTTCATATTATAACAAAAGCAATAATTAGCGTGGAAAGCCATTAGGATGTTTTTGCAGCAGGCATCATGAAAAATAAGCAATGCCCTCGCCGGGAGTCGAACCACGGACATCTCGAATACGCATTGAGTGTGCTGATCACTACACCATGAAAGCGGAAGAAATATCTTATATATTCCCCTTTTTAAAGGGCGACTGGGGATTAGGGGACCCTGTCGCCAAATCCTGGTGGTGGAGAATCATCACCATCACCCTTTTACTTTGGATGCCACTACAGAGTCATTAGGATATTTATTGAAGCAGGAATCATGATAAATTATCAATGCCCTCACTGGGATTCGAGCCACGGACCTCTCGAACACGCGCCGAGTGTACTGACCGTTACACTAAGAAAGCATGCTAAGAAGGCGGGAGAAATACCTTATAAGCATAGCAGTTGATTTTTTAGGAAAGATTGCATCTTTATAACAAATGTTCAACATGTCGGGCGTCATTCATCAACAACACATGTGATCGAGGGATAATGTTGTGGACAGCACTCTACAGCATATTTGTAGGTATGGTGACAAATTGCTGTCAAATGTTAATTTTTGGCATCCCTAATGAAGTCGGATGGTCGCGGTAGACTTACGATTTCAGGTAACCTCACAACCAATAATCATACAGGTTGAAATCTGGAGATCTGAAAGGCCAAGCATGACGGAAGTGGAAGCTCAGCATGCCCTCCTCATCAAGCGATGAGTACGAGAGATCTTTCACACGTGTAACAATATGGGGTGAAGCGCCGTCCTGCATAAAAGTCATACATTCCAGCTGGTGTTTATCAACCATTCTAGCAATGATGCGATTCTATAACATATCAGCGTAACTCGCACCCGTTACACTCGCAGTCTGAATGTGCAAAATCCCGCATTTCCTAGAAGAAAAAGTGCCCGATCACGATTAATGCGCCGCGAACAATACCCAGAGGCGAGGATAGAAAAGTGACAAAGTCATGAACGAACTGATTCCCTCTCTAACTACAGCTCTTTTCATACACGGTTCTCATGCGGCGTCATTGCTGCCCAACGCCATATGTTGGGCTTTTTTTTGCAATTAGTTTTTTGCTTTAAATGAAACCCCGTGTCATTTTAAGCATGTGTGTCAAATTTTACCTGCCTACCTACATTATTCCTCGAATTATTAAATTTTAAAATATTAACGGACTTTTGGGTCACCCTGTAGATAATCTTCACATTTTACTGTGGCAGTATAATCCATTTGTTTAAATTTACAAGAAAAATTCGAGGTATTTTGTTAGCAATTATACAAGTTTTCTGATAAATTACATTCCAGTGATATAGATACTTTCTTTAATTGAATCTATTAATTTAAAGTACAAACATTGTTCTAAATTTGTTGCTTCTCAAGTAAGTTAATTAAGCAATAAGCATTTTATTTGGATTTGGTTTAGAATATTTTCCTCTTCCTGCAATGCTTTTCTCAAAATCATTCTTTATTTTTATAATTTAGTATTTTTCAGTTACAGTTTGAGCTTTCTTCATATTATGGCAACTGTTCTAATTTTTTTCCTTAGTATTTGAAAAGTTTTATGCATAATAATAAGTGTTCATACTTTTTGCTCTTCGAAAAGTTTTGTAGCTTTTAGAACATTACATTTATTTAAATTGGTATAATTAAAAATAGAAAAAACTGTTATCATTCATCTTAATTTTTGTGTTAGATCATTTTGAAGCTTGCATTAAAGGTACAGCAAAAATTCCAATAAACAATAATGCATCTATAATTATAAAATTTTCCGATAAGCATAAACTCTTTTTTTCATTTAACTTTGCCATCTAAAATGAAAGTAGAAATGTTTTCGGAAGTTTATACAAATTCGCATTAATAATTCAGATTTTTAGTCAAAATGCGTACAAGAAATATCTCAATTTATGCAAGTATTTTATAATATTTATGTTCGCAATTCTCAACGGATAGTATAAATTTAATTTTCACGCTGAATCAAATATTTGAAAAAAAAGAAGAAAAACACGCTTAATATATATATTCTTTAGTTATTTGTAGCTTTACTTTCAATAAGCAAAGTTGAGATATTATAATCCTGAGCTGATGTAGAAAAAAAGGTTTGAATTCTAGTGCATTCTTTGGTAGAGCTATATATGAAGTTTAGTCCTAAGCCTTTTGTGCCTTTGAGACTGGCCTAAAGTCTCTTTTTATTCCTCGCTTGAGAGAAGATTATGATAATTCGCAACGATTGGAGACGCTACGAAAATTTCTTCACATAGGTTATTAGAATTCAGGAACTGGCCTTATTAAATCTCACATGTTATTCCTGTTAAAAGAGCAAAGTTAGCTTATTTCGTATGCAATAAAATGCTTCTGCAAAAATTTTTATTACTTATCATATCAACTCCCATGATGAGCTAACTAATCTGGACTTATTTATACGTTAATTCTTAATAATAATACTTGTTAGCTCCAAAATTACAGGAAATACAATTTTCCAATTTTTGAAATTGAATTATGTTTCGAACTTAATTAGAATTAAGATGAATATTTTTTGAGGAATATTAATAGTAATCGAATATTGCGAATCTGTTATGCGTTTTAATTAATATTTAAATTTTTTTCGAGATGGTTTAAATTAAATTAAATTTAATAAATCAAATCTAAAAAAAATATCTCAAAGGTTTCAGATTTTAAATTACGTACAAAGGGGCGTTTTTTTAAAGTTTTGTGTGTTACATTTATTTATTAAATATCATGTTCTTCGCACTTAAACCATAAAATTCAGTTCAACAGCAATATCGCAAAATAATTTTAAAATGAGTATATCTTTAGAATTTCTGATACACAGATCCACGCGCGTTAGATAAAAAGGTTTTTTTCCCTCGTAGAGTGTTTCCATTGCTCGCTTTTAAATCGTTTGAGTTTGTTCATAAAAAATTCGTTAAATTTCTACAAAATATGAAAGAGATAATAAAATTCCAAATTCAGGATTCCAGATGCGCATACTGGGGTGAAAATGTATGTTATTCAAAATTGGATGGCTCTAGGTACCGTTGTATTTACCTTGGTAATTAAGTATGTAACTGAGAAATCATTTCTATGGTACAGTGTCCTAGATTATAACCTACTTTCTCTTTTTTTAACCAGTCAACTGTTTAAAATACAATTTAGGCATCTGATTTAGATAAAGTGCATTTTCTTTGTTTTTCAAATTGATTTTGCTCAATTTCTGTTATCCAGTATTTGTAAGTTTCTACAGCATGTCGTCTTTGATTTCTTTCATACTTGGAAACCGAAGTTCAGACTTTGACAGTTCCATAATTTTTTAATCGCAGGAAAATAAGAAAATGTTACTGAGAATTGTGTTTTTAATGGCCTCTTTTATTATACTGATAAGCGTTGCATTAATTTAGAAGTCAACCACAAATACAGGCATTATATTTGCAAATTTTCCAGGATTTGAACTTTGACAGCTGAGGACGATGGTTCGGTAAAATAGTCGAAACTAGTCCTGGAAAATTTGAAAATATAATACTGATTATTATTGTTTGATATCTAAATTAATCGCTATTTGGCGTGTTATTTTAACCTAAAACGCTGCATTGTTATAATTTCAAGGCTCATAAAGATGCATTTTAAGATGTATGAATGACTACAAATTATTCATCTTAGTCGGATACAGTTTCCAGAGGCAACAGTATATTTTTTTGGTATTAAACTATTTAATTAAGAACAAAGAACCCGAAACTCGAAACAAAGCTTATAACGAAATAATATTCTTGCTTGCGTACAGATTCGTAATGAATTGAATGCCTCCAAACCCAATGATAAAGCGATAATGTCCCCCCCCCCTAAAGAAACACTTTACAGTTCTGGAACTTTCCACAAAAGCACTCCCTTAACTCTTCTCAGTAGGCAAAGCAGCAACAGTAGTTACCACTTCAGACTACTAATAACACAATGTAAAGCGCATCAAAAGAGTGAAGCCCTTACGAAGATCTGTTAGTACTTCGAAGTCAGCTCTGAACTATGAAAACTGAGACACTGGCTCCAACATGAACTTTCTCTGTCTATCGCGATTATCGGGTATGTTACCCGATGTATTCCGGCTCTTCCAATTAAGTGCCATGAGGGGGCATAACGTTAAATATTTCTACATAGCTAGTCCCATGAAGGATTAGGATCGAAAGTAAGAAAAGAGGAAGGCATCTCACTGTTATGGAGATTTCTAGATTTAGCCTAGATGTGTACAAGATTACAAGCGAATACATAAAATGTAATATAATGAAAAGGGAGAGAAATGCTTATTCCTTGAGTGTTTTATATATATGTACAAAGTTTACAAATATGAATAAGTGCGATAAACGCTCGTGCACCAAAAATTCGTGGTCACATGATGTGGGCATATGCTCTCTCCGGTTTTGTATAGTTTTCTTCCGGCCAGTAGTAGTATAGTTTGTATAGTTTTCCTCCGGCCATATTTTTAGTATCTTCTATTTCAGGTAATTACTGGAAGGCATTTACAATCACAGTTGCAGTTGCATATAGTTATCAACTACAGCTGCATTACGAATTATAATTATACGAGGACCGGTCGCCAAGTTTGACGACTTTTGTAGATTTCTCGCCGAATTCGGCGACAAAAATTAGTCACCCAAGCTACTGCCAGCTGTACTTTATGTGACGCTAAGTTGGTGATACTCACTAAATTGGCGATATAGCCATTTACCTCAGTGTTAAATAAACTTGGCTCCTGTAATCTTATTTTTCTAGTAAAGCTTCGCTCTCTTCAAAGCTTCATGTTTTATTAAGCAAAATACATAACAATATTTATTTCGAAAACATTTTGCATTGTCTTTTACATTAAGCAACACCGTGTCTTTATTTAAACCGTGTAAGCATTTTACTAAAATATAATCTATAAAAATAATTATCGTCATTGGATATTTATTAATGAGAATATTCTAAATGAATAAGGTTTTAATTCAGTTTTAAAGCAATTTTTATTGAATAATGATATGCAAATATTTTATTATCTCTATACAATTACTTTCCTTAAAGATTATGACGATTCTTTAAGGTTTCGATTATTATGTTGTGAACGAAAATATATGCTATGAAGATCCTTCAGAACGGTTTCACCATTTTGAAATGAAAAAAATGCAGAGGTTTCTCGTATATGTGGAAGATTTTTGTTTCCCAAGAGTTAATATTAAGACACAACACTGAGTGATTAGCCGGTTTTGTTTATTTAAGAATAATCAACTGACCAACGTAATTTCAAAGATGTATTAAAGGTAATTTTAATATTTTGAATACGTATCATGATAAATGAGCAAGATATATCTTAACTCCATACACAGTTTCAACTGAATCTGTTTATAATTCCACCTATCTTCCGGATTCGCCATTTTGAATTTTATACATTTATTGGCATTTTCAGAAAGCAAAAGAACATTTTAAGTACTATTATTAATATTAATTTGTATGCTATTAACATGTAGATTAATATAAACTAATGTTTTAAATAATTATTAACGATTAATCCTATGCAGAAATTTTACTGCTATTTATACTAAATAAATGTGCATTGTGTTAATATTAATTATAAATTATTACATAAAATTATGTTTTAGTAAAATATGAATTTATCAGTTTCATTTAAGTAAGAGTAAATTGTACTGTTATGTAAGAAGTTCCGACTTTCATTCCTTTTCTTTTCATAAACACTAATTTTCATTGAAAATGAAAAAAAGAGGTTGATTTTTGTTTAGAGTTACTAATTAATCAAAATAATAAATCCAGTATTTTTAAGCTGGGATTTTTGTCACAATGCTTTCTAATATGTGTCGCAATCTTTTTCAAGTTTGATCAGAAATATTTGTTGTAATCCGTTGTAAACTACGCAAATAGAATGAGACTTCTAGCAGACAGATAGCGGAATGACCTCTCTTCCGCAAGGGCTGAGACAAAGAGGAAAACAAAAACAAAAAAAATCTTTAAAAATATAAATAAGACAAATAAAAATTCCCAAGGGCTCTGAGGAAAACCCGAAGCTAACTTACATAACATCGGAAGAAAACACAAATTTCCGTCTCTAAAATAACGCGGTAGAAATTGCGTCCAAAACCTTGGGAATAAAAACCAGATGGAAGAGAAAGAAGGAAGAATACGGAAAAGAAAAACAGGGAAAAAGAGAGGGAAAAAAAGGAGCCAAGTGAGTGAGTTAATGGAGGAGAAGAAG
Organism: Stegodyphus mimosarum; assembly: GCA_000611955.2. Classification (NCBI taxonomy): domain Eukaryota; kingdom Metazoa; phylum Arthropoda; class Arachnida; order Araneae; family Eresidae; genus Stegodyphus; species Stegodyphus mimosarum. The sequence continues at coordinate 191,185 of KK118639.1, forward strand.
CAATCGATCAAATGCTGAGCGCGGCGACCTCTATTAGCCTTCGCTAGGGGGGAGGGAAGGGAAAAAGAAAACAGCTTCCAAGGGACCAAAATCACTGAAAAGTACCAAAGGGAGGAGATCCTTAATTGCATGCCTTTATGTAGAAGTACCTCCACCAGGTAGCGCCCTACTGTACGCTTAATTGCTTCAGTGCTACTGGAATAGCATACCATATTGTATGTATAATGTTAGAAGAAGGCAGCCGTACTTTCTTCAGAGATATTTCGGAAATGAAGTGGTTAATTCCTGAAATACATTTATTGTTATGATTCGCCATGTGGATGTTAACCGGTTATATTTCTGTTAGAGAAGGAAAGAAAAAAAAACAGGTTTCAAAGTTTTGTTTTTAGTTATTTTTAGTTATTTTTATTATTATTCAATAAGTTTTTTGTTAAAGGAGAATTTTAAGGTCATCCTCGAAGTTCTTATTAACTAAATATGGAAGGTTCTTTTTTCAAGCAAGGTAGCAGTAATGATAATAACTGAAAACTACAAAGAAAGTTTGTAAAATTATTAAAAAATAATTGTAATAACCATTGGTTTCAATTTTAATAAACAAAAGTACAATAACTAAAAAATTAAAGAATTATACCTTTTTCTTACGTACTGAAAAATTGTTTGATTAAATACTTGACTGAAATTTGGGGTAACTTATCTGTTCCAAGGAAAGGTCAACTCTTTCGAACCCAGAGAGGGCCAAATCTGTTTTCCTCAACCATCGAAAACGCCCGTGTGTACGAATTTCTTTTGGAATGCTTTTCCTTCCCCCATGCTACAGCGCTAATAATACCCTACTTAAGTAAAACGACAACTTCTTTCTTGGACGCTTTCACCACTGTGTGTAGTTTCCTATTGGGAGAGGATTGCAACTTCAAGCATAAATAGCTAAACGTTGAGAGTAAACAAAGGAAAAATGAGATGCATTAAAATAACAGAACTACTTTAAATTGCTTCAAAAGAATGATTGGTATGTCGTTTTGTAGAGACATTAGGTTATTTTGAATCAGGAGTCATGAAAAATGAGCAACGCATTCGCCGGGATTCGAACCACAGACCTTTCGAATACGCATTGAGCGTGCTGACCACTACACTACTAAAGTATAATAAAAAAGGCGGGCGAAATACCTTATAATTCAACAACTCCCGAAAGCAATGAGCAATGTACTAATGTGATGGGGGGAAAACCCTGGGTAGGAAATGATTCAGGCTTTCGGGCGACCTACCGATGTCTGAATGGTTTGGGCTACTTCGATGCAAAAGAGTTAAAGAAATTTGAAAATTAATGATCAAGTCTCTAAAAATTTCAAAACTAATACTTAAAGCTAACGTAAAGTGTTAGTATGTAATACTGTGGAGAAAGAGCAGCTGAAATGAGAAATCATTTCTAGAGAGGATTAAGCATTCTGAGACCAGAAGACGTGAAAATTCAATTGTGCTATCGCCGGGATTCCAACCGCAGATCTTCCAACTGCTGGATGTCTTTGCTAACTGCTTACACTAGGCAAGCACGTGTGCGAGAATGCCACCATTCTTTATACTCTCCTCCATTTCAAAGAGGCAACTTGAAAGATGAGAGCCAGGCAGTCACAATTTATCGTCCACCACATTTTAATTTGTCATTACTGTACTGTCCATTAAGTTTTTCAGGATAAGAATTTCAGCCGCAACAGCAAGCACGACACACTAATTACTACCGTAAGAGCTTCACAGGGAAACGTAGTAGTTCTTTATACATTGAAAAATTCAAAGTACTTTCCTAAAAGTGAAATTCGGGACTTCAGAATTATGAAATCGATCAGTTGACCATTACACCAGAACAACACATAGGAGGAATGCTCGTAATTTTAAAGCTTCTTCTCCTAAATTTGAGGTACAGCGAATGATCTCGAGTCAATCATTTCAAATCTGATAAAATTGTTACCATCATTTGAATCCATTTAGCAGATGCGAATATGAAAGGAAGGATTGTTAGAAAGCTTGAAAGAGGAAGAGGAGAGGAAGAATTAGTAGAAAAAACGATTACACTCTTGTTGTTTAACTCGAGATTTCATACAAAATCGCAAGAGCATTTGTGAGAAATGTTTTAGTTCTTACAATATCAGCTAATTTACACAGTACCAATAATCAAGGGACTCTAAAAAATTGTTATGCCATTAAACTTCTGTAAACCAAACTGCCTCTGTTTTTATTTATCCTTTTGAGCAAATCTATGAACACGGACAGCAGATAAGTGTAACTGTTATTTGCTATAGCCCTTCAGCCACCTACGATAAAAATATGATTTAACCTAAAATGTATTTAATTTTAATCCAGAGCACCTCCCCAGAAAGTTTCGTCAAGTGTTGGATTGCGCTTCTTTTGCACCTAACCGCAAGAAAGGATTTTCGCGCCCAAGTTAAGCGTCTTCTTTCTAATGTAGGTACGATGTTTTGATAGTATCTTACCAGCGTGATAGCTGTCTCTGCTAACCACTGAAACGACAGGTAATATATTTTAATTTAATTTATTTAGTAATTTTTATTGTTTGTTGGTTTCGTCAAAAGTGTTAAGATGTCTGAGAGTCACTGAAAAGATCATCAGGGAGTATAAGGAAACAGAAGTACAGAATGGTAGGAAACACAAGCTCTATAAGTCTCTTTTCTTTCATTTCCTTTCTGTACTACTACGGTTGTAATGAACGTAGTACCGTGATTTCAAATAAAAAAAATGCTGTTAAGTAAAATCCAGTTTAAATTTTATTGAATAAAGTTTCCGTTTTACTAGTACCAGAGGGGTTAATTCTCTTATCCTTACCTTTGCGGTGTATCACGTTTTTTCAAATAAAAAGTCGATCATTCGTATAGTCCCTGCGCTGCAGAATCACTAATAAGATCGATATTGTTATAAATTTCCGTTAATCTTTAAATTCTATCAGTGATGCTTATAATTTATTATATAGCGCTTATAACTTATTTTATAACGTTTATAGCTTATTTTTATAACGCTTACTACCTTTATAAAAATAATTTATCCTCACTTTTGCATCGAAAACTTTTGTACTGTGCCACTTTTATAAAGAACCGATACTTGAAACGACAAAAGAAATAATATGCTGCCATATGTTTGTTTTCGGTCGATAATGTAGTACATACTTATAACGCTGTTAAGGAATATTTGACAGGAGTGAGTCCAAGAGCAGACTGATTAACTGCAATTTCAATGAAAAGATAAAAACCTTGAAAAACGTCCTCCGGTGGGATATCGAAATCTGAATTTTTTCAGAATTTTTTTTAATTATTTGTTATTGGCTGTAATTTTAGTGAAATGAATCCTGCTGCCGAATAATTTTTCCTTCAGACGAAACAGAATCCATCATCTTTGAAGTGGATTGAATCATACACTTTGCTGAAATTAATGACAATATAAGATTGATTATTCTTGCTTACTGAAACTCACATCTTTGCTTAAGCAGACATGTAACTCAAAAAATCTACAGATAGTTGCAATAATAACAATAATCCAAAGAATGCAAGTATTTCATACCTCCCAATAATATACTAGGTTCAAATTCCAATCACCATGGACGACATGGTGTTTAGTGGACACCGGATGTATGTCCCTGAGCTTGCAATGCGGAAGTAAGGTTAGTCATTTAATCTTTTCGGAGGGAGAATACTTAAGATCCATTCAAAGACCTATCTTGAGGTCGGTGGCACGAAAAGAGGAATACCAGGTCTCTAATAGTCTCACAGAGAGCTCTCTATCAAAATTGAAGAGGAGATGGTATTATGCGTCTTGTCCTAATTAATAGCGGATATCATGTGGCATGCGATAACTAATTAAACAAACTAACGAACAATAAATAGAATGCAAACAGAGAATATTTCCCTCCAAGTAGCAATAGATTACCGTGAATTGAAATATTTAGTATTTTTTATATAGAAAAGGTCTGTAACTGTCATAAAATTAAGAATATATATATAAAGTAGCATTTTTATAATTTACCTGAAAGAATTTCATTACTTCTCCTTTTCCGTTTTCCTTCCAGAAATTAAATTAACCCGCGTGTATTTAAGTAAGGGTTTGAGATTGTTAAACCGCATACTGTTCCACCAATTGAAGGCCGCGTTAATAATTTTACTATTCTGGATAAGAGTTACTGTCTTTGGCGTTGCGTTACTTCTTACCGATAGTTAAACTCACGCCGGTTAATTCCTAGCCAATTTCGAGATTAGATTATTCTGTGTAGTCTTTGGCTATTAGGTATTTAAATGTAGTTTTATATTTGAATTTCCACCTTGAGTTCTCGCCATAAGCGCTGGCGAATTTGTAAGCACCAAGTGTGCCTTCTTTTCATCTATTTTAGCTTAAAATAAAAGGATCTTTGCCACCCTTCTCAAACTTCTGTACTTTAACATTAGACATAGCAATAAGTCACTTAAAGTCTATCAAAAGATTAGTCATAGATTACAGTTGTAAAAGACGTTAAAACTTATTGCTAAAAGAATAAACCTAATTATTATTTTTTTTATAAATTTACTTAGTCACTAACGAACTTTAGAAGCTTGAAACTAAACAGCATTAATAAGTATGAAAACATTAAACGCGATGTTTTTACGAAGGCTAGAAATTAAAATTTTAGTGTCAAAATTGTGCAAATTCGAGAAAAAGCAGGTTTCCATAATTTTATTTTTACCTGCGCTTAACAATTACCCCTCATCTGCCTAAAAACTGCACAAGTTATTTATTTAAATGCGTCCAATTTCAGAATCTTTCTAATACACCTTTATGAAAACTAATCTTTTTTGAACAGCTTACTTCTTCAAATATTGTATTACTTACTAGAGAGGTAAAAAATATTTTTGTTTCTACATTTAGTTTTATTTCATCTTTTCTATAAAGTTCTCTTTCTGTACACTGCCATCTAGTGGAATAAGTTAGAACTAGGTCACTCAGACGCGATTAAATCTGCGATGCACGTGACAAAGACATGGAGAAGGAATTGGGGATGGAGGGGAAGGATAGCAGACAGACGGACAAGCAAGCGGGACAAGTGTTCGCTAATGAGGGAGAAACGGTGCTCCTGTAACGTCATTCCGCGTATTTTGCAGAACGACAATCGGTGCCTAATTAAACGCTTTGGCGTCTTTCCTGGCTCCATAATTGGCGCCCATTGTTTCTAACGCTTTCTACCTATAAGCGTAGATATTAAAGCAAATACTTGGACTCAGGAGAAAAGGGCTTTTGTGTAAGAAAATGAATCACGGCATCAGGCACTAATATTAAATTCTATTTCTGTCTAGTAGTGAACTTATTTAAATCGTAATCTGAGTGAGTTTGTTAGCCTTTAATATGAATAAAAGGAGTCTTTTGAATCATTTCCAATATTTTTTTCTAAAGATATATTAGACTGAAGTATATGCTTCATTTCAACTTTTTTAGATAGGCAAAAGTGTATTTACCGATATATTAAACAAACATATCATTAATTCGCTGATTCTCACAGCTATAACAGTTTTCAATAATGCAATATCTACTTCTGAAAAGTTTTTTTAATTATTGTTTTTTTATTGAAGATACTAAAATTGTAGAGACGTTAGGATTTTTACTTCAGAGCAGAAGACGTGAAAATAATAACAATAATCCAATGAATGCAAGTATTTCATATCTCCCAATAATATATTAGGCTCAAATTCCAACCACCATGGACGACATGGTGTTTAGTGGGCACCGGATATATGTCCCTGAGCTTTTTCAGAGCAGAAGACGTGAAAAATGTCTTCTGCTCTGAAGTAAAAATCCTAACGTCTCTACAACTTTAGTATCTTCAATAAAGTGTTCAATTCAGTGCCCTACCCGTGATTCGAACTACGGACTTTCCGCCTGCCAGCCGAATGTGCTTTTCAATTACACCACAAATGGGAGCGGTAATGAAGGACTTAAAGCTCACAAAGTTTGGAGCGTTTTGTTTCTTAAACAAATTATTCAAACTTTTCCATAATAACATAAAAAGTTTTTAATGCAGACACAGATTAAATCTGTGTATTTTACGGGAAAATGCGAACATATAAAATGATTTTATTATTGTAAAGATAAATTAATATTCATTTTATTATATAAAAGTCTTAATTTACGTAATTTACGATGCAACTTGACCAGAATCAATTAAACGTTTCTAGAAATGAATTTTTTTTTATTAAATTACAGAGTTCAGTGTACTTTGCAAACATTCAAACAAAGTGTACAAACCCAAAGTGTACTAACGCTAAGTAAAAATTGAACTTAGAGAAGGGTGTAAAGGACTCTTTATTTAAAACTAAATAAAAGTAGAAGGTACATTTTGTGCTTACAGCTCAGTCAATCACTCGTGGCGAGATAACTTAAATATAGAAGTCAAATGTAAAATTTAAATTCAAATAAACTAGTAACCGAAGGCTATACAAATCAATTTAACGCGAAGTTGGTTCAAGACGTAACCGGCGTGGATATCAACTGTCAGTAATTATATTGCAAGGCGGAAGACTGCAAATCTCCTCTTATCTAGCAATGCTAATAACATGGCCTCGAGAGGCAGAACACACGCTGTCTTACAATCTAAAAATCTCATCTTAAATACACGCAAGCTATATTTGCTTTTTGGTGGGAAAGGGAAGGGAAATGTTACAGTAAAGATCCAAAACTTAATATGACTAGTTAAGCAACATTAAAAAACTTGTAAAATCTGTTATATGTTCATGGTAAAATGCTTAAATTAGATTTTGCAAAAGTTTAGCATAGAGCAACTATTTTGAATTACTAAAGAAAAATTCAAAAACGCATTGCTAAACTATAAAAAGTAATGAAATTGAGTTTTTCCTTGGATTAATATCAATGAAAACAACAGAATATATTACGAGAGACAGTAAAAATAGCTTCTAAAGTTCTAACTAATAATTAAACTAACAGAGCTAAGCGATACGTTGATGGAGGAATTTCTGAAGAACTAATTAGTTTTCCTTAGTTAGAGGAATGTTTGTCCAACGTATCCTTCACCTCAGGTACATTTACCTATAGTTGCTTAAACAAACAAAAAAATTCAAGCATGCATGCTAAATAGTTTTCAACATATTGTAATATTTAATAATCTCTAGTCGAAATCAACGCAATGAATGTTGACTTTTACGCAATCAAAGTTAGGATATATATCTTACATTTAATTTCATCATTAAATTCAAAGCAGCTTCTTTCTATTTAGTCATTTTACAATCTGTGAGATATTTCTCAATAACTGTGAAAGAGTTTTGATTTCTTTAAAAATAAATATTCGTAAATTTTCATTCAATATTTTTGCAGATAAGCATTTCGCTGAAATGAATCACGGGTATCAGTATCTGCAACAGTTCTACGTAATAGCATGAATATGTTTTTTCCTATTTTTGTACTCTGTTAGTAACCAAACAAGTTCAATGTGTATGAAATTTTAAATACAGTGAGAAAATTACATCTTCACGAGAAATTTAATTTTTTTGCAAATTTGTTTTTACAAAGGTTTAATTTTACAAATCAATCAATAAAATAAAATAAAATTATGCAAATAAAAATTTCTAAATTCAAAATTACTTAACTAACAATTCCATAATTAAAACATAATAAATTGTTTTAGAAACTTTAAAAAAAAGGTGAACTGATATTCAGATATTTATTATTTCCCTATATATTTATTGTTATTAAAACTCATGTCAAAATGCGTCTTAAACAATTACATTAGTGGATTACTTCAGACTGTCTAGTAATAAAAATTTATCAGGGAAATAATTTAATAATTTATATTCGAATATTTATCATTTCAGAACATAACTAGTATTACTATCAAACAATTAAAATTACCTAGTGTCTAGTGATAACAGTTTATTAGGAAAATATTTTCATAAATTTTAAACAATAAAAAAATTTATTGAAAGACTCTCCTATTAATGAAATGATATTTAACAGTAATTTATTTTGTTCTTCTCCATTTTCAGCAGCTGGTATTTGAAATAATAACCAAGTAAGTATTTATTCAGAAATATGCAAATACTCCTATTAAACTAACTGAAGAATTTTTTTAGGTTACCATTGTAAATTATATAATCATAAATATAAATGACTAAGCGGTTAAGGTTTCGTAAACATTTTCTATTAAATTTGTAATACTTGAAATTTTTTCTTTAAATTCGTAGTATTTGAAATTTCAACCGAATAAATATTCTCAGCATTTAAAAAAAGGTACGATTTAATTAAAAAAATTAACTGTGAAATGAAACGAAAAGCGGTCAATATAGTGCTATCAGTTTGAAAAAGAATAAATTCCAAGAAAATATTTATCGGGTATTGTTTGGATGTATATTTAATATTTGTATTTCTTTTTTTTTCTTTTGCCTTATTTATTTTCTCAGTATTTAATTTTATGTTATCATTTATACATTAATCGTTACTGGCAGCATGTTTTATTTTACTATTGAGTTTGTACGAATGGCAACAGTTGTTCATGTTTAATTTTTGATAGAATAGCGTCGTTAGCCGGACTGAGCTGCAGGCATCTTTCGCTTAAAGAATATATTATGTGTAGAATGAATAAAGATTGTTATAAAGCTGATTCTTTATAGTTCAAGCAACTAGGTATCATGAATTTATTTCTCTGCACCTACATTGGCAATATAAAGACGTATCATAAATTGTAGAAGTTAAAAACTAAATATAATGTTATATTCACTGGTATATAATACTTTATATGAAAGAAAGCTTGTATGGAACACAGTTAGTTTTTATTTTTTTTCTTTCGTTTCGGCTAAAACATTGCAAGAAAACATGTAAACTGCAATTAAAAATCACCTGATATTTTCTGAAATTAGAATGGAAAATGCAGTACTTATTTATTTATTTATCTACTTTTACTTTCAATTTAATTTTAACCTCTTAACAGTTTTTTTTTCGTAAGTCACATGGGGAGCCCTTACGTACGTTTCGTGATTTCCCCGTATGTGATGCGAGCATCTCATTTCCAAAGTTTCAGTTTTCTAATATCTTGTATTATTTGTCTACGTTTACGTTCCTGTTTCTAGTTAGTGTTAGCTGACAATAAGTACGTGCTAATCGTTTCATTTATTCCTTTTTTTTATACTGATTTCTTAGTGGAACATCTGCTTTCTTACAATATATTGCGTTGTACTTCCTAAACGTTTCGATTATTACAGTTTTATTAGAAATGAATAAACTTTTATAATTCTATTATTAAAAGCATACAAAATAGTTTTTAAGCTATACACTTGTAATTGCATGTTTTAAATTGCGTTCCTTTCTCGTTTTAAAATATACCAAAAACGTATCCTCCCTGTCCTATTTCATGCTTTAAAATAGAGCATACTGAGATGAAATAATAAATTACAGCTAAAATTTTCAGATGTATAATAAATACGAAATGTAAAATATTTATTGCTACCTGCATGTGTTAAAAAAGCCAACATTACCAAAGTAGTTAATGCAAAATAAGCTTATTACTAATATTTATATGTATGCAAAAAGCGAATATTACAGGAGGAATTGTTATTTTTAATTTTTCTTTATATATAACTTATTTTTGACACATGAATTATTTTTAGCATACGCAGTTTCCTTTCAAATTCGGTTTTAAAAACCTGATGTGTACACCACATGACTTCCTAGTATGGAATATTAAATTATACGCAATTTTTGCTGCATTTCATTTAAACTAATTTCCTCGAATTTCATTAAAGATACATTTCTCATTCAATTAATTCAGTTCTTACTTCGCGACAAGGCAAAAATACATAAAAACCTCAAAATATCTTTATTAAAAATTAAAAAATACAGAAAAATATAAAACAAAGTATTATATACAGTTAAAACAATTTAAAGAACAATTTTTACAATTAAAATTAGAGTTTCTACGCAGAAACGAGCAATTCGGCCAGCGGGCAAGAAGGTAGATTTTTCGATGCACAAAATTGAAAGTTTACTTTTAGTCTCACTCCACAAAATGACACTGAATGCGTAGAAACTGGCTTAAGTTGTTGTGGACGCTACGCTGAGTCAATATATGGGGTAATTTAATAACTTGAATGATAATTCCAGAACGGATTAAGCATGATTTAATTGGCAATAATAAAAAGAAGACGCATATTTGTTGTTGCGAGCTTTGTTACTCTAGATTGGCAACAAATCCACTTTTCTGCTAAGTTTGAAATGAACAAATATGGCCGCACTGAAACAACTTTTAAATTGTTGATAATTCTACAACTATCGCATTCAGGTTAACTAAAAACATAAAAACCTTAACGGGAAGATATAAAAACATAATTCAATCATTTTTAAAGCAGAAAATGCACAATTTACTAACATATAAGAATAAAAGAAAAACTGAGCTCACAGAGTCGAGTAACTTGGTGAAGCCAATTGCCACCAAAGCGGGAGATACCCAACTACATGCTAGAGCAGTCGTATGTACCGAAATCAGTCAGAAAGATTAATAGCTTTCTTCCTTTACAAATAATCTATTAAGCGCAGAAACAGTTGACGAATTTTCAGTGCTCCTACGCAGCAAAGACCAACATTCACAGAAATTCATATTGAGGATTCGAATCAAAGCCAGAAAGCTTGAAAAATATCCATCTTCTTCTAGCCACTGTACCGTTATGTATGATCGGATTATGTTTTTTGAACACGGCAGAGCATATGATGGTTTTTTGAAAGGAAGACATGCCCTCCTAAAGGAATTTTTAAGAGAAAATAGTCTGTATTCGCGTTACATATAACAAAAGCAAACCATGCAGCCAGTTCAATCCAGAATAAAGCTACCGGTGTTCAGTGTTCTAAGCCACTCGGCAAATCAATAGTATACTCGGGATGTAGCATAATAAAGGATGTAAACTGTTTACGAGATACGTTTTCCGTATAAATGCTTTATTCGAATTAAAAATAAAAACGTGATAAAAATCTGTTCACTTCTGCGAAATGCGTTAGGTATAAATTACAAATGCTCAAGTTTCTTCTCTTCTCGACTATTTATTGCTATGGTTTGTACACATCCTTCTATAGTGCATCTCATTTTGTTAATTTGCATCGAAATATGTAAATATGCATAAAACTAAATGAACACATTTGATGCTAAAAATAAATGGGAATAGATATTGCAAAATATTTTCAAATTTTCAATGAAGTATTATGTAGTTATTTTTACAAGAAAAAGTGCAATGCAATTTACAGAATCAATATTTAATATCCATTGCTTTTAAGAGATGGTATTTCATATTCATATATTATATGCCTTTAAAAATGTAACAAATTTATATTCACTTGTTCAAAATGAGTTTAATACATTCGTATAAAAATTACTACCAGACACAATTTATATATAATATTCTGTTATAAAAGTTCAAAGCTTGTGTTGCAATATACAGTATATCGTATTCTGGAAATTTAAAATGCCGTTTTCCTGCAATATTTCTTTAATTCGTTTGATAAAGGAAAATGAATTGTAGCTAAGTAAAATAAGCAAATCATAAATTCCCTGTTATTTGCTAAGATTCCATGATATTTTTCACTCTAAAATTAATTTACATTTGACGAACTCTTGACAAAAGAATAAAACTTTTTTATTGGGATACAGGTTGTCATGGTTATTAAAATTATAGAAATTCAGCTTGTGAATTTCTATTAAGGAATACTCTTTTTATAAAGATGAAGCTAAAATGAGAATAAACAGTTTCTGTTTCAAAAAGCTTTTGCTGTATAATTATGATTACTTTTAATTATAAGCATCGAAATAAAGCATATATTTATTAAAGTTTTTTTCTTTAAATATAAGCTTTTATTTTCTAGTAAATGCTTGACATATATAAATACTGTAATAAATTAGACTCTCTAATTTCGGCAATTAACGTAAGTAATTAACCCAATTTCTAATTTTATATAGTAATAAAATTTAAATATCATGAATAGAGAAATAATTTCCTCTTTTATTTCTCAAACCTTAAACTTTTATCAGAATCATCGATATTGATAACAAAAGTAGTTCCAAGAAAGGGCCAAACATCATAAAGAGTATTACTTTAACTTCAGGTCAGAAGTATTGAAACTTATTGTATAATTACCCCGTTTAAGAAAATATAAACATTTAACTCGCTTTATTTATGGCAATTAGACTTAAAGGCAAGTTTGTCTCAAAGCAGCCAAAACATCTCTTCGGCATTCGCTAAACAAGAAATTAAAGCAGAATAATTCCTTTACCTTCGCAGGAAAGAATTAAGACGCTCTCAAAGATTTGTATCTAAATCTATGTTCTCTTTAGTGATTGATAATTTCCTGCCGGCGTCTGAATAATCCACTTTAACGAAGTTGTAATGTGGCAGCACCTTTTAAACTCAATATTATTGAATTCTTCAAAGTAGCAATTTCGATAGATCTCGAAACACTGAATTCTCGCGAGGACACCGGCAGTTGCCTTTGAATTCCAAATCATTTAGGCGGTCGACAAAATCTGTTCTTTTAATCTGCTTCCGCCAAAAGACGATTCAGAAATCTTGAGATCTGCCCACTACAGTCAATAATACATACAAGCAGTCAGTCGTCTTTGAGAATCTTCTCGAACAAACATTTGCCTTCGCGTCTCCCAAGTTGCCGCTAAGTCCGTCACATTTTAAAAGATGTCCTCAGCCCGACCTCGATTAACTTTAAGTACGTGGCTCAAATGAGCAGCTCAAAGATGGCCTCGACTATTTTGCGGCGCTCTTCTTTGCAATCTAAACATCAAAGGGATCCGGACGCACGCGAGCTCTCAGAGATTTCCTCTGAGTCGATAACGAAGACTCTTCAAAACCGCAGAGAGATTCTGGATCGGGCGGAAAAGGATTTTCGAACTCGAAAGATCACGCAGATTGGGTGTCGACGAAATCTCTTCTTTCGCGGCTAATTTGGAAGACATTGCTTTCGCATCGAAACGTTCAATTGGATAATAGTTCGAAGATGGAGTGGCAATGTTTTAATAAATGTTGTTCGCTAGTTCCGAAAACTCTCTTACTGTTAAAAGCTAAATAAAATGAATAATTCTTTGGGGAGAAAAACTTTGTTAGGAAAACTTCTTTGATCAGGATTTGTACTTCATAAGTACTTTTTAGGTAATATTTTATGTTTACGAATTTTTCCATATAACATTGGCTAGAGCACATTTTGCTGTGAAATAAGAATAACTATTAATTTAGGATTTAAGAATAACTAGAAATTATTGCAAAGAATTGTTATTTTACATCTACCCACAAAACATACTTAATTTAAGAAAGATAATCTTTATGGACACATTACGGCTTTCTGAACTCTGGAATTCTCGTCTTTAAGGTGCACAATGAAAGTAGAGGATTAAACATGTGTTTGTTGCTCTTAGAAATGATAGGACAACAACAGATGCGCACTTGTGTTGCTAATTTCGGTAATTAGTATATACATCTGGAAAGGGATGAGAAGAAAATATCGTTGCACAAGATTTCATACCACCGGACCAGATTAAGCTATCAGAAGGACCGCATTCGGCGCACGGTCCAGCTTTTGCGTACCACTGCTGTTAACGTTCGTACTCACCTCCACTTTTATGCAACGCCAAAGAAAGCGTAACCTCTAAAAAATTTATTTCCTTAAAATAAGCGTTTTCCTAAGTGCAAAATATAAAGATAAAATTAAGAAATAAACTGTTAAGTTTTACTAATGCCAGGCGACTACTATTAAACCTCTTCTATTTTACTGTACGTTTGATAGGCAAAATTTACATTGCTTGAATGGACATGATTGCTGGACACTGATATCTCGCTCCGATGTAGTTTCCAACCAACAAGCCGGGTACACAGAGTTTTCTTGGTTTTCCCCACCTTGTTTGTTGTTGCTGCTTAATCAGTTACAATAAAGCATTCGAGAACAATCTAAACAGAAGACTGCCTTTCCATACATATTTCTAAAGGAAACTAGTTCTGCTTAATACATTTACCACAAACACAATGTGAATGTAACTTGTTTCCTTTAGAAATATTTTGACGAAGGCAGGGAATTCTAGCGGGTTTGCCATAACAGCTCAGCAAACCATCTATAAATTACATATTTTCTATTATGACATGTAGCAACTAGGAGCATAAAAACTGTGTTTCTTGTTATTACGATTCGAATAAATATAAAAGAAAATATTCTGAAGTTAATACAAATTTTCTTCTATCTTTTAAGCTTAGAAAAATACTTTACTATTTCTTTATTTAATATTGTAATCAATATTTATTGAAAACAGCTCAAAAGTACATTGATAAAAGATGGCTACTAAAAACATTCATAACCTTATAAAGCTTTTGTAAAGCTCTTTAAAGAAATTACCAATAACAAATAAAAGATTACTTTTCATTATACATCGATTTAATAAATTAAAAAATATACTCTAAATTATTCAAAAACGGAAAGGAACATTCTCTTTTAAATCTGAAAAAAGGGCTATTTAAGGAACATACTCACGTATTTGTATTGCAAATGTAACGAATGATGTGAAATGATATTAGTAACTAACAATGTTCTATTTTTTATCAGCGGTGCACAAGAATTACAAAAGTTCAATGTTTGAGTGCTAAGATTGCGAAAGAACTCAAAATAATTACAACAGCGATTTTAAACCTATTTATGTGTTAAACATATCAAAATATAAATCAAATCTGCAATCTAAATCAATTTTAAAATTTGATTTGAAAACCCGTTTACTTGGAAAAAAAACATATACCTTTGCTTAATGGAATAAAACATAGCTCTTATTTCAGAAACAAATAATTATGTTTATTGCTACAAACAGGCCATTATAGTGTATTTGTGTTTTAATAGCATGTCTGCAGAATTTTAATTCTAAAAAAATAGAATGTAAATCATTATCGTACTTATTTCAAAATGCTTTATTCTTGTAGATAACAATTTTATTTTATTTATTATGCTGGAATATAAAGCAGATATCAGTAAAATGTTACCATGCAATGTTTGTTAATGGATATTCTGCAGTTTTGATATCCTTAATTGTAAAATATATTTTGAAGCTGTAGAAACTACTTGAAATGATAAAAATGTCGATTAATTACAGTTACCCTTTAGAGATCCCGTTTTTAAAACAATAAGACATAGATTATGTGGATGTTTAATTATGTTTTTTTTCATACACTAAGCAGTTGAAATTGTTCTGCCTTGAAAATATTTGTTCCGTACTAATAATCATCAAGAGCTTTGCGTTTTTTAACGTAATTATTTTGCACTATTCTCCTAGGCAAATTTAATAAACAGATTTAGCAAATTTGCCTTACGCGAGACATAAAACGCTTTAAAACTTGCATATTTTGAGGAAACCGGTTTTCCAATTATTTTCAGTTATTAGAAAGTCATTAAGGATGAATAACGAAAGATGACTTTAATAAGAGAAATGAAACAAAACCAAGGCAGTTGACATTCCTTTATACAACTAACCCCAGATGGAAGCAAAATAACCTCAGCATTATCATCTAATATAAACCACATTAAATTCTTTTTATTTAAAGAAGAAGAATAGAATGATTAATATCAGCGATCTCCCTATTTACTTTCAACAATTAGTTCACTCTTTAAAACCGATCTCTTATCCCCGTTGTTTGCGAATTATGTATAACAATTGCGCTTTGTTCCTACACATTTTCCCCAAAGCCTGCAGGACCCTCATTTGTGGATTCTTTTCCCAGAAAGAGTACCAGTACTGAGCCTTCATTAAGATTTCTTAATTAAAACTCCGCAGCATAAATACTTGATCATAACTGCCGGACTCGGAGTGCCTTGAAAAGCGAGGGAGGCAGCAGCAGCGATGGTAAGGAAAAGGAGGAACAAAAACCACGGCCGCCGCCATTAATTTATAATCGCGCCAAACGTGAAAATTGGGGATAGGGAAGAAAAGCACCAAGAGATGGAAAAATCATAAATAAACTAGCAGCAACTTTGGCGTCTGCATCGATCGATTTGCCTTTAATGCAGCCGGCAAAATCCATCAGGATTCCATAAATAATAACTCTGGAGGAAGTGCGACACACGACAAACTCAATGTGGTGGCTGTTATTAAAAATTCAGACCTCCAGGCCCCAATGAGTATTAACGATGACGAATGGAAGTACGACAAATATCCCCGCTAATTGTCATTAATCGTTGCGTTCTCAAGCACTCTGCAGCTATTTCGATTTTTCATTTGCCAGAGCCGATTGATCTGGACTTATAGGAACTTGTACCGTAAAACTTAAACGCTGCAATAAACGCGATTTTTTCCTCTTCTTCATTTTCTTCTTCTTTTTTCCCCTTACCTCCCATCTTCTCTGCAGATTACTGGAAGCAATCTACCGGAACGATTTCGAGTAGCTCGATATTTGAGTTATTGATCCGTAGTTTTTTTTTTTTGGCCTGGTTAAGAGAGATAGACTTCGCCGTTCCAGGATACAGGACCTTGTATTAACGTGCTGAGAAAACAAGAAAGAAAGTGCCGCATGGCATCAGTTGTGTTGCTGTCTGTGTCAGATTGAATAAGTCCAAAGGAAAGAATAATATTCAAGGGCAAATAGCATTCATGTGTGCGGTGGATGATGGTTTCATGTTTCACAGCAAATCTGTTCGGCTAGGCAAAAAATGATCTGAAAGTGCTGAGTAAAGTCAGAGAAAAAAATAAAAATATGCACACAAAGAATAAGAATAGTTTACTGAAAAAGCAGCCAATTAGCGCCGTAGGTAAGTTCGAACTATATGCTGCCAGCAAGAAATATGCGAAATGTCACGTCTTCTATTATGTGTTACGGAAGAAATATGCACGTAAATTTTAGTTAAATAATGTAGAGCAATGCATATAATAAAAGTTACTTTCAGAAAATAATTCGAACTCTTTGCTTCAATTCAGTATTCCAAAGGTCTTTTACTCTTTTTTCTACATGAAAAATGTATAGTGTTTGTAATGTCATCGGGTGTTAGCAATCTAGATTAATTTCCTGTATAGACGGCATATTAGCCTTCAATCTAATAATGTAGCTATACTATTAAAAATCTGTGCTTGTCTGTTTGTTTGTGGCATTATCGCCTCTGGAACGGCGAGGAGTTGAATTTCGATAGAGGTACCCTCGGATTCCAATAATTCGTGGGAAGCCATTTCGACCATTCTCATATTTGTACGACTTTAATAATTAGCGGATATATTATTTAAAAACTCTGAAAACGCTAATTTTCGCACTTATTTTTCCGAGTGGCATTAGTATCGCACGCTGGAGATAAAAATCTGCTTTATTCCGAGAAGTGTTGCCACTACTCGCTTTCAAATCGTAGAGTTAGTTAATTAAAAATTTTTAAGTTTAGCAAAATGTGAAACAAAAATATCATTGCCAAACTTTATTATATAAGGCCATGTTCTGATGTTGAAGAAAGCACCCGACTGCATGTGACGTCACTTATGTCGAAAATTGTTCGTTAATGTCAACATTTTAAATAAATAGCTGTATTAGCAAATGGTTTGTTTCAAGTTAGTATAACTGACACAATATATTATTGCCATGTTAATTCTTTTGCTAATATTGAGAAAACGTTGTTATATTACATTAAATTTAAATCATGACGTCATGTGCATTAACCTGATGTGTCAAAATTTTTGTTTCCTGGTTCGGCAGTAAAAAAAAAATTATTTACGAATTGGTTGTTGCTTGGAAAGAATGAGCTAATTTCTTTCATACTGAAATGATTTCATACATTTGGTTTTCAGTGGTACGTAGATCTTAACAAATTTTGCTTAGGCTGCAGCCCGCTCATCTGGCGGACTTGCCCTCTAGTTAATTACCCATTATTTGATATAAAAGTTCAACGAAAGAGCCTTTGAGGATGAACTCACGGTCTTTTCAATAAAAAATTAAATCTTAAGAAATTTATTCTTTTTGATCCCTTGTAAGTCATGTAGCTAAAAATACTAGTGTCATCTGGTACAGCGATGGAAAAAAGCATACAGTTTGACTTGCGGTTGGATTCTGGATTGGCATCTGAAAACTGACATGAATTTTTATTCTGCTGTGTAAAAGGGACGCGTCGTTCACACTGCAAGCTAATATCAGTAAAAAATAATTCGTCAATAAAAAAGACTTTTTATTAAATTAAATATTTACTCATGTATAGCCAACTCTATGTGAAATAAGAAAGAACTGAAAAACAAAAATGAAAAGTCTACTAATTAAAGTACTGAAAAAACAGACAAATATTATCATAATTACTACTCTTATATTTTTTAGACTTAGGTTACGACATAGACAAGTCGGTATTGCCAACAGAAAACCATTTTATTGCCTTCCTTAAAGTAATGTTGATAACTGATAAAAATTAGATCATTCCAGTTAAAATGAAATTTAACTGTAAAACTTGAGCACTTTTTTCTTTCTTCTTCTCCCTTTTTTATATCGTAAACGAAATTACGCAGAAGTGTGATAAAATATTGTAAAATATTAAAATAAAATATATTTTTCAGTACAGCTCAGAGAATAAATACATAAAATATCACACTCTGTAAAACGTTTCTCTAATATTCTACCATTATCATTAATTCAATTTTATTTTTAACGGACATTACAATGTACAAATGAAGTGAAGTCAAGTATTTTGCAGTTGAAGTAGCTATCATATAGCGGTTGAAATATGTTTTGAAGCTTTATCATGTTCTCTTATTGCATTTTTTAAATTACAATGATATTTGCAAAAGAAGTATTAAAAATGCAAATTTTTCATATGAATTCATTTGTTACATTAATGAGAAATGCAATTTAATTTATACATTATCGGCTACCAATAGCTTCCTATTTTGCCAGAAATATAGCGAAGTATACTTGACGTAAAGTAAAAACCAGAAAATCTAAAAAGATTCTGATAAAATGTTTCTGATCTCAACATTATTTCTAAGATAAGAACTAGATACACATTGCTGCATTTTGAAAGCAGGATTAACACTTCTGACTGAAACTTATAATCATGACAAAGGCGAAGAGTTTTAAGAAAATCTGTTTCTAAATTAAAGAAAACTGAAGGCAAATTTTGGAGAAAAGAAGTCACGTGTAGTCCAGATATCACAATGATCAATTATGAATTGAATATTAGAAAGGAAAGGCACCCAAAAAGAGAAATTAATTTAAGGGAGAAAGAGTGAGTGCACAAAAGTATCATAACCGATAATTTCAGGAACCAGGAATGCATTTTTCCAATTATCATGTACTTTCACTCCATGATAAATACCATTTTTTAGTTGTATACTTTAATTTACCGCCAAAAGAGTCTTAAACCTAATAAATAAAACTATATGATAAGCAAGATATTTGCTTTATTTCATAGAATTAATTTTGACTTGTTGATTTCCTTTTTTTAGGCCTAGCGTTCTTCATGTGACTGAGTTCAGATCAGGGCTGACATTAAATAATCATATAAGAGTATAAAATAAATTAAAGTAATTTATTACTAAAAGTTCCCTCTGAATTACGAACTTGATTTAAAGTTCTACAGGTTCAAGTAAGTCTAGCGTACAAATTGAATTTAAAACTCTATTTACTACAGCAGAAGTTAAAATAAATTAAAATTTATAAGAACAAAGCCCAAGTGTTTTCATCGGACTTACAAATAATGTTCATTTAAATTAACTTACCAAGTGTTAAAAAAGACTTTTGGAAAATTTGATATTAAAATTTCACAACAGCTAAGGTAAATTATTTTCACACTCGAACTAACCACCTCATTTCGGCAAAAGCTACAAGGAAAAAACTTATAGTTGAGCACGTTTTCAATGTTAAATCGGTAAATGAAAATCCTTCGCCTTTTGTTTAGTTCTTTCTATTTATTAGCTTACTTATCCTTGTCATTTTGTAATTGAAGTAATTGAAACAGAGGTTTTACTATATAGAAAAATAAAACAATAGGTCATCAAAAAATTAAAACATATCTTCTGAAATATTAATAATATTCATTTATAGTTTGTGCTCTGAATTGTACAATAAAAATTCAACAGAAGTTTGTTAAAAAAGAAATTCCTTGTTTCGATTCTCATTTCCTAGTAAAAGCGCTTCTGTTTAAAAATCTTGTTTGAAGCTTGACAGTAATAAATTTGAAAAGTTTCACAAAAAATTCTTAATCTCAGTTTTTTGTTAGAATTTATATTAATTTAACAAGGAGAAGGGAACAAAAAAGCTCAATTACTTCACGAGTTTATTGTAATATATGCACAGAACAATTCTATTAAAAACCACAAAATTATTTTTCCGGTCGTTTTTAGTTTCATTGTGGTAATTTTGAAACTGTATAAGAATATATAAACAATTAGGAAGTTACAGATAAAGAAATGAATAAAATGAAGTACATTAACAGACCATGATAATTTGGGTCGCAGGATGCGCTTTAGTAAAAATAAAAGAAATTTATATTTTTATTTCTCTTGTACAGGAAAAAGTTATTTTTAGTAATATGTTAATTCACACTTTTCACTAAAATGTTTTTATTAAATATTTCGGTGTGTATTTGATGCACAATTAGCTCAAAGAATTATCAGAATGAAATGAAGAAGCCACTTAAAGGAAAAAAAAGGGATTTACGGATTGCATACAATTAGATTTCGTGAAATATAAATTTCAGCTAATCCACAAATGGTAACTTGAAACCATAACTTCTAAACTCATAGTTTTCTGAAATATTTTGAGAGATCATTCAGGCGACATTTCTGCTTCAAAACCAAGTTATTCTACTCATTTATTAATTTTGATGGTTGATAAAATTCAAAATGAATTTTAACAATTTCGTAATTTCTAATGGAATTTACAGTTATAGAACTGTAAAATAGAAAAATTTGCTTATATGTTCTCAAGTTATCTTCTTCCATACAGATTAATAATTGATAAAGTACTCTTTGAATTGAGTAAATTATTAACATTTTGCGACTTTAATTATACAAAATTCATTCAAGAATTTTAGATTTAAAAAATTTCAGCAAATTCTGCCGTTTATGAAAATACAAATTAATACTTTTTCTTCTGTCAATAGAAAGTGATTTCATTTATATCAATCTGAAAAGTTGCATTTTTTAGAAATGTGCTTCAGAATTAACTTAAAAACGAATATCTTAGTCTTTAACAAAAAAATAATAACAAAACAAAAGAGAAAAAAAAGCATTATTTTCATAGTTTAAACTTCAATAATCATTCACTGCTGCAGACGCTGAACTCCAACTAGCTGAAATCCCATCAAAAGGGAATTTAAAGTACCGAGATTTCATGCAACATGTATTCTGCTGTATGAAAAAAAGGGTAAAGTAATTTAAGTTAAAAAGATAGTTACTCCAATGAAATAAATAAATTAACGAAAAAAAATGCATGCCGAGTTTTGTTTATTCATTAACTCTTTGACGTGAAGAGAAGAAAAGCTAGAAAGGAGGGAACTTTTTGCTGATTTTCCGATTTTCATCTTTAAGAGGTTTAAATTTGTTTTTAATTTTCATTCAAAAATGATATTTTTTATCTTAAAATTAATATGCAATGAGATGTGTGGTCTATTGATAAATATGTAAATGTTTATTAATAAGAAACAAAATTAAAAAAAAAGATCATCATGTAAAGCACCTCACGGTTTATCTTAGCGAGATTCAAAGCTGGAGTTTATATAAATTATCCTTTAAAAGCGATAAATTATTTTACAATTTTACTTCAAAATTCTTAAATTATTATAATTTATCATTTAATTATTGGGTACAATGTGATTTAAAAGTTAAGTGAGAATTTATGTCAGTCTTCAACGTTAAAGGATGTTGTTGATCGAAAGGATCATTAGCGAGTTAAATAAGACCAATTTCGTTATTGTTATTTTCGTTTTCCTTAACGTTTTGTTATGAATATAGTTTGCTTCTGCAAGAGAAGAGTCATGGCAAATTTGCAAAACTAAGTCATTATTCGTTCAAAAAGTTGTAAAAAAAGAGCAAAGAAAATCAAAGAATGTAATAATCAATTTATTTATCATGCATTTATATTGAATTAAATTTAACTTTGTTTTCCTTTTCAAAACTTCTTTATTGTATTAAAAAATTAATTTTTAAGGTATTTTATGGTTTTAATAAGTTACGCGGCAGCTTTAATGGTTTTCACGCTGGTGGGTTTTCTGTGTCTTATTCGAATTCCGAATTATACTCAGACGGTTTATGATTGTAGCTTCTTTATAAATTAAGAGGGTATAGAACCCATCTTTTTGAAAGTCTTGTTGAAGAAAAGAGGGTTAAGGGACTTTTTACTTTGTCTTTGAGATGTTCGTAGGCTAAAGTTGAAATAAAATCGCACCTTTATCCCTAATATTCTTTATAATTTGTTTTTATAGCCGAGTATGCATTAATTCACTTTTAAGTGAGGATAAATACGTGCTATACGTATCTGAATATTGTGTTTGTAGTTTGCATTTGCATATATTATAGAACTCATTATGCGTGTATATACGAGAGAATGACTGATGTTTATGGTCTACAAACTACAGCTTTTTATGCTCGAATGTGGGAAAATAACAATGAAAGCAGAGGGAAAAATGTTTCATTACCGTTTCGAGAAGGAAAACGAGAAAAACTGAATATTTTCCGTAACTAACTGATAGGATTCTGGTTAGCGGAATGAATAAAAATGATATTATCTTCTTAATCACTTTTCAGTGAATCAGGCTAAAAACCAAAAATATTTCATTAACACAACAAAAGTGTCACTCAAATTGAAATCATTTGCTTCACTGAACTCCAGTTCACTCAATTCAAAGTCCATAGGAAGAATACAATTGCAAATATTGCAATAGTAATTTAAAAATAAGCTTAACTTCCGAGGCTGCTAAAAAGTAGCTATAAAATCAGTGCATGTAAAGACCACCTGGAGCATACTAGGGTCATGTAATAGAAAGCTATCTTCATGAAAGGTTTTTGAGAGAAAATGTTTGGTGGACCTCCTTGTGTGCACTGGAGGAAATAGGATAACAGCTGGTCGATTTTATTGCTGGGAAAGGTACATGAGGATAACAAAAAAGAATTCACGTGTTTTTATACATTTCGCCACTAAGTGAGTTTCTTTCTGGATGCAACAATAGAAATTTCTGTTCTTATTGTTTACTTATTTTTCAAGAATGACTTAAGAAATATTAGCATTGCGTAAAAGCGATTCTCGTAGCTCTGATGTGATATGTACCTCGTTGAGAAAAATTATTTGAATTCAGCAGAACTGAGTTTCGTTCCATGTTTAGTGTCACAGCTTTTTGGTTGATTTATTTTTCTAAACTAGTGAACTAATATGTTTCCTAGAAGCAGAAATACACGATTAGACAAGATTAGTATCAGAATTATTTTGTATTGTATTTATAGAGTCTGGTGTTCATTGGAATCATCAACTAACGAGCTCTAGAAAGGTTGAGAGGAATTATCCTGATAATGATCCTTAGGATAACAGACAAAGTAAGAGGAAGGGTGTAAATGCCCCTTTATTCAATCATATATAGCAGCACAGATGGCCACATTTGGACGTACATAAGCCAACACGTCTGGGTTAACATAAACAAGTAAACTTAAAATAAAATATAATTAAGCTAACCTAACGGCTAGCAGAATAATTTAAACTCGCAGGAAGGTTCTGGCTTGTAGAAGTAAGCAGAACAGGCCTTATGGCTAGAAGCATTTAACGCAACAGAATCAAATCGCTGTTAAGTAACAATGTAGCCTTCAAGCAGACGTACCACGCTCTAAAAATACGTTCCGAAACCTTCACTTAAATAGCACTTATTTCTCCCTTAATTTGAACAAACTCGCGCTAACTCATTAACATTCTGGCAGGAAGGCGTGAGTGAAAGTTGCACTAACTACAAATAAACTATTAGTTAAAAAATTAGTCTCCACACATTTACGAGGAAACTCTATTGAACTCAAAGGACTTTAGTAATAATATGCATGGAATGCACAACAGTTTTCATAGCACACAAATAATCAGAAATTTAATGTTACTTAATTTTGAATTTCATTTTGACACGTTTACCTTCTGTGTAAGAAAAACACTTACATTTTTCTAACAATGTTACTTAATCATTCAGTTGTAATATTGGCTTAGTAAAGAGTAAGGCCTATTGATACTTTGATCATAAGAATGCTGATCTGAAGGAGGAAGTTTCTTATCAAAAACGAATTTAGGAAAAAATACGTATCCTTTGTCTTTATTTTCTGAAATTGCTTTTTTAATATGTTGCACTTGAGTAAATTTTTAATCTTAAACATTTCTTGCTTTTTTCATGCAACATATTTCAAGGAAATTGAAAGACATGATACCAAGTTTTAAATCTGCTTATTTGGTGTGAAGTAGTTAGTTTTAGTCCAAAGGGGCTTTGTCCCTGAGGGACTATTGTTTTCGTTTCGCGATTTTGCGTCGAATCACTCTGAATGTCCATTTCATTTTTACACATGATATCTGCCAAAATCTAAATATCTAGATCAACTAGTTTATCATCTCCTTAATAATAATAATTACTAGTTTTTATCTAAGAAAAGTAACAAAATAATAACGTGTTTGCCTATGCTCTGGAATAGAATGATTTTTTTTGCTTCATTATTTATCGCAGTTTATTACAATAAACATTATAATAATTAAAAAACGTTATGTGTTTTTATTTTCATAGAACAAAATATAAACTTTCTTCCAATGTAAAATTAAATTATGGAGTTGCTATTTAATGCGCTTAAGTACACAACCCTATTCTTCTCCATCAAAGATAAAACATTGGATAAATTTTCATTTTCGGTGTAATCTCAAGTGAAACACTGTAGGTTTATTTCAAATATACTAATTTATTGTTACAATAACTGACTGCAGCTGCCTGTTATAAGAATAGAGTTTTTCGTACAGCCAGCGAACTGTCATAAATTCAAATCGTGTTTAACCTATTCAGAAAAAAGGACCACTTGTCACAGCTAAGCAACTAACGTTTAGAGTTAGCAAAGAAAAGTATACCTAAAGTATGTGGAATGTAATTGTTTTCGCATTTAATGTTCGTAATTTGAGTGTTCGCTGAAGTTTATAGGCCATTCTGTAGTGTCTATGAAGTATTTTGCAGCAGGAAGTATGAAAAGTCAGCAACGCTTTCGCCGGAATTCGAACTCCGGAACTTCCACGATAACAGCTGATGGGCTGACTGTTAGCCTGATGTGCTTCCAGTTACACCCCAAAGGCACGCAGAAAGCAAGAAGAAAATTCCTTACAGTTCTACACACTACTCATTTAACACTTACTTAAAAATTGTAATATAGTGCATTATCATTTATATTATTTAAATGAAGAATAACTAAACGTGGCAAATAAATAAATTAAATATATATAGCAAATAAATTAAAATAAATAAATTATATATATATAGCAAATAAATTAAATATATATAGCAAATAAATAAATTAAATGCAACCTTAATTTTTCTCAGTCAAAATTGAGAACAAACGATTAGACTAATTAAAGGTTATATGAAAATTACAGATAATTTATCAGCAATATGAAAATAACATTCATGTAAACAATTACGTAAATCATCTTTATAAATAAATTTAAACATATATCTAATGAATCTAAATTTAGATATTAAAAAAGATTTATTTTTATCAAACTACTTGAACCCATTTTTTATTCAATGAATGTTTTAGTATCAGGGATACACTTTTTTTAAGACAAACTGTTCTGATTTCCATATGTCAGAAGGTGTGATCTTCAGAAAGATCCATTATAAGTGTGATTAAAATTCACGTGCCGAGGCAACACCTGGTTTAAATTATGGGAACATCCTGCTAAAACAAGGCTTAAGTAACCAAAAAAAGTAATTAACGGCTGATTTTGTCCTCGAAAAAATAATCTCAAGTTCTTTGTCTCTTAAGATCAAGTGGCCGCACCTTTGCCCACTTTTTTGGCCCATTTAAGAAGTAACATTATTCTCCCTTATATTTTTTGCCTTTTTGAATTTTTTCCCCTCTTCTCTTTAAACCACGAAGTCGGTAATGAAGCATGTAATTTCTAACCTCAACACACGCAGCCAAAACTTAACAAGACGAAGAAGGAAAAAAAGATTTCAAAAGAGAAAAAAACATTTTACGGGGAAGCTGTATCTTATCTCTATATACATAGCTGCTGTGCGACTTACAAGCAGCAGGGACAATAGACAATTAAAAATTCCCTAGCGGGAAATAATAACTTCTGATGACTTAACCTCTAGGGTAGAATTTTCGTGCGATGTTGCCAAAAAAAAAAGAGAAAAATTTCTCATCTCTTTCTTTTAAATACGTTTTCTTTAATCACACTTTCAGAAATAAAAGCGAGGAAAATTTTGTTGGTATCAAGACGAGTGCTACGGCATTGAAATTGATAGCTTACCTCCTAGCTGGGTAATTTATGTCACAAAAAATTGTAATTAAATCACGACAAATTTCATAAAAAATTAGCTTTTAAGTAAATTGCGATTTTTTTTGCGTGGAAAGGGAGTTTGGGAATTTTTGCTGAATGCCCTGTCATTGCTTCAAGATTTCACAGCTTTGTGCTGTTTAATTTTAGGCAAAGAATATGAATTTCTCCTTAGGGTGGTATTTAGGACACAAGAAGAGTTGGAAATTAAGTACTGTTCCAAACGCATTATAGTTAATTTAAATAATTAATTTTTTCTCTTCTATCATTGATAATGATATTCTATAGTATAGTTCTCAAAGATTGATCGAGAGATAATTTTGGTGGATTGCGAAAATATTCTAATATCTTTTTTTTTACATAATTATGCCCACTGATCATACAAAATATCACAATTAGTCTATTAATATCATATTGTTCTTACTATGGCGTGCTCCACGTTCTCAATCCCACCATGACGTGGTCTCTGACCTCTGGGACGGTAGTCTTAGATGGCCAGTTCAGCGGTGGGATGAGAGAGTTCGAGCCGAATTCGCTGAGGTTACTCGAAGGTGTGGGACTTCGGGTCTCGGCTGTTTCTTTACGACAATCCTTTGGGTGGCTTCTGACTGATACTTTGTATCAGTCCTTGTAATGTCATTAAGTTGACGAGGCAGGTACACATTTGGTTAGTTACTATGGCATGTAAAACAGCTACAGCCGTCGTGGCATGGATTGTGGAAAAGCATGGTAATTGTCCCGATGAAGATTGAACCAGATGTGCAAGTATAGGAAATGCAATTCCTGCAGATTTAGAGGAAACTAACGATCCCAAGGATGTTCTTTAAAACATGCTACAAAACATGGTACCTCATCCAAAGAGCTGTTTATATCCCGCAGTGCATGTGCCAATCAGCTGTTTGTTTAGAAGAAGCCATATGCGCAACTTTTTTCCGATGGTGTAACTCTTTTTCATGCTGCAACCACAATGTTCATGGACCCACTATAGTTATAAATGTCAATGATGCTCAGTCAACAGGGGCACATGTGAAGGGCTGCTGATGTAGAGTTTGTAACAGATTCCAATGAACTGTATGCTAACCTACTCTTGTATATTCGTACTTAAACATACACTTACCTTATACTTGCTCACGTATACGTGTACTTTGACATGCACTTTTAAGTGACGGATTGGCAGCCGCTTATTTGTTTTTTCTAACGACATAATATCCAATGTTCGTATTCGCTGATCACACTGTTTCTATTTTCCAGAGATATTAATAGCAGCAGCTGGCAAACGTCCTACAAACAGTGCCATTTATAAGACAATCATTTCTAGCTTTCAGACTATTATAATCTAGCCTCTATCAAAGGGCAGGAACCTTAATCCTCAATCATTTCTTAAGCATCTGTAAAACCAGAATATTTCATTTGTCGTTCAAATAAAAGTCCGTCTCGGCATTTTAGTCTTGATAGTCGTCGGAATTCAAACTCTAGCCCACTGTCCAGCACAAGAAAGCCCAAATTTCCCAAAACTGCCAACGGAAGGAGGTATTTTTTATGCCCAAAATACTCCTGTATTTTATATCTAGAATTACTCACTTTTAATACATTACCTTAATTTCTTAAACATATTTCAAGATGCACGTGTATATATTTTTTAAAGATATCTCAAAAGTATTCTAGGCCTCATATATACGGCCTTGATGGTCAGAGGCCTAGTGGGGCAGAGGGCTTCCAATTACTAGTTGAATAGCTTCCCATTACACCACGAAGGCTCATGTTAAGGAGGAAGTAAATTCCTTACAATATGATCACAAATCCGTAGTTTAGCGTACTTAAATGTATACGCGTAGATAGCACGTTTTGCAATACCACCACAGGTCCTATGATAGGAACCTATCTTTTCATTAGGTTTTTTTTCTATAACTTCTTTGAGAAGTAGTTAAATAATACGAGAAACCTTTTCAAAATTAAAGTTTGTGTGCAGAACATCGTACAAGTAACAATCTGAGAGATTCTCATGGCACGCGCTGATTTCCTGAACCTTTCACTGCCAGATCTCTCATAATTCGGTTCAGTTCCCAATCATTATTGCCAATCACGTCTTAAAATACAATTTCTTACAATACAATACAATCTTAAATTACAATTTCTGAGGATAAGACTTCCCTGTATAGCCTATTTATATTTATTTATTGGTTGATACGGGATGCCATCTGTACCAAGTTCGAGTGAAAGCACCACTAATAAGATTTGGAGGCTTGGGAATGCTCAAGTGGTTTCTTCATATAAACTAACTGGTTACTGCTTTATCCTGTTAAACTTCTGAAATGTTTCAAAATATGAGCATGTTTTCGAAGCCGGCGAATTACATAAGAATCTGTAATTTATGATAATATATAGTAATGATAATTTAAAAAAATACGCTATGAATAATATGATTTAAAAATAAGTCCTTATTTCAGTATTGCATTAGAAATTGTTAAATTTATACTGAATTAAAAGCTTGTAATTTTTATATAGAGAGAATAGAAACGAAAGTAAATTATGTAGCAAAAAGTCGTATTTGTTTGCCCTGAGATATAAGGCTGAAAAACGTGGATATCATCTACTGGTTTTAAATATATTTTTTACTTCTGGATGTTTGAATTCTGAATGTCTACACTTTTTGTTTCTGAATGTCTACACTTTTTGTTTGTGAAAGATTTTCGAAATGTTTTACGAATTGCAAACTATATACTATTAACGGATTCAGTTACAGGAGTTTAAACAAATTTAGTAAATTTGTAAAACTCCTGCAACAAAACTGCATCAAAGAAGCACTGAATTAGATTTATAAAATTTTACTATCGAATAAAAATTTTGTTTCAGGTAATTGTTTAATGACTATTCTTCAGCAGACTCTTAAAAGTTTTAATAAAATTTGCTTATTTATGGCGTCTTTCCCCTCTTTTCTATAAACAGACACTTTCGTGACGATATGTGTAGGCTTCCAATAACAGAATTAAGTTTGAAACGAAGTTCATCGTAAATCTAATATTCCTTTTCTAAATTGGTGTTTTTTCTTCCATTAAAACTGGTTGTGAAAATCATATTCTGCAAGTAGGCTCTCATGCATTGTTGGTACATTACGCGAATTCATGTTTTTCTTTTAACCGCCCAGTTATCCTTTCAGACTGCAAATATCATTTCAA
Organism: Stegodyphus mimosarum; assembly: GCA_000611955.2. Taxonomy (NCBI): domain Eukaryota; kingdom Metazoa; phylum Arthropoda; class Arachnida; order Araneae; family Eresidae; genus Stegodyphus; species Stegodyphus mimosarum. The sequence goes on from KK118639.1 coordinate 220,856, forward strand.
AAAATTATAAAATAACACGTCTTCTCTTTAAAGGTGTTGAGAAGAGAACAAAAAGCTTGCTCTTCTGCATCTTTTATAACAGCACAGACTATTTACTTCAACGCCTTTACGCATCTAGCCTCTTAGGAACACCGAAGCGCGGCAAAGAAGCCTGATAATCGGAGTCAGGACCTACTGACTTCTCCTAGACCAGACCTCTGCAAAAGGAATCAAATCAATTTGGATCTCCCCTTCCACCCCACCTGTAATCCCATTATCCCCTTCTACCTCATCCCTCTACCCCAATGGGGGATAAAGGGTCATTCCGAGCTCCGTTGGGATCTCACCCATAATAGCCGGAATTAACAGGTGTCTTAATTTTCCCAAGAGAGTCGACCTACCCCCTCTCTTTGCTCTCTGAATTCTTGGGAGCTGGACTTCTGCACATGTTGACTCGAAGACCTCCGTTGGTAATTGGTCCGCTTCCATCAGACCTCCTCATTTCCCGTCATTCATATTTTATTACTCCTCCTCCTCCTCCTGCTGCTCCATCCCCTCCCTCATCTCGTGGGAGACATCATTGGAAACGATTCTCTTCCTCCCCCCTTCTCGTTTCGGGTCCCGCAAAATAAATGCCTCGTGTTTTCTTTTTCTTTTTTTTTCTCTTTAGGATTTTTCTTCTTTGCTATTCGTCTCTCGTTCCTCTTTGGTCTCTGGCTGGCTGACTGCAGCAGGCCAATTTGTAAAGGAAGGAGGGGAAGGAAATTTGGCGAATCTCAACACCTTAGCCCTCCGCGCTAAGCGATCTCAAACGTTCTTCAGGGATTAATGTTTAGGGTAATGTCCTTCCGCGAGAGATGTCTTCAAATAGATTGCATGGGAAAGTGTATTTTGTAAAAGTGAGGGATTTGTAAGAAATTCTTCTACAAGATGCATTCAAAGAAACTGAGGAGGAGTTGATAAAATTACAAGTAAGAGAGGTTAAAATGTTTCTCTTCGGGTATAGCTGAAAGCATTAAAAGAGGAATAAAGCATTTATAAATTTTTGTCATGTAAAAGCATTAGTTTAAATATTTTAACAGGTTTCAAAACAGAAATTTCAGCTTAAATTAGAGTGTTTAAATTACCTCGATTTAGAGGGCATACATTGTTTGAAACAAGTGCATGTTTTTATGCCAAAGCACTTTTACTAAATCATTTATATAGCTTCTCGATAACAAACGAAGTTTCGGGAGGATTGCCTGATATTTGAGCAATCGTACAGTGTTTCGGGTTACGGTTACGTAAAACTAGTGGTGTAATTCAGAAATTTCAAGAATCCGTTCCCTATGTAAATAAACGATATAATTAGCTAACTACACTCACGTTTGTGAAAATTGCAACACCATGAAGGACTTACGCGAGTGAGCTGAAATTTTCAGGAAATGCAAAGTAGCGCATGATATGCAAATGATTAGAATTGCAAATCCGTAGCGCATGCGTATGCTGAGCAGCGCCCTCTGAACGGCTGATGGATCCGAATAAATAGACGGCTGTAGCGAGGCGTGTATGGTTATCGGTGGTTATCTGCTAGTGGTAAACGTTAACTCAATCTGTACTTATGCCTCGTTGACGAAAGAGAGCGAGATTTGAACAACTTACAGAGTTTGAACGAGGGAGAATCATCGGCCTTCGTGAAGCTGGATTGTCGTATCGTGCAGTAGCCTCTCGTGTGCAGCGTAACAGCAGCACAGTGATGCGCGTTTGGAAGCAGTGGACGGACGAGTGTCGGACAACTCGGAAATCCGGGAGTGGACCCCGAAATGTGACGTCAGCTCGCGATGATAGACACCTGGTCCGCATGGCGCGGACGGACCGTACAGCTTCCTCTAGACAATTGGCAGCACTGTGGTCAATAGCTACAGGTGTTTCATTGTGTGCTTCATCAATTCGTAGACGTCTGCTGCAGTGTGGACTGCGCGCACGGACTCCTTTATACAGGATCCCCCTAACGCACGACCATCGCCGCCTGCGGCTACAATGGGCCAATCAGCATAGAGACTGGCGTGCTGATTGGCAGCATGTCGTGTTTTCTGACGAATCCCGCTTTAATTTGTGGTACCATGATGGCCGCATTCGTGTCAGACGCTATGCCGGTGAACGCCACCTTCCGGAGTGCATTATCGAACGCCACAGTGGACGAACACCCGGAGTTATGGTCTGGGGCGCCATAGCATATCATAGACGATCTCAATTGCTACGAATTGTGGGCAATCTGAACAGCAACCGGTATATCCGTGAAGTTCTACAGCCCGAAGCTGTTCCCTTCCTTCAAAGCTTGCCAGGCGCTGTATTTCAACAGGACAATGCCCGCCCTCATACTGCTCGGATTGTTAAATCCTTCTTTGCAGCGCAGCAGGTACAGCTTCTTCCTTGGCCTGCGTGTTCCCCGGATATGTCGCCAATTGAACATGTGTGGGATGTCATTGGTCGGCGTCTTGCTCGTGATCCTCGTCCTGTTGCGTCTGCAGACGAACTTTGGGTACGCGTACAAACGATATGGAATGCTCTTCCTCAGTCAGACATTCAAACTTTGTTTGACTCCATGCCACGTCGTGTAGCAGCACTTATTGCGGCGCGTGGTGGCCACACAAAATACTGATTCTGATCTCTTGTTCTTGTTTGTTTGCTTTGAACATTTAATCATTTATTTGTACCACTACCACTCAACTGTGTATTAAATTGCATTCAATTATGACGATTCCTTCTTGGTGTTGCAATTTTCACAAACGTGAGTGTAAATAACAATATATTGTCTAAATAAATGTTGTAATTTGCCTTTAAATACTGGTTTATGAAATAAAAAATAACGTTTTAAAACAATGCTGCTGAATTTATGGAAAAAGGCTGAATCTCACTATTGCATCAAACCTAAATAATACTCCCATTCAATTTCTTCATAATTATGGGGGAATACGGCTCTCTGTATATGTCCTTTTGATCATCATGAGTGTTTCCTGTAGCTGTGTGCGTGAGAAACTTGAACAGTTCGAATATCCCTCAGTGCTCACACATCTGAGCAGATAAAATAATAGCTCTCGTGCGGCTAAAAACATTTAGTACGAGACCAATCAGATAGATGACTTAGAGGAAATAATACTGGACTTGGAAGAAATAATAAGGACTGGAGCGAAATTTGCTAAAAATATGTAGAATCTAAGTACAGTCCATACAGGAACTTCATGTTGACATCAGTAATAAACTGGGTATATTTTTTTAGCTTGAATGAAACAAAGACGCTCTATGCATTTTAGGAGGTCTGCCATACGATTTCCCTTTCTTAGGTGGTATGTTGTTTGAAATTAATGTCAAACGAACTTTGAATACTGGCAGTATGAATGAGATGTATGTCCAAATAAAATAAAATTGGGGAGGTGGAGAAAAAATATCCTAGATTTTATTTAAAATTCTCAGACTGGCGTAGAACTATGTAAAACTCTTGTATATTTAAATGGTAACTGATATAGGATTTTATTCTTAGATTGGCGTAGAAATAGGCAAAGCTTTTATTTGCTTTAATGGTAACTGGAGCAAACTTTTCATTTTCTAACAGTAGTCGCTTTCGAAATAGAAAACGTTTTACATTGGGTCAACCGGAAAGTTTTACGGTTTTTCAAATCGAAGTGCACTTTCTTCTAATTATTTGATTACTGCTGTAAGAAGTGACTTTGATGGAGGCAAAAGTTTAAATACGGTCTTTTCTGCTCACGTTTTTTAATTCTAACACGTATTATAGCATAATTTTTATTTCAATGAAGTCCTAAGAATGGAGAATCCAGATGTTGATTTTCGTCACAGTATGCTTCTTCAGGATAAAAAAGAAAAAAAAATGCAAGTCAGACTGTTCCTATATTTGTGTTATATATGGGAAAAGTGCTGTTCCTGACGATTTAGTTCGAAGGTTGTTTGAGAAGTTAAAGCCTGGAAATTTTAGCCTCGAAGATGATGCTCGCTCTGGATGGCAATCTTCTGTAAACAAGGACCTGTTAAAAGAAACTGCTGAAAATTCAAGTTATACGGTTCAGAACGTATTAGACAGAATAAATATTCCAAAAAACGCAGTTTATGAACTTTTGAAGAAGTTGTAATTTGGGCGTCGTTGTAGAGTCATTAGAATCTTTGAAGCAGAAAATGTGAAAAATAAGCAATGCCTTCCCCGGCACTTGAACCTGGACCTCTCGAATACGCGCCGAGTGTGCTACCGTTACACCACAAAGGCATGCTAGAAAGAAGAAAAATGTGTCTTAGCATACTATGAATTTTTGTCGCTACATCAGAGTAAAAATTCTAGAAATACTCTTTCAAGATCGCAGTCTGAAAAGCTTCAAAATTCTTTGAATGGCCTGGAGTTCATTTCTTTGGAGATTGTTCAACAGCATCTCAATAACCTTTTCATAAATAATCTAACGGCATTTTTTAAAAAGAAATTTTCTATCTGCTGGAGAGCTGGAAAAGTCATAGAACAAAATGGTGCTTCTGTGATTCCATGAAAATTTTTGTTTTTGCGACGCTTCATTTGTATTTATCATAAAAATTCGCAGAACTTTCCGGAAGATCCAGTTCTAAGAAAAATAACACCATTTGCCCGGACAATTCTAAGAAAAATGTCATTCTTTTCTTTCTCAATTTTATACTTAGGACAGTAATCAGTTGAAGAATTAACTGAAAACACTTTATTGTAATGTTCTTAGTGCGCTGTCCAAAATACGTTAGACTACATCTTACTAGTTGAATTTGTACATAAACACATACCGTAAATGCTTTGCAAATAAATGATTTGGCTAAGTTAAATTTCCAAAAGCATTTTTTTCTAATATTCATTACTTAGGAATGTAAGGCTGTACATAAATTGGCTATCTAGAAAATAAAATGTACCATGCAGCTTTGCTAGTAAACGTAAAAAATGAATTTCTTAAAGCAAAAGTTTGCAGAATACCCTAATGAAACAAGAAAATCCTAACTCATTTTCAATACGTAACATTGAAAAAATATCTGATGTGGACACCAAATGGCTTTCTTGTACGGCCTATTGAATTATACTTATTTTTTGCTGTATTTCATTTAAACTTATTTCCTCGAATTTCATTTGAGACATACTTCTCATTCAGTTTATCCAGTTCTCACTTTGTGGCATGGCAAAAATACATAAAAACTCAAAGCATCTTCATAAAACTTGCAAAATAGGAAAAAAAAAACCACCAAATACAGTCAAAAGCTATTAAAAAAAACAATTTTTAGAATTCAAATTAGCATTTCTACACAAAAACAAGCAATTCAGTCAGCGGGCATGAAGACTGATTTTTCGGGGCACAAAACTGAAAGTTTATTTTTAGTTCCAGTCAGCGAAAAGACACCGAAATTAGTGCAAAAATTTACTTAATTTACTATTCTACTAAGATTTTCAAAAGTAAACAAATGGCCGCCTCATTAAACTTAGCCTCGCTTGAACTTTCAAATTGCTGATAATTCTACGGCTACTGCATGCAGATTAATTAAGGGCATAAAAACTTTAACTGAAACATAAGTGCAACATAATTTAGTCACTTGGAAAGCAAAAAATGCCCAATTTACAAACATATATAAATTAAAATATCTGAGCTCACCAACCCGCGTAACAAAGAGGGTATATATATTATGCACGTTTGGTGCGACTGATTAAAACCAGAAACGGAGGTTTACAACAACATTTTAAACGCAGTGTCATATACAGAATTTCGACGTTCTAAGGCTGCTCATTTTTGTGTTCAATGATGTTTTCTTGATGGTAACGGGTACCTGGAACTCTCCATATGAAAGTCCGGCGAGAATCAGACTGCAAACTAAACCTGGACTCGTCGAAAAACATCACACAAGCCCACTGTTGCGGTGTCCACAATGCATGCTTTCTACTCCAGGCTAACCGCAGGCGACACTGAGTTGCAGTAAGTGGAACGCATCTGACAGGTCTACGAGCATATAGACCAATCAGTTCTAAGCGTCTGTACACGGTCTGCCTTGAAATTGTCGTTCCAGTGGCTGAAGAGAGCTGACGAGACAGGTCTGAGGCTGTGCTCCGCCTGTTTCTTTTGGCACTAACTGCCAAATACCGGTCCTCATTCGGCGTTGTAACTCTGGGGCGACCTGTGCTGTAACGTCTACTCACATTACCATCATCTTGGAATTGTTGCCAAAGCCTGGAGATGACACTCTGTGCAATTCCAAGTTCTTCTGATACTTCCAGTTGGGTACCCAACATTCCAGACGGCCGATAATTCTACCACTTAAAAAATCATCCTAATGCGTCCTTTGTGTCATAACTATTCGGTTATTGCACTGAAATGCTTATAAAGTGCCTGCGAACAATTTTACTTCTTTGCCTGTATTCCTTATATATCACTCTTTTACACTCTCGTCATTGTGACGTACCATCGGTGTCTTCTGGTTACTTAATGAAATTTTCATATGATTCTTGAAGATGCGTGTAGTGATTTTACAGGTGATATATATTTATTTTAGAGTTCTATTTCCGCGTGACTCCGAATTATCCTTAATTTATGGACATGAGTGTAGTTAAGAAAGACAACGAATCTACCAAAATTTATATCATTTTCAATAGGGATAAACTGGTCTGTTGAACAGCCCTTTTATCAATCCTATACTACAGTATCAAACATAGAGCCATTTAACGAACAAATAAATGACTGAAACTGCGTGGAGAAAAAAATCAAGCTTTCAGCAACTGAGGTTTTTGATTTTGGTTTTTCTGGATGACAAAAACGCAAGCCGTAGAGAAAGAATAAGCTGAACACCTTTATTCAAGGAGTTTGGACCGTATTGCAGGAAATGCCGGTGAGTGATATTGAAATTAAAATAAAAAAAATCTGAAGCTTTCAGATTTTACATTACGCCCAAAGGGGCTTTTTTTAACTTTTTCTGTGTTGCCTTTATTTATTAAATATCACGTCCTTCGCACTTAAACCATAAAATTCAGTTCAGCAGCAATATCGCAAAATAATTCTAAAATTAGCTTATCTTTAGAATTTCTGACACACCGTCTCGCGTTCGCGAGGTAAAAATGATTTTTTTTCGTGCAGTGTTGTCATTGCTCGCTTTGAAATATTTGAGTTTCTTAGTCAAAAATAAGTTAAAGTGTTAAAAAATATGAATTCGATAATAAAACGGTTTCCAAATTCCAAATTTGGGCTTCCAGATGTCCATATTCGGAGGAGGATTACGTTATTCAAAATTGGATGGTTCTAGGTAATGTTGTTTTATCACAATGCAAGAAACATGCATATATTTATGCAGATTCTTCATTATTTAATTTCTTTAACTATAACACAGATAGACAGAAAGAAGTACAGGGGACACCAAAACATTGCCATGGGCAAAACTGGTATTGCCCCACTGCACTAACCAGCTATGGAAGTGCACACTCAAGGGGCACGCTAACGCCATGCTAGGGCATTTGTTTACATTGAAGCAATCATAATAGTTACATATTGATGGTACATAATTTGCATTACAGACAATATTGATATACTTTACATGGATACTTTGGATTTTCATGGATAAATACATGGTAGCAGTTTCAAAATGATGTGGACATTTACAGCGAATCGACGCAAAATGCCAAAACGGAATTAAAAGCCCTTTTAGGTTAATGCTCCTTTGGGCTAACAAATTGCTTGACTTTAGGCTGCAAAGCTACAGCCCAAAATATGGCTGGTGTGTATGCATAAAAACCTGATATGCGTAACCTGGAAACTCCACTTCTTTTAACCAGAAGACTATAATTAGTATAGTCTTCTGGTTCAAGAGAAGTAGGGTTTCCAGGCATACAACTAGATAACTTTTATTGAATTGTACCGATTTTTTCTTCATCGCAAAGTATGGTTAAAGTGAAATATTTTGCTTACTAATCAAGTTTTTTTCGAACTTGAGTGCACTATTTTTTACCTCTTATAAAAGTTACATATGAGACACACCCAGTTGTACTGCCAAAAGCAAGGTACTTTTAAATGTTAAAATAAAAGTTGATTAATAAAGTATATAATAATACCCGTTAAGAATTACTTTGATTTTATTTAAGAGACAAAACCTGCAAACTTATGTGAATAAAAACAGTGCGTAATTGCTTCTATTTTAAAAAGCATTTTATTCAAATCTCTCATTTGCAGTTATTTATTCGGCTTAAAATATTTTCGAATCTATCTCCATCTTCATGGAAGTTATTTGACGACCATCATTTTTTTTTCATAAACAACTTGGTAAAAATCTCTTTCTGATGGGGAAGCTGCAAAGTAGTTTAATTCTAACAGTCACTTTACGCTTAATAATTAAACACATTACAAACCCCGTTTTACTTTTACGTTTGTAGCAAAAGTTATAATTTAAAAAGGAACACGCAAAGTAGCAAACGTTTTCTTTCGCATAAAAAGAAGTAAAAAGAAAAGAAAAGAAAAAAATAAATTATACTTTTCGGAAAGCAATTATTATAGATATCCTTCGGATTCCTATCCGGATATTTCATCATCCCCGAACTAATTTATTCCTGTTTTTCAGAAATCCATTTCACATGGCGATGACTGAAATATTAAGGCAACGGTATCTTCGCTGTCCTCTGAGACGCCAAGAAGGACAGACTAAGATAGAAAGGAAAAAAAAACATAACAAACTCCAACGACAAACTCAAAATTTGCAAATAAATTAAAAATTAAAAGCCAGAGACTGTTTAGATGAGAGACGAAGAAACTCATCCGTCTTTCTACCCGAGATTACGGAGACTGTGGATTAAGCGAGAAATGCCGATTTTTGTTTATTTTTTTAAGGGGGAGGACTTTTTTTTTGCTTCGTTTTTAATCCCCTCAAGTCTTCGGAAATACGAATGACAACCTTACTAAGAATTGTTTTTGTTTTGTCATTATTCCTTTCACTTGCTTTTGTTCGTCTTGTTTTTTTCTTTTGGGGGAATTAGAGAGACGCAGTTCTTTGCCATGGTTTCTTGTTAAGGCAGGAATAAAGATTACATTGTCTTAGCGGGATTTTTCTGTTTCTTAAAAACATTTTTTTTCAGGATCTTCACTTCCCTGCCTGGTTTGATAATAGAAAACTGGGAAAATCGGTTTGCATCAGAAATACCATTCTTATTAGCAAAGCTTATTCTTGATAAAAATGTTTAAAAGGTCTTCCTCTTGGGAAAGTTGGCAATAATATGCTACGCTTAACTGGAGTTTAAATTGCTGTCAGTCGCTGCCTCTGAAACAGCACGCATCTGCGAAGCAAAATGCTGACAAAAAAGGCGGCCTTTCATAATTGGAATTGGGCATGTTTGACGTTTGCATTTTCACCCACGTATAGGGATAGCATAGTTTATTGCGTGGCACAGATTTTGCGCTTTTTTTAAATCAGTGTTAGATTTGTGACAGATCTCCAGCGAATCAGACTATCGGCATCATTTTACTAACCACATTTGCTCCGTTTGGTGTTCTCTGTGTCTAATTTGCTAATTATCACTCTATGCCTTTTGTTTTTCCAGAGTATTAGGTACTTTTTTAAGTTTTATGCATTTTTGGCTGTCATTTCTCGCTTATTTCATTTCATATAAAAAGAAACTTTCTGTGTTTCTGATTTAAACCCTTGGAAAATCTAAGCCTTCACTAACTTGCATGCTTGAAATACCGAGGCGCCGGTCCCTGTCCATTACCGGTCTCATTCGCTCTCCCCGTCCATTAACGTCCAAAGAAATGTGAAGATTTCAAATGAGATCCTTTCTAGTTCCTAACAAAGAAGCTTCCATTAGCTTTTTAGGAAGCTGTCTGCAGTACATTGATATAAAGCATTTGGGGAAACTGCAGTTGCTACTGCATAACTTAGGGGGAGAAAAGAAAATAACATCGCTTTCTCGACCGTTTCGGGCGGTTGTCGTCGTTTGAATGAAAGGCTGTCTCGGGCGTTTTGGTCTTCAAAGATTTAAACCACTAATCTTAGTGAATATATATGTTTATGCAAAACGTTGACGTGAAATTATAAACCACGAATTTTATATTTCTTACGTTTTGCTACACACTGCTGATTTACAAAGTGCAGACTGGTGTTTGAAGATGTTAAAATATTTGTAACATTTTGAGGAAGGGCTTTTAATTTTTGATGTAGAGAATCTGATTTCTGAGATGGAGGAATAAAGCTAAAAACGTAGTTCTAGTTCATTGCTGGAAAAGAACCTTTATTGATATAGTAAAGGTTCTGAAGATAAAGAGGTAATATTATATAAAAAGGGTAGTTTTAAGCTATTTCTTGTTTTCACGTTTTTTAAGGTATTCGTAAGAATGCACGAAACCACAGAAATGAGCATATAGTAAGATAAAATGAACGAAGGCTATATAATTTTAATCAGTCTAATGCATTTTTAAGTTACTTCTCTAACTGAAGCCAGTGGGTGAAACAGCAGGAAAATGATAATGATGAAAAGTTGAAATAGCAAAGCAAGTTAGGTCCTGGAATCTGCAGATAAGGTTTTAGTCTGTCAGGATGAATAGATTGAGTTCCAACTAAAATAACATCACGATTTTCCGCTTTACATAGTATCATTATTTAGAAAAAAAAAACTTATTTTAAACAGCATGCTAGGTACTTAAAACCTCCAAGGAGTTCATATTTTAAAAATCCTATTTATTTTTGCAATTTTACGATATCATTTTTGTATTATCTCTATTTTGGTTAGCCTTGAACACCTTCAAAAAGACGAATGATGCAAAAATGCTTTTAAAATTACTTAAATGTCCAGATTGAAAAATATTAATGTCGTAAAAAAAGACAGTGAGCTTAAAAGCTTCCGTGAAATACTAAAATTAGCATTTTAAAAAAAATAGGCACACCGCATAAGAAATTGATTAATTGAGAGTTTTTTTTATTCTTTTAATGGTTTTAGCAGACCAGATATAATTAATTAAACTTTGAATCTTCCATAATTAGAGATAAAAATACGCATTCTATATGAAAGATGAACCTAGAAAAATCTTAAAAATGATAACAAAAAGGACAATTATACGTTGGTACACAAATTAGATATAAACTGAAAATGATGATTAAACTAGAGTAATAAAAACATGCAAAAAGTGCCTTTTTTATTTAAGTATTGTTTAGATCTTTAAATTCAGTCCTTATACTCATTTGGATAACGTTATTAACAAATGTTTTAACATTACGCAATAGCTTTTGAAATGTTTCGATTTCTTTCGAAGTTAACTCCTTCTTAAAGCTACACAAAATTTAAGAATATTTAATTTAGAATATGTTGCTTTAATTAATTTTTTTTTTATTTTCAATAGTTACGATATTTGAAAAAAAATTTATCAAAATCAGCAAAAGTGTTCAACATCGAATGCAACCTCATGGTTCCATAATACGTGGGATTATTTATAACATTTAACGACATAGTTAGCTAATCGAGCTAATGTATCACAGGAGTGAAAATAACAAACTTATAAATATTTTCTTAACCTAAGACTATTTACTCCGAATCCGTTTATGGAACGCACGTTCACCAGTCCTGTATAAGCCTCACATATGATGAGAGCATATCTTCAGTACAGAGAAAAAAAAATATTTTGTGCACGAAAAAAATAATTCCTTACCGGAACCTAACCTCCGCTTCCCAAGATAAATCGATGTATGACTCGTTTGCTGCCCATTCCCTTCGAAGACGGGAGATTCCTATCCCTCCCCCTCCTAGTCCCTCCTTTCGTATCCAGTCGTCCATAAAGGCTGTTTTCACGCTCTCGGATGGCGCATTAAACTGTGGCTAATTAGCCATTAGCCGGCTCTTAATTGAACAGCGGTGTCCAGACGTTGCAGCACTTGCAGAGCTGTTGCAAGTGTCCCTTGTGTTGCCATTGATTGGGCAGCGTGTTTTGCAATCACGTGAGAAATCGGCATATGGTGGTCTAGACGGACAACGTCTAGGTGATTTATGCAAAACTGGGAAACACGTCACTTATGGATTACCGATAACTAACCAAGCACCCCCCTTCCATTGTGTGCGCGCGATCATCTGGACAATGGTTTGATATCGGCAGAAGGGGTGTGGAGGTAAATAGATGACATTTCTTTCCCTTTTTGTTGTTTTCCTTTGCTCCGCCTTGAGCTTTTAGAGGATGTTTTAGCGATAGAGTTTGCTGTAAGAAAAGGGAGAGATCCTGAGTTGAGCGATTAGAGAATTTGGAGGCCTCTTCATTATTGACATAATGGGTCAAAATAAAACCCTAAGTTTATAAATCCTGATGGAGATCAGATGATTACTCTTTGTGCTTACTTACATATTTCAAAATAAAAATTAATAACTGTAGATCAATCATTGGTTTTAAACTTAAAGAAGAAAGCAAATTCATTTTCTCACTATCTCTGTATGAGATTAATTACCCATGACCATATTGAGATATTTTAAAATAAGTGCATTTATGATAAAATTTTATGTTGTAATCATTATTTATGTTAAATTTGAAAAATAAAATAGCATTAAAACTGGTGCTTGTGTTTACTCCGTAGAAATCTAATTAGTTGTATTGGAAAACTATTTACTAGAATATTATATGACACTGCTACTGATATGATATTATTTTAAACTTGCTGAACGTTCTTTTGTTGTGTATTTTAAAAGTGGCTTTTTTTTAAAGCAATTCTGAGTATTTTATCTGTTTTAGGAGCAATTGTTCAGCCTTGAAATACATTGAAGCACACAAATTTATTTAATTTCTATTCCTTTAAAAATGCAATAAGGTAATTTGGAATAAAATTAAAGAGTTATATGGAAGTGCGTTTTGATTACTATGCGATTTGGGATGTGCTCCAAAGATTCTCAGATTTAAAGAGGAAAAACCTTCAAAAGGACAAAGCATGGACTTCTCTCGCAATAGTGATTTGCGTCCTTTTTACAAATAACAATCAAATATACTATATAAAATGATATTTCATTGTGTGAAATGTTTTAAAGTGAGTATATTGCGAGCTGATTCAATTGAATTTTGAATAATAACAATACTACATTATCATTAAATCAACATAATGGAACATTGTATAAAAGTACTTTGTGATGTGAGTTTCTAACATACTTCAATACATTGGAAATTCAAAATCCAAAGTTAATATTTTAGCAAATCGTCAATTTGGTATACTCAGATAACTGCTGAAATTATGCAGTATTTCTTTACTAGATACGGATTATTAGCTACTATTAGATTATGATTCGTTTTTTTTAACCTCATGCACACTAGTAGATTAATAGGCTTATAAAGTACATCTTCCACCTTCTTCATATGCCTTCGTGGTGTAGTGGTGAGCACACTCGACGCGTGACCGAGAGGTCCGTGGTTCGATTCGCGGCGAGGGAATTGCTCATTTTTCATGTCTCCTGCTTCGAAATAACCTAATAACTCTACAGCCTCATTACCATCGTGATCATAAACATGAAATTATATCAACGAACAACTGAGACAGCGAGAAAAGTAAATATATGGACAATATTTTCAATAATTTTCTTTGTTTTCTTTCGTGCGTTTCTTATACGAGTATCTGAAATAATAATGAAAAGCGTTGCTGTTTAGAAAACTAATCCTTGCCTATTTTATCGTCATAAACAATCTTTTAATGGTAGATTATATAAAGATTTTAAAAAAAATAAAATTGTAAGGTGTGTAATGTATTTTTATATGGTGAAGTTTTAACTGAGTTTTGAGATACAGAAGAGAAATTGGGATGGAAATCTGAAAGACATCATGGCAGAAAAATGGGAGATGTCCGAGAAAGCAAATTTAATCTACGGTTTCGTTTATTTTAGTTTCTAGATTTAAACATACATATCATAGAGGAATAAAAAAATAAAGTCTTATCTGAATGTAGAACAGAGTGCAATTACATCAATTTAATATAGTATACGTATCATTAAATATCATATTATATATATATATAAACTGCGAAAGAAGTAAATATGACTCACGAAAATGTAATTCCATCTGGTGGGAGATAAAAAAAGGAACATTTTACAGACGCTTGGACTAATTTGAATTTATCATTGTACTTCTGAAGTCATAGTACACTGCAAAAATGATGAGCACATTTATTTAGTTTCCCATACTCTTCCTGTTATTTATGCGCTGCACCTGAAAAAGCTCAAAGTTACCGCTTCTTATAATGCACGTTAACAGGAAAAACAAGCCTGCACGTGCTCTCGAGCTCGCTTATTTTTCCGAGAACAATACTCATTGCGTAAGACAAGAGGCATCAATTTGCGATCGAATGCGTACGATTGGAACAAGGGTATTTACTTGCTATGAACAGGAAGATGTTCGTAGCCGTTGAAGGATTGAATGATTAGCTTAGAAGTTCAGCGAGCACGAAGCGATGCAGGCCTTTCCCGTAATGAACATAAAAACAAGCACGGTGAGGAAAGATGAAAAAAGATGAAAAAGACTTTTTTTTTATTTCTTTTAGTTTTCGGTTGCTCCCGCTAAGACGTTTATCTTATTTTTATCCTTTCCCCCATTTTTTTCCCTGCAAGACCCCCATCTTATTTTTTATCTCCTTTCACCCCCTTCCACCTGTCGCGCTTACGGAATGCCACGTGACTGTGGGAAGAGCGACGAATGCAAATTGGAACACGATTGTTTCCTTTTCTCCCCCTCCCCCTCTTCTTCCTTCAACATCTTCTTTCGAGCCCAATTGTGCCGGAACGAATTGTTCTCTCTGTTTTCACTTCAGTTACAGGAACTCTTTGCCCTCCTCGTGTTGGATCATCTGTTAATATGTACTTGTATAGAACACAAACCTCTCTAACGCTGAAGTATAGTGGACAAAAAACGAAATCACTTTTTTCTACTGAAACGGTTCTAGATATACTGTAGTTTTGGTGTCCACCGAAAAGTATGCGAGTATGCCTAAAACCCATATGTACGTAACACATCTGCAGCAGTATAGTCGTTCTTCAAGCATCGGAATATCTTTCGATGGATAAAGTTGTCTCAAATAATGCTTTTAATCTTAGCCATAAATTCGAGAAGACATTAGAAACTTCAGAATAAACTCATTTCAGATAGAATTGACAGATAGTATTTGAGAAAATTTGGAAAAAAGCATATGAATTCTTTATATCTAGAGTACTTTTACAAGTAATTTTGGGTAATATATATAATTAGATTAGCTTTAAGTATTCTTCTCATTTGTTTCAGCTAATGGTCTTATAAACGTAATGTTTTTCTACCTGTTTATGTGTTAATGTTATTGAATTTCCACGATATGAGCAAGCAGTTAATATTTACTTCCCATACAGCCTAAACACCCTAAAACTACTCAATAAACAAATATTTTTTTCCTTATCTAATTGGAGAATCATTCAATGGCTTTATGACACCGAGTTTAATTTTAACCCAAATGCTAGATCATAGCAAGGTCTCGATGAGCTTTTCAAATCATGGTTTATGAATTCTTTCAGTTTGTTGGAAACAATTTGCTGCTATGACACAAAAAATTCTTCATCGTAGCTTGCAACATTGTATAATACACTCACGTTTGTGAAAATTGCAACACCATGAAGGACTTACGCGAGTGAGCTGAAATTTTCAGGAAATGCAAAGTAGCGCATGATATGCAAATGATTAGAATTGCAAATCCGTAGCGCATGCGTATGCTGAGCAGTGCCCTCTGAACGGCTGATGGATCCGAATAAATAGACGGCTGTAGCGAGGCGTGTATGGTTATCGGTGGTTATCTGCTAGTGGTAAACGTTAACTCAATCTGTACTTATGCCTCGTCGACGAAAGAGAGCGAGATTTGAACAACTTACAGAGTTTGAACGAGGGAGAATCATCGGCCTTCGTGAAGCTGGATTGTCGTATCGTGCAGTAGCCTCTCGTGTGCAGCGTAACAGCAGCACAGTGATGCGCGTTTGGAAGCAGTGGACGGACGAGTGTCGGACAACTCGGAAATCCGGGAGTGGACCCCGAAATGTGACGTCAGCTCGCGATGATAGACACCTGGTCCGCATGGCGCGGACGGACCGTACAGCTTCCTCTAGACAATTGGCAGCACTGTGGTCAATAGCTACAGGTGTTTCATTGTGTGCTTCATCAATTCGTAGACGTCTGCTGCAGTGTGGACTGCGCGCACGGACTCCTTTATACAGGATCCCCCTAACGCACGACCATCGCCGCCTGCGGCTACAATGGGCCAATCAGCATAGAGACTGGCGTGCTGATTGGCAGCATGTCGTGTTTTCTGACGAATCCCGCTTTAATTTGTGGTACCATGATGGCCGCATTCGTGTCAGACGCTATGCCGGTGAACGCCACCTTCCGGAGTGCATTATCGAACGCCACAGTGGACGAACACCCGGAGTTATGGTCTGGGGCGCCATAGCATATCATAGACGATCTCAATTGCTACGAATTGTGGGCAATCTGAACAGCAACCGGTATATCCGTGAAGTTCTACAGCCCGAAGCTGTTCCCTTCCTTCAAAGCTTGCCAGGCGCTGTATTTCAACAGGACAATGCCCGCCCTCATACTGCTCGGATTGTTAAATCCTTCTTTGCAGCGCAGCAGGTACAGCTTCTTCCTTGGCCTGCGTGTTCCCCGGATATGTCGCCAATTGAACATGTGTGGGATGTCATTGGTCGGCGTCTTGCTCGTGATCCTCGTCCTGTTGCGTCTGCAGACGAACTTTGGGTACGCGTACAAACGATATGGAATGCTCTTCCTCAGTCAGACATTCAAACTTTGTTTGACTCCATGCCACGTCGTGTAGCAGCACTTATTGCGGCGCGTGGTGGCCACACAAAATACTGATTCTGATCTCTTGTTCTTGTTTGTTTGCTTTGAACATTTAATCATTTATTTGTACCACTACCACTCAACTGTGTATTAAATTGCATTCAATTATGACGATTCCTTCTTGGTGTTGCAATTTTCACAAACGTGAGTGTAAAACGCGAGAGGATAAATTATTAACTGCGTACATGTGGAAAATTAGAACCGCCAGTGAGGTGACGTCATCTGCCGCCAGCCCAGCGCAGCTCAAAACAGCTCAGATGAGTACCAGAGGTGGTGTGGAGCAGACGAGTTCCGAAAGTGGACGAGAACAGACGTGTTCTCTGCAAGCTGACGTTGACTTGCCTTCCAAGAAGTTTGAGGAAGGATGATGTCCCAGTGGTGTTATAGAATCCACCAGCATTTGTGAATCCTGATCTTGTTCCCGAGATTCGACAAGATAAGCCAAACTGTGAACTGATGATTATTACATGAACAATTCATGGACTATTCTTTGTCATGGGGTTATCGTTACCTTTAGTTATGTCAGTTTATCATGTTATCATCCCATCTTTTATTATCTTTCGTTCATACTAGTAATTTCGTAATAAATTTACTGTATACTTATCTCGTGCTCTTGATCCTGTAATCCTACATACATTTTATGCGCTTTGAATTGTGCATTTAGAATATAATGATTCCGATTTTGAAGTTTTTTAATAACCATGCACATATTTCGTAATTTAAATATGAAAAACAGATATCGGAATCAACAACTAATAAAAATGTATTTCATGCAAAGAAAGAATGCTGACTTAATCTCTTTCTTTCAGTGTGATGATCATTGGCAATTCTTTCTTGTTTTAGGATTTTACATTTCTATCACCATATTTTACACTTCTGTTTTCGCAAACAAAAATATATCTACTCTTGGTTTTTACTTTTTACTAACTTTAGTCAAATTTAGAAGAGACGCGATGAATCATTTCGTTTTACAGAATAATTTTCATTTTGTGGAAAAAAACTTTGGGTTTTGTTTAAAAATGAACAACGAAATTCAGAATGCAGTACATCGGCAATGATAAAATCTTACTTCTGAACTGTTTTCATTCACGTGAGAAAGGAATTTGGTACATATTTTACACCCTGAAAGAAAAGCAAAATATTATAGAACTATTGAGCTAACGATATCGTTATTAAGCTTGCATAATTATAAATCATATTAAAATTAGCAAAATTGCATACAATATAACTCTTTTCGAAGATCGATAAGCATCATTGATAAGCATGATATTTCGAAGATCGATAAGCATGAAACAGGAACTCTTTTGTTATTTAGAAATGTATCTCAAGCTGATTGTATCCAATTTGAAGATTCAACTGAGACATTTTGAGAAAATGGAATTCTATAAGAAAATAATACTATTTTTTTCTTATCTTTAAACATTTCAGTTACTATTTCCTGTCTACTTAAAGCAAAAAAAAAAAAAAAACCTTTCAAATGAAATTTCACTCTCAATGTATTCAAGTAACAAAATATGTCCTGTCATAATGACAATCATCGGTGATCTTTATTGCCCTGAATTTCGATAATATGAATAATTATGAAATTTTCCTAAATAGAACGTCAATCAAAGAAATACAGATCTACAAGTAATCTGTTATAGTCTATTGCTTTCAAACAGGCACTTCAAGGTCTTACCGGCCCTCCTTCATTAAGATCGTAATGCAAGTCGTCACCACGGCACCTCACTTATTTTCTCCACCTCATGTGAGACTAAATTTCAAATCAGTCTTTATTCGTGTCCTTTTCACGAAGCGGAACTCGTTAAGCGGAAACGAAGTGGAGGAAAAAAATTAAGGGACTCGATCATGGGAATAATGTTGTTGAAGCCAGAAAAAAAGTTTCTTTTCAGTAAAATCAATGCCATTCTATACAAATTACACGAAGGATTGAGACTAATGTTGCATTGTACTTCTGTTATTTATGCTCAATTGCAGAGCGTTGTTGAGGGACAGCTGTATGGTTTAATTCAGTTGAGACGTCTTTTTTACGTTAATATTTTCCTATAACTTCTGTCTGTTTTATCAGCTTTCACCATAACGTAAATCAGACTGAGTTTAAATAGTGAGCGAATCTGTAACTTAGTTTGTGAACTCTCAATGTGTCAAAAATCAATTTAGTTTTTGGGACATCCGCTTGCATCCGGGTCCAAGTTTTGATAAGTGATTTTCAACTTGCTAGTAAGTAGAATTAAAATCGCAATAACTAGGTCGTAGTTGGTTATGCATTAAAATTATCTTTTGTTTTCTACATATTTAAATACTGAAATTTTTAAGACCTCTCAACTCGGTGCTAACGTTTATTAGAACAATGAAATGAAATTTGATGTAGATTGTTGTACAATGAAATTTGATGTAGATCTATAAATACTGAAAATGAAATCGAGTTTTGTTGTTTGGTTGATTTCTTATTACACTATGATTACACACACGTCCGTTTAAGTGAAACTTATGCATTATATTAATACATTTACAATAGTAAAATAAGCACTTATAATTTTGAATACTTGTGTATAACAGAGAATTGCGTCAAGTATATACTCTAAAAATAGCGATGAGAGATAAACTAAAAGTTTTTTTTTAAAGTCACGTGTTGCTGTACGAGCAAAAGCTAATAAACGTTATGTTATGTTATGGATGTTATTTAGAATTTTACCCTAAGTAAGTATTAGGTTTATATTGTGGGGTTTCACACTTTTATTTCTCAGTTCAATGTTAGAAACCCCTTACACGGATAAGCGAATAAATCACTTGAGTGAGTGAACAGAGACGTAAAACTAAGGGTTAACTACCCTTTATTTCTCAAAATAAATATGAGCCAGGCAGCTCCTAACTCGGAGCGTACAGCAAAGCCTCCACTTGGGCTTGAACTCAATTTAATATGAATTTAAACTTAACTAAACTAAAAGATATAGCCGAAGCTATCAAGATTCTAAGTAGTTGGCCCCTAAATCTCAATTAAGTCGGCGAAGCTAATCAAAGGCCTAAAGTGCGGCCCAGCGTAGCAATAGCTTAGAGAGAGACGTAGCCAAAGTCAACGCGTGCTAGTCAGGAACTCGGGCTTTCTAACGAAGTCAGTGAAACATCGACTTAAATACTACTCTTACTTATTTTCATTAATCGCGTTTCTGAAAGTACATTCTGGCAGGAAATTGTAAGCTGAAGCTAGGAAAGACAGGAAAGGTACATAAACTTAAAATAACTGTTACAAAATTAGGATAAAAATTACAATATGTAGCATGATTCTAATATAGGTATTTTGTCATAAAATTGGACAGTTTCTGAAATCACGTGCCATTTTTTTATATATACATTTTATATATACATACATTTTATTATACCAAACTGTTAAGTTTGCAGAAATCGCGTGGGTAGTTTTTAAAAAATTAGCTATCAAAATTTTAGCTTCTCAGCGTTAATTGAATTTAGTATACATATATTAATTTCTCTTTTATTATTAAATTTATTTGATTCTTTCTCTCACGTTTTGAAATTTAGTTCCATTACAATAAAATTCGCGCATATTTTATGATCTATCTTTAAAATTTGTATTTTTAAATCATTTTTATAAATTTTTCAAAAAACATTTTGTATTATAATCTGTACAATTTTTACAATCACCTTAAAGTAGATGTATTTCTAAACACAACTGAAAAAAAGGATAATTTTTATTTAAAATTTCCGCAGATATACGTGAATTTATATATTGGCGAGTTTTGAAATTTGGCATATTTGGTGAAAGCGATAATAATGCCAAATGTGATTTAGGCACTCAATTAAAGTTATTTGAAAGTAAGAACGATGTGACATTTTTTCCGCTCCTGCACAATGTAAAAAGGGAATGGAAAATTGATTGCCACGTATTTAGAGTTCGCCAAGTGAATTAATTTTGGCGCAAACTGAAAAAAATTCGACAAGATAAATTTTTAAAATTTATCCATACATTTCTCGCCAAAAATTACAAAATTTAATATTTAGGCATAATTAGAGTCGTAGAAAGAAAATATGAAAAAAAATTGGTATGCCATTTCAGAGAAGTGCTATTTTGTGTCAAAATAACTATATTAGAACAATGCTATATATAAATCTAAGACATATCCTAAGTCGCGCTTTCGATACAAGGAAAACGCAAGTTTAATTTCGTCAATCGGCCCTTTAGAACAGGAAATATAGAACTGCCCCTTTTTATTAGTCCAAAAGGGCAATTTGACCAGAAAGACTATTAATTTCGTTTTGGCATTTTCCATCGATTCGTTAAAAGCGTTGTTCTACTTTTCAAATTGTTGCCACCAAATATTATCGCCTTGTATTTTATTTAAAAACATTAAATAATGAAGAATTTTCAGAAATGTATGTATGTTTCTGGCATTGTGATAGAACAACGGTACCTAGAGCCATCAAATTTTGAATATTGAACGTTTCCACCGAAATATGGCACAAATTTGAAATTTGAAATTTGTTTTATTTTCGATTTCATATTTTAAAAAAAAACGTTAGAGAATTTTTGATTAACAAACTCAAGGATTTCAAAGCGAGCAATGGCAGCGCTGTACAGAAAAAAAAAACACATTTTTATCTCCATCGCGCGAGACTGTGTACCGGAAATTCTAAACATATACTCATTAAATTATTTTGCGCTATTGCTCTTAAACTGAATTTTATGGTTTCAGTGCGAACACATGAATATGGGCATCTGGAAGCCCAAACTTAGAGTTTGGAATTTGTTTGATTATCTATTTCATATTTTGTAAAACTTTATTAACAAACTCGATAATTTCAAAGCGAGCGATGACAACACTGTACGAAAAAAAACTGTCTCCAGCGCGTGAGGCTTTGTATCGGAAATTCTAAAGATATGGTCATTTGAAAATTCTTTTCCGATATTGCTGTTGAACTGAATTCTATGGTTTAAGTGCGAAGGACATGATATTTAGTAAATAAAGGTAACCCACAAAACGTCGAAAAAACGCTCCTTTGGATGTAATATAAAATCTGAAAGATTTGAGAATTTTTTATTTTTATTTTTTTCTCCGCAGTGTACCATTAACCCTCCAGCAACCATTGGTCAATGGGAAAGAAAAATTTATGTAAACCAACGATACTGTAATGTTAAAAAAACAGGCAGTGGGTTCTAATGTAATAATTATGTAGCTTTTTAAAGCTAGAAAAAAAAAAGAGTTGCGAGTTATCCGACGAATGACGTTGAAATCCGTAGAACACGAAGTGGGATGGGTGTCATCTTCGTGGTGTACGGTGTACTGTATTTTTAAAGTTTTAGACTGCTAGTTGAATGATAAGAGGGACATTTCTCAGAAGCATGCAGGAGCGTTAACCAGGAATAGTTTAATAGTTAATTAGAATTACCTTTCTACAATGATAATAAAAATGATCTCTAGGAGTGTATAAAAATTTAGAATTTCATATAACGATGTTTAAATCTGATTTTGCAAGTTATATAAGTTTTAAGTAAGAGTTTATAAGTAAGAATAAGAATAAGAGTATAAGTAAGAGTAGGAGTAAGAGTATAAGTAGGAGTTTATAAGTGAAAAATACGCACAGAAGAGTAATACCAAGAAAAAAAATCAAAAAGCTTTCAGATTTTGCATTACGCCCAAAGAGAACCTTTCATGTGTTACCTTTACTTATTAAATGTTCTTTGCACTAAAACCATTAAATTCAGTTCAACAGCAGTATCGCAAAATAATTTTAAAATGCATTTCTTTAGAATTTCCGATACACAGTCTCGCGCGCTGGAAATAAAATGTTTTTCCTTACAGTTTTGCCATTGCTTGCTTTGAAACTGTTGAGTTTGTTCATCAGAAATTCCTTAAAGTTTTACAAAATATGAAATAGATAATAAAACAAATTCCAAATTCCAAATTTGGGCTTCCAGATGCCCCTATTCGTGTGGAAACGTACGTTATTCAAAATTCGATGGCTCTAGGTACCGTTGTTTTATCACAATGCGAGAAACATACATACATTTATGCAGATTCTTTATTATTTAATTTCTTTAAATATAACACACGGTTCTAATATCTGGTGACAACAATTTAAAAAGTGATTCGTCGTTTATAGTGAGTAAATGCAAAAAGCAAAACGAAATTAATAGCCCTTCTGGGAAGTTGCCCCTGTTAGCATTTAAAAAAAAAAAAATTCAGGCAGTTTGCAGTTTGAGCTTTGTACGAAGCCACAATGCAACGTTTATTGTTTTATGAAACGACGATTTCCTCGCTTAAACCACGTCCCTTCTTCTCAATAATAAAATTTGGGTTTAAAAAAACGTGAACTATATTAATAAACGCATCGTACTTAAAATTATGAAATATTCACTAATAACTTGTCATTATATCCGTATGCAAGTTCTGAGGCATCCAATCGCGGAAATAAGTTGGTGAAATTCAGCAAACACCCCATTTCAAGATTATACTTCAGAAATAAAATTCTAAGTACGAAAAGTCAAATACAGCTGCAGAATTAAGTGACAATAACTTAACTCGACTTTGTACGCCTACCAGCTCCCTTATGTGATCAAGCAAACTTAATGGCAGTTCAGTCAGAAGAACCTACTTCACCGCTTTTTGATTATTTTTCGCAGTTACGCCATCAGAGATTAAGAAGTCGAGAGTTCCCTGCCTTTGATACCTCTTTTTTTCATACGAATCGGGAGTTAATCTTCATTATGAAGTACGCGTTCGATCCTTTTAAAAGCTTACGATTTCGGACGAAAACCAAGTCATTTTCGCAGAAGTTATTAAAAAGGCACGTGAATGCAGTCAGTAATTTGCGCTTCCAATAATCACAAGTCCCGTTTATTTTTCTTTCCTATTTTTTTTTCCAACTCGCGCTCCAAACCTAAAGGGCACAACTCATTGCTCCCGTTAAAAGTTTCGTTAATTTTACTAAAAGATTCAGTAAATCGGGAAGCACTTTAGTCGAGATCATTGGTTGAAAGGTTCCGAAGGTGATTTTTACTTTTTTTTTTTACTTATGTCTCGTATTCGTTTTAGTTGCATTAGCGCTTCCATTATCAAATCGTGTGCTGCATTATGGTGTCAAATCACGATGGAAAAGCTGGGATGTGCAGATCGTGCCCGCCAGGGGTTTGCATGCGGTGTGTGACGTCATCAGCTATTCTTTTAGAAAACGTGATGGACTGAAATGATTTGTTATAATTTATCAGAAAATGCTGAAACGTATTTTGCCCAAAATGTAATTAAAGTTGAATAATGATGAACACTGAATCTGTTTCACAGGGAAAAAAATTTTCT
>KK118639.1:245013-260514 GCA_000611955.2 Stegodyphus mimosarum
CATACTGAAATCTGCAGAGTACTCCCAGCTAATCATCACGGTTCCTGCCATATTTTTTTATGGTCAAACAAGGAAACTGATGTTATTCCTGCAAGTATTTTTATTTCCTTGTACGAAGTAAAGGACTTAATTGTAATTGCAAAAATTTTCGGGTATTTCAGCGAAAATATCCATTTTGACCGCTATCGAATACAATTTAACGATGTTTTTGTGTAACAACTGTGCGTAAGAACAGAGTAAAAGACTCTTTTTTCCAAAACGAATTGCAAAAAGGATTTAAAAGACATTCGGAAGAGATTTTTTCGTAACGCCTGTATGTACGTTCGTACGTGTGTATGTATCTCCCATAACTCAAAAACAGGTAGCTTCAAAACATTGAAATTTTATATATAGGGCATCTATAGCATATAACTGTGCACCTCTCTTTTTGGTTGCAATCGGTCGCACAGAAATCATATATATATATAGCCCTGACCTACAGCGAGGCAAACCCGTAGCATAACTACTTTCGCTTTAAAGTAGAAGCACCTACAGGTAAGAAGTGTTTTTTTCATTATAATTTGTTTTTGCAAACTCCCCCCATTTGTAGCAATGTTTTACTTAATTTCTCTCAATGGTTGCATTTATTTCTCCATTCCTTTTACTTTAGCAGAAAGTATTTTGATTTTAAGTACACATTCGAGCCTGCTCATTTATTTAGCCTTTACATTTGACAATCCAACTTTTCGATAAAAAATTTGTGCTTTACATTGTAATTAATACAACATTTTATTATTTTTATTATTGTCTTATTATTTTGCCAATTTTATAAATATTTCTTTCGATTGTAATTAGTCCAATTTTTTTCCTTGATTATAAATGTTTTATTTTGGCATTACATGTAAGTTTTCCCTTGTAGAATTTGTTTTTGTTTGTGTTCGGACAACAAAAACGGGTAGGGAAAAGAGATCAATTCAATAAGAGCCTCAAATTTCTACATACTTTTTGAAGAATTGTATATAAAAAAATTTTTAGAATTAATAACCATTATGCTACTTGACGATAGAGGTCTCAGTGAGTTGATCGTAACGAAACCCGGTTTTTGTTGTTTAGTTAATTGACTTTGTTTAAAGCTTCAGAACACTTTTCCCTTGACACGTTCTGTTTGGAGCTTTAAATAAAAAAAGATTAACTTTGGTTTTCACTGTTTTTGTATTTTCAACTTTTTTTACTTTTTCTGTTCCAAATGTATGTTACAAAATTTGCAAATTCATAAAAATGGAAATAGGTAGGGGATCATTTTCGCGCAGATTTTCCTACTAGTTTTTCCAGTTTTTTTTTCTCTCAACAACAAATAGAAAATTTGTCAACTTTCTCAGTATATACCCACCGAAAAATCTGCCTTTATGAATGCTGGCCGAATTGGTTGTTTTTGCTTAAAAACTCTAATTTTAATCGCATTTTTTATTCGGCTCCGTGAGCTCAGTGTTTTTGTTCTTATATGTTGGTAAATTGCGCACTTTTCACTTTAAAAATGATAGAATTATGTTGTTCTTATCTTCCGGTTAAGGTTTTTTTTGCCTTTAGTTAACCTGCATGCAATAGTTGTAGAATTATGAACAATTTGAAAGTTGTTGAAGCTCGGGCAAGCCCAATTTTTTTACTATAACTGCCATTTAGATTTGAAACTTAGCAGAATAGTGAATTAAGTCAGCTTCTGCACTTTCAATGTCTTTTCCCGGAGTGGGGCGAAAAGTAAACGTTGAGCTTTGTGCACCGAAAAATCTGCCTTTATGAATGCTGGCCGAATTGCTTGTTTTTTCTTAAAAACTCTAATTTTAATTGCATTTTTTTATTGTTTTTACTATATTTGGTGATTTATATTTTTCTATATTTTTTAATTTTTAATAAAGGTGTTTTGAGGTTTTGCGTATTTTTACCTTGCAGCGAAGTGAGAACTGGATTAATTGAATGAGAACGATATCTCGAGTGAAATAAATTTAAATGAAATGCGGAAAGAAATGCGTATAATTTAATATCCCGTGCAAGGAAGTCATGTGGTGTACATATCAGATTTTTCAAATATATTTTTGCAAATAAAGCTGGAACTTACGTAAGATTAATTCAGTAGTTACGTTAATTTCATAGGCACTTTACATACAAAAGTAATAAAAGGAAGGATACCATAATCCAAGTTGAGAATAAATAATGAGTACTTTTATTACGTCTTTTACTTCCGCCCATAATTTAACCAAGTATTTAAAGCTACTACAAACCGTTAGATTCTTCCTGGTTTCATGTCTTAATTTAGGATTTGGCAATTGTATTCACAATATGTTTACAAACTAAACGTTTCCTTATAATGCGCTTCACGGTAGCTGTTTAAAACAGGCGATTTGTCTTCGAATGATTTACCATGATTTATTAAACTATTTTTCATTTCGTTTCTCAAACAGTACAGCCAATTCTGTTCATGAAATTATTTGGCAGTTTGAAAAACTGAAATAATCA
Source organism: Stegodyphus mimosarum (assembly GCA_000611955.2). NCBI lineage: Eukaryota > Metazoa > Arthropoda > Arachnida > Araneae > Eresidae > Stegodyphus > Stegodyphus mimosarum. The sequence goes on from KK118639.1 coordinate 247,504, forward strand.
TTTGATAATTATAATCTGATAATAATAACACTTATTAGAAGTGAAAGAATGTCATTTTATGTACAAAATTCGCCTAGAAAGCTCAGACAGATGCTTATAAATCGAAACTAGTTAGCTCTTGCTAGGAAGCATTTAGATTTTGTAATGCAGAAAGTAACTTTACAAGCAGAAAAGCTCCTTGTTAGATCACAGTAAACTCAAGTTCATTGTAACTTGGGTATTATTTGAAAAAATTCAATATATAAATGTTCAATGTACGTAAATTCAATATATGTAAATACGTTTTTCTCCAATTAAACTCTGCTTAAAAAGGTTAAATTGGTTTTCTGAAGTTAAACAGAATCCTATTTTTATATTTTATACAACAAAAACAGAACTATGATTTTCGTGAGCTGTCTTTTTAAAGTTTATTAATTTGTAAGACTGCTATCGTAACTGGAAGCTAAAGACCTGCTAAAGACTCTACTAGACAATAAGCGAGTTTTCGCTAGCGTCTTAAAAAACTCATCAAATGCAGAAGAACGTTAAAATAAACTTTTAAATTTATCTGAGAGAACAGTCTCAACTTGTGCTACAGGCGAAATTTCCATGATTTGCAGAGTTTTAAGTTAACATGGCGAAAAATACTAATATCAAGACGCTGTTGCCAGATATTCTTATCTAACGAGTCGAGACCCTCAACATAAATACACAAAAAGGTAATTTACATTCTGTAAGGTATACAGAAAGACATTATAGTAAAGCCTCAGAACTGGTTAGTTAGCATAAAGTACTTTACAAATTTAAGACAAATGCGAAAATAGTATTCAAAACTGTAAACATGTTTCTTTGCTATTATTTCTTAAATTTTAACAAAACTCTTAACATATAAAACCGAAGTGTAAGTTTCAATGAAAAAAATTAATCAAGCAGAGATCAAGTCGAGATTTTACAGATCCTATTTAACTTAATATTTGTGTTTACAAGAAACGAGAATCGAAGCATCATTCTTCCATCAACGAACTAATAAAAAAGAGGAAATTTTTAAGGTTCTATAGTTAAAATTTATAGAGCTAACGGTAAAGTTTAATAACCGAAAGATAATTCCTTTACATAAGTTTAGTTGAAAATGAAACAACTGAAAGCGATCCTGGCTAAAAGTGAGACAAACGTTGAAACTGCTTTAAAAAAAATCTGATGGGTACATCACATGACTTTCTTGTATGAAATATTAAATTCTATGCATTAAAATATCCATTAAAATATACATAATTTTTGCTGACATTTTACGGCTCCAATTTACGGCTACAATTAAATTTAGAGTTTCTACGCAAAAAGAAGCAATTCAGCCAGCGGGCAAGAAGGCAGTTTTTTCGGTGCACAAAACTGAAAGTTTACTTTTTGTCTCAAACACTGAAGGCGTAAAAACTAAATCTGCTGTAGACGCTATGCTGAGTCATTGTATGGCATAATTTAATAACTTAAATGACACTTCCAGAATGGATTAAGCATAATTTAATTCGTAATACAAAAAGAAGACGTAATCTTTGTCGTTGTGAAGCTTAGTTTCTCTAGATTAGTAACAAATCCTCTAATCTGCTAAGTTTCAAATGTAAACAAATATGACTGATATGATAAAAACTTAAACTTAGCCGCAACTGAACAACTTAAATTGTTGATAAATCCACAACTATTGCATTCAGGTTAACTAAAGGCATAAATACCTTAAGCAGAAGATATACTTTTGGTGCGGTCGACTGCCACCAAAAAGGGAGGTGCACAACTACGTACTGTAACAGTCCTATATACAAAATTTCAACGTTCTAAGATCACTCGTTTTTGAGTCTTACGAGATACATACATACGTACGTAGAGACGGCGCGAAAAAAATCTCTTCTGAATCCACTTTAAATCAGCTTTATAATTTGTTTGGGGCTAAAGAGGCCTTTATAATGTCCTTACATACAGATGTCACTCAAAAAATCGTTAAATTGCATTCGATAGCTGTCAAAATGGAGATTTTCGTTGAAATATGGTACCCGCCATTTTTCGCGATTACAAGACTTCCTTTACTTCCAACAAAGAAATAAAAAGAGTAGGTAATATATTCAGAGGAATTTATAAACTTGTTCGGGATTCTCTCCGAAAACGATTTTTGAAATATATGATGTTTGGAGAAAGAGTATGAACTGATTTCGAGCTGTTGACAGAATGCTACTTAACTATTTAAATATTTCTTATTCCTTTTACTAAGTCGGGAGAAATACTTTACATACCCCCCTTTTAGAGGGCGACTGGAGATTAGAAGACCGAATCTTCATATCTTGGTGGTGGAAAATCATCATCCACCACCGTTTTATCTCGGGTACCAGTAAAGTGTTCGAGCGCTATGTCAAAGTGACAGTGAAAATAGCTGACTCCTTCAGTAACAATGTAGTTTATTTGTGAGTTTTTTACATGAGGAATTCTATTTATTGTTAACGGAATTCTTGACAGTTAAGAGATTATTATCCCAGAGATCATTTTCTCAATCAGAGTGTTGTAGAGACATTAGATTATTTCGAAGCAGGAGATGTGAAAAATGAGCAATACCTTCGCCGAAACTCCAACCACGGACCTCTCGAATACACGCCGAGCGTGCTGACCACTACACCACGAAGACATGCCAAGAAGGCGGAAGAAATACTTTATATACACCCCCCTTTTAAATTGCGACTAGGCATTAGAGGACCCAATCCCCAAATCCTGGTGGTGGAGAATCATCATCCACAATCCTTTTAGTTCAGGCGCCAGTGTAGAGACATTAGTTTATGTCGAAGCAGGAGATGCGAAAAATGAGCAATGCCTTCTCCGGAACTCCAACCTGGGACCTCTCGAATACGCGCCGAGTGTGCTGACTACTACACCACGTATGCATGCTAAGAAGGCGGAAGAAATGCATTACATACTTCCTCTTTTAAACGGTGACTGGGGATTGAGGAACCCAGTCGCCAAATCCTGACGGTGGAGAATCATCCGCCACCCCCTTTTTTAGTTCGGGCACCACTGTAAAGACATTTGGTATTTTTGAAAGCAGGAGAGTCGAAAAATAAGCAATGTCCTAGCCGGGACTGAAATCCCGGATCTCTCGAATACGCGCCGAGCATGCTGACCCCTATACCACAAAAGCATGCGAAGGAAGTGAGAAAATTACCTTATAATATATTCATGCTAAATGAAAATATAGTATGCTTGGTGCTAAAATAAAAAGCTGAGATTTTATGCTCGTTTATACACGATATGCAATAAAAATGGAGATCAATTCTTACTATGACTACATTCGTTTTTGTTTCTTTCTTCCTAGCATTTTTATCTTTAACTTCAAAAGTATAATTTAAATATAATACATAAATCTTAAAAAAAGATTAAATTATCTGAAGGTATCCACTGCACCACTAAATAGTATTAAAATGTTTGTATAAAGCTGCATTAAATGCTTGTGTTATCTATAATTAGATCTAATTTGCAGTCTGACTTTATATCGACGACACGAAATTAAAACAACGTGAATTTTTAAATGTTTGTATAAAAAATGACAACAGTGAAAGGAAAGTTAAGTTTCAGCTATTAGAACTTTTAACATTTACTATTTTGAGTTCATAAACTTCGTGTTTAGTCTTTTCACTAAATTGTTTTGAACACATACAGTCCCCCCGTGCACCACCAATACACAACACGAGGCTTACGGAAGTAAGTTAATTAAAATATTAAATGTTGCATGCATAAATAAAACGAATAAAAGCAGAGAACAGCAGTCTGGGCTTCAGGAAAACAGATAAGTTTACTGGTCAAGTCACGTGTAATTTCAATAAAATTTGTGTCTTGTGTAATTTTAATAATTTCACGCCAATAATTTCAATAAAAACTAAACTCAAATTTTCAATGAAAATATTAAGATTAATAATAGGTAACCATTTTCGCAAATTTAGAAGGTTTTTCAGTCATCCATACATAATTTTTTATTCACTACAGGAATACCATTTAGAATGCTTAGCATAAACATCTAGTCGAATGTTGAATGAGATATGAAAGGGAAGATCTATTTAATAATTGAGAACTTGAAATAAAAAATTATCTACCTTAATTTTAAATATTACCGTCCTATTGGAGTTTTGTTCTTTTTTCTATCATTTTATCACCTTCACCTTTTATTTACGTAATACAGTGTTTTCTATCGATATGCATTCTTATTTAATTCCAGCTATGCCCATGCAAACTACCCTGTTTGTTCTTGAATGCAGTTACCTGCAATGTGTCCAATAAAAAGTCTGACTTTTATTCAACAGAAAAACATGGCATTTCACCGTCGTTCATCCATTCCGAAACGCTCGATAGTGCATGTCACGAGCACGTCTGTTCGCAACTCCAACACGAGCACTAGCAGCTCATAACTCGAAGAAAACATTACGCCGGAGGGAAATGCCTCTCTCATTACACTCTTCTGTGACCAGCCAAAGCGCTTAGGGAGTCTGTGGCCAGCTAGAACCACGATGGCCATTCTGAATGAAATGCGCATTTTCACGATGGTTCCCATGACAACAGATGCTTGAAGAGAAGCCTTCAATCAGGTTATGAGCTGCTGAAGGGGCAGGGGGACGACAGAGATTGAGTGTGTGATAGGACAAGGTGGTGGTGGTGCCGTAAATAGCTCTCAATTACAGCAAGGAAGGAAAGTCATAAATGAAATTGTCGAGAACCCCGTCAGAAGACAATGCGCAAGACTAAAATAACATTATATTGTATTTTGGGTTTACTCATATTTTTGATCTTATTAACACGTTGCTTGACGAAGAATAACTGAATTATAAGCACTTCTTAGTACCTAATCCGCTTACCTGAAACGTTCAAAAATTCGCTTATATAATTATTATCGGAAGTACATACATTTACCTTAAATCAACGGCGTCTACTGTTAGCGGCCCTTTTTTTGTTTTACGTTAAAAGCATGAGTGCAGCCATTGTTTGTTAATTGATTATCTGCATAAATTTAAGACTATATAATAATCTTTTACCTTCACATGCTCTTAAAATTTGGGTAAATTAATCTTACAACGGTATACATGGCAAGAGTGGTGGCATTCTATCTTAAGTACTTTTTTAAGTACCTTCTAAATTCATTTTATACAAGCACGAAACCCGTAGACATTGTTTTATGGTAATGAAGATGCAGCTTATGCAAGTACATTTCCTTAGAAAGAGGGTAAAGTTTAAACATTTATAAGCGATATAAAATGTAGCAAAGCACGAAATCCTCTCAAGAAAAGATGAAAATGATACTGAATGGTTACTATCACCAGTTACAATGAGTGTAAAAATGTTTTATATGTAACGGGATTGGAAGAACGTATGAAAAGTCAGAGTTTATGATATTTACCAGACTGAGTTCTTTGAATTTAAAAGTCCCAAAACACGAAAATTTGCATCATTTAAAACATTTTTGTAAGTGGAAGCATACGTCTATGAAAACCGGTTGAAAAAATAAAGGTCGATTAATGACTTACGTGGACACGTTGTGTATTGCCACTATTGATGTTAGCTCAATTACAATTGTATTGAAAAATTTGGCAATAGGAAATCACAATATTTTTTCTGTAACAATTATCACACAAATTTGATTCCAAACATCATTTCTGTATTAACATTATTATTATTAATATCATTATTGTGCACAACATCATTATCTGTAACAATTATATGCTATTTGATAGCAAAATTATTAGAATTCAGAGAACTACTGAGCACCGGAATTTAGGATACACAGGGACTGCACCTGACAGCAAAATGTTTAGTCCCAGCCCAGGCCCCCAATCACTAAGGAGTGGAAAGCCTATATCAATCAATGTATCTTTATGGATATAGTTCGACTCTCTGGCTAGCAGGAGCTTGAAAGTGATAGGCAAGTTTCTCAGTTAGTGCCGAAATAAAGCCCATTTATATTATTTCTGTAGCAAAATGCCTTTTATCTGTCGATGAATATAGCGAAATCTGGTGAATATTTCTCAAAGAATGTAATAAAAATCCCAAGATGGTGACTTTAATGATAATAATTTATGGCATATGACAGATTGAACGAGTTAGGTTTAACCAATACTAACTAATTTAAAGTCATATAAAATTATGCTATCTAATGTCGTCCATATGATAGTCATATTATTTTGCGTTATCTCAATTGATGTTTCTTTAATTTTATGAATTTTTAATACTTATTCATCAAAAAGTACATTTTATGCTAGAAACTGCTTTAGATATATTTTATGCGTTTTTAAAAATAAAAAGACATATGCTTAATAAAACGCATTTCTTAGTTTAAAAATATCTAAAAATGTACCTAATATAAGGAAAGCTTTCCAGTTATTCTATCCTAGCATTAGATTAATAACAACAATGTTCTATGACGAAGCTTTCCCGAATTGGGGAAAAGTAGGAAAATCAGAAAAATAACGCCTAGTGAAAGAGACATCTTTCCTACAGTTACATTTCATATTACAAGCTGATAATAAACTACTTTCATTCTTTCTCTTTAAGGAAGGGTGAATTTGTCTTACACGCTGGAACTTTTAATTAGCATTGTATCTTCATATCATCATTATATTCCGATACACTTGAAAGAGAGAAAGTCAGGATTAGTTATTTCTTTAAGAAGTTTTCTTGAGAAAATAACGAGTAAATGTGATCATAGAAAGCAAAAGGAAATGTTTATGCATTCGCATTCAAGTTCACGTTCGCGTTCTGCAATGTATTTATTTTCTAATATCGACGAATTAAGTTTCCAGTAGAAAAGATGTTTAAGAATAATTATTTTTAACATTAAATACATTTTGACTATTGCTCGTAATGCTATACATGGATAATAGGATTTATTATAAATGAAAAACGAACATTTATTCGAACTTTATTGCATTAACAGCTACAAATGCAAATGACAGAAGTAAAATCATTAACTTAATTGTATGTAATAAACATGCGATTAATTTAAAGATGTGGCGTTGATTTCACAGATTATATGAGAACAGCATTATATGAGATTAAATGATGCTAGAAAATCTTCAACTTCTGAAGATTTGTGTAAATGATTGCTTTAAATTAAGAAGATTGCAGCAGATTTGTGTTAAATATAAAAATAGCCGTTAAACCAACATACTATCAAATTAGATGATTGAAATTATTAAACAATACTAAATAAATTAGGATTAAAAAGAAGAAAATCCTGAACTATGTATTAAAGCTTTGACTATTTTTCCAGTTAATTATACATCTCATATATTATAAGACACTCAGTTTAATTATCTGAAGAGGTTTTTAAATCAGTGCCAAGTGTAAAATTTCAAAACAGAGTAAAAAATTATTACTGAATTACTTATTTAAAAAAAAGAATAAATATGTGCATAAGAGTAGCATTTGACGGTAATAAATCATATTTATAATGTAGCATAATTTGATACGAGTTTTAGAGAGACTGACAATGGTTTAGCTGAATTAAATCTAACATTATTAAGCTTCTTTATCAACTTAAATGACTGAGTGAATCAATATCCACTACTTTAATATCTAAGGTAAATAATATGCGTCTTCAAACCTGCACACATATCTAACAGTGAACAGCAACAGATATTGTATATTGTTTTTGTACTCTTTCTGATCTGAATATAATCCAGATCAAAGGGACGAATTTTATGGCTGCCCACGAGGGAAAATGTAGCGCCTGTCTTTGGCCGAGGCTTTGGACACGTTACAGGCGACATTGCGATTTTGTTTAGTTCCGTCCGCATTTTGATTGAACCTCCCCTCTCCGGGTGACGGATCCAAATGTCTTTTGTTACCGTCTTCTCGAGGAGACTTTCGATTCGATAGTAATTTAAGTTCCCTCACTCTGAAAAGACACTATATTTTTAGAAACATTTACATGCGTTCTGCATGCGGGTCCAGTGGTTTAGCACCCTTCACCCGTTAACCACAATATCGATCTAGAAGACACAGATATTTGTCATAAAGAATTAGCAGTTTGATAAGGTAAAAGGATCAGTAGTAAAGCACTACTACATTTTCGTCTTCTCTTTACGGCTTAAACCGGACAGTAATTAGGACTTTTCGTTTAATTTAATAGATACAGATACAGCCAAAAGAATAAGAACTATGAAAAGAAAAGTATAGGGAAGAATAAGCAGATGCCGTATAGTAAATAAATGATAAATAAATAAATAAATAAAACTTTTGTTCACTTAAAAACACTTTTAAATGATTTATTAAGGGTTAAAAAATAATAAGTATTTCGTAAAGACAAAAACTTATTTCTGTTTCAACGATTAATATTTGAACTACCTTAAACATAACCGAAATTCTCATTAGAGCTGAGTTACAAAATGCAGAACACGGGTAATTTCACAAGATTCACAAGATTTTTTTTTATTCGCATTTGATTAAAGCCAAATAAGAAACGGAAAAGTATAACCAACAAATTAAAACATAATTTAGCATTTAACGAATAAGCCACGCTTTTATAAAAATGAGGCTAATCTTATATACTGTAACGAGCTTTTGTAACTTACGTATTGACGGCATGCTGAACATAGTTCAATTAGAGTTTTATAATCCTTTTAATTTTTAATTTTCCTATTAAACATTTCCTGACGGATATTTTTAACACCAATGAAAGAATTAAGACGAATATGTAATTAGTCTCAAAAATTGATATTTTCGCTATAAGTTATTTTAGTGCTCTCTTGGCTATTGGTTGAATACAGCTTATTTTATTACATAATATATATTATTATGTAATGATTAATATACAAATATTATTACTTAATTTATAAATTTTAATAATTTCATTCACTTACTTATTATTATTTCGAAATTAAAGTACTTTTTCTGGGTCTATTCTTTCTTCATCTTTTCTCTTGTACCAGAGCAATCACATACAGGGAATTCTTTCGGGGCGACCACCTTCCATTGAAGACCACCTCTGAAAGTTATCAGCATTTATTAAAATACAAGCATATAATAGTAATGAACAAATGTAAATAATCACATCCTCTGGGCGTGCTAACATAGTGTAATTGGTACCTAGGAAATGGAAGATTTGTCGTACGAATTCTAGAGAGGCAGCTAATATTTTAATTTTTTGCTTCAAAAAATTTAACATTTATATGTTTTAGAAGAACATATGGTGGATGGTAATTCATCACCATCATAACTGCGTCGACTGGGTTTCAGGTCTAGCAGCACCCTTGAAATGAGGGGAGATTATATGGCATTATCCCTTTTCCCCATAAGTATTAAAAGTCGATGCTATAGTAACTTCAGGGTTATTTTTCACCTTAAATCATGTCTCATAGCCATGGTAGCAACTGCTGCAGAAAAAAATCTGATACACCACATGACTTCCTTGTACGGAATATTAAATTATACGCAATTTTCCTGCATTATATTTAAACATATTGAATTAACAGTTAACAAATTTTGAATTAAATCTACTTCGTCGATAGCGCATAAACCATAATAGAATAAATACCCTCTTTAAAGTTCACTATATTTATTTATCATAGCCACACTTCTGTTCTAGGTTCACTTAACGGCGTTATATCTCATTCATTTTATAAGTCAGTGTCAGCAAAAACTATAGCATCTGAAAAATTAGCCCAAGTTCTATTCAAATACTATAATAAATCTAAAATGATGTATAAAAGAAATTAAACAAATAAAAAGGAAACAGTTTTTCACAGATAGTTCAGCGTCGCTTACCTAATACGCATGCTGTACTAATTAATTCAGTTCTCCCTTCGCGGTAAGGCAAAAATACATAAAAATTCAAAATATTTTCATTAAAAATTGAAAGATATAGAAAAACATAAAACACCAAGTACAGTTAAAACAATTAAAAAACAATTTTTACAACTAAAATTACGATTTGTACTCTAAAACCAGCTAATAATTTAAATGATAATACCAGAATGAATCAAGCATAATTTAATTCGCAGTAATAAAAGAAGACGTTACTTTGTTGTTGCGAAGCTTAGTTTCTCTAGATTGGCAACAAATCTACTATTCTGCTAAGTATCAAATGTAAACAAGTATGTCCGCTATCATAGCCAAAAATTAGGCTTAGCCGCACTTAAAAAACTCTTAAATTGTTGATATTTCCCCGATTATTGCATAGAGGTTAACTAAGAGCATAAAAATCTTAACCGAAAGATAAGAACAATATAATGCACAATTTATAAACTTATAAGCAAAAAATGCACAATTTATAAACTTATAAAGAAACTGAGCTCCACTGAGCCGAATAACAGTGTGGACCTATAGGTAGTACATATATATGTATACTTTTGGTGCGGCCGATTGCAACCAAAATACGAGGTGCACATCTACGTGTTATAGCAGCCTTCTATACAAAATTTCAACGTTCCGAGGCTGCTCATTTTTGAGTTATACGAGATACATACATAAATACGTACGCATAGACGCTACGAAAAAATGTCCTTAGAATCCACTTTAAATGAGTTTTATTATTACATGGGGTTAAAAAGAGTCTTTTATTCTGTCCTTACGTAATGGATGTCATTCAAAAACACCGTTAAATTGCATTCTAAATTAAATATGGTACCCGAAATTATTCGCTATTACAATACTTCCTTTTTACTTCGTGCAAGGAAGTAAAAAAGACGAATCTTGTAATTTGCTAAAATCTTCCGAATCCCTATGTGCGGTGTTGACGACACACATTACGATCGTAAATAAGGAATGGGTTGCTACGATCTTGAAATGCGAAAAAGTAAGAGACTATAGTCAACAAATGATGCATAGTTTGTATACCAGTGAAAGTATAGTTGCTTTCTCACGTTTTTGTTTACACGTACCTCTCGAAGAAAACCACCATCATATAAGACCACGAGAGATGTGAAACCGCAGGTGGTCGTCTTAGGAAATGTCTATTGTTTATAAAAGGTATGCAGTGGTAAAATTTTCGGGAAGCATTGATCTATAGTATAAAAATTCTTATAATAAGAGAGATAGTTTCTGTAAACTCAGTACGAAAATTTCCGCCTCGAAGTTGGATCTATAAAGCGATAGGCGGTGCAACTGAATATTAAATTTGTATTTGATATAAGATATAAAAATGCATTTTGTCTTTAGGTAGTTTTTCTTTGGCTCCATTATAACCCGTTTTATTATTCTCTCATTTAAGGGATGACCTGAGGGCTGTAGCTTCACTTTAGAAGTAATCTTGCCTTAAATATTTAATTAAACATCTTTATGGATACTATCTTCCGTTAAAATAAAGTATCCGCTGCAATAAACTTTCTAGGATATTAATCCTGAATGACTGAAACTCCACCTTCCGGAATCCCCGTCCTGGGAAAAATGCGAGATTTTACTCTATCGGAATTCCCGTCCTTTTTTCGTAAAAAGCGAAAATTCATTAACGATATGATCAGCAGTGCGTTTCATGATCCGGGACACGATAGCCCGGAGCTCGGCGAAGTTGTTTGTTTTCCTATTCCAGTGATTCCCAGAGGGCGGAGGACTCCAAAACCTACATTAAAATGCACTCTGGTTAAAAGGATAAAGAGATAGATAAGGACGGCTCTGCTGCTATCGGAGACTATGACGAACGTGTGGTTTTCTGACTTTTTTGAAAAAAGTTTTTCTCTGATTTAAAACTGACGTCAAGCTTCAAACATATCAGATCTCAAACGTTTTAGCTGAGCTTTAATACCTCGATTAAAATTTTTGAAAAATTTATTCTCAAGTACCCGTTTATGGTGTCAGGATTCGTGAAAGTGAGCGTTTTATTTAAAAAGTTAGAGTACTTACTTGATAGGTACATTATAATACTGTTACGAAAAATTCGGCGGTTGCGCCTGTATGTAAGCTTTCCGGCATAGCACTAGGGTTGCCATAAAATAGTGTATAGTAGGGTTGCCAGATTGGCGACTTTATCGCCCATTTGGCGACCAAATTGGCGATATCCCACTTCTGACACCAGTTGTTGTGTTTTCATCGGATACTCTCAAATCGACGAACCCGTGAAAACGCAACAACTAGTTGTTCCGTTATACGGGTTCGTAGATTTGAGAGTATCCGATGAAAACACGATGCAGAACAATAAAAAGCACAATTTATTTACAGGAATTACTATTTACAGCACAGTTCCAAAATCACCTTTAACAGCGTCGAAAATTTACAATAAATACGCTGAAACAATCAGCAACACAGCTTCAGGCTGTAACTGTACAGGTAGCTTCACGGCAACACTAAACTTCTAATAAACACCGTGGAACAATCACCAATCCACTGTCAAGCTATACTGTAAAGATAGCTTCACGGCAAAGCACTATCTCGATTGCTTTCCGTTCACAGAACTCTCGCGTAGCAGCTATTCTCACAACTAATCACACTGCTCGCAACACTTCCCAATCTCGCAACTACTTGCTACTCTGCAACAACTAACTAACTGCTCTCAGAAACGCAAGGGTTTAAATAGCTTTTCTTAAAGTTCCACACGTTTCGAGAAATATCTCGACAGGAAGTTATTCTAGAAGCTTCCCGATTGGACCATGGGATATCGCCAATTTGGTCGCCAAATGGGCGATAAAGTCGCCAATCTGGCAACCCTACCATACACTATTTTATGGCAACCCAACTATTTTATGGCAACCCTAGTGGTATGCCGGAAAGCTTACATACAGGCGCAACCGCCGAATTTTTCGTAACACTTGGTGGCAGCGGTGGGGAATTTTTCGTAACACTTGGTGGCACGGTGTTACGAAAAATTCGGCGGTTGCGCCTGTATGTAAGCTTTCCGGCATAGCACTAGGGTTGCCATAAAATAGTGTATGGCAGGGTTGCCAGATTGGCGACTTTATCGCCCATTTGGCGACCAAATTGGCGATATCCCATGGTCCAATCGGGAAGCTTCTAGAATAACTTCCTGTCGAGATATTTCTCGAAACGTGTCGAACTTAAAGAAAACCTATATAAACCCTTGCGTTTCTG
>KK118639.1:262121-306281 GCA_000611955.2 Stegodyphus mimosarum
CTCTGAAAGTTCTTCAGATCTCGTCAATGAGCGGCGGAGATAACGGATTGTTCGTCGAAGGATACGTGAATAAACACCCTTGTAAGATGATCATCGATACGGGAGCCAACGTAACCATCGTCAGAACAGACGTAGCGCGGGAACTAAACGAGACTTTGCGCTGGACTCCGCCCTGTGTGACTCTACAGACAGTGACAGGTGACAAGATCCCCATTGAAGGTAAAATTAACATCACCATTACCTTCGGAAATGAGGCTTACCAGCACTTGGCATTCATCGCTAACATCGCGGACGAATTAATACTTGGACTAGACTTTTTGCGGAAATATGACTTTACACTGGACTTCAAACGCAACGAAATGCACTCTGCGAGGGAGGATATACCCGTAACGCAACAACTGGTGTCAGAAGTGGGATATCGCCAATTTGGTCGCCAAATGGGCGATAAAGTCGCCAATCTGGCAACCCTACCATACACTATTTTATGGCAACCCTAGTGCTATGCCGGAAAGCTTACATACAGGCGCAACCGCCGAATTTTTCGTAACAATACTACCAGTGCATATACTACCGGACTTTATTATTGGAAATACATATATGTGTTTAGCATTCATCGATAGTAATTATTTTGGGTCACGAGAATGGAAGAAAATTATGAAAAATGTCTTTAATATTCCTAACATGTATTTGTTATAAATAAAAATAAGAAGTTTTTAACAACTTTGAGATATATATTCATCTCTTTCTCAAATAAAAACATTAATAAAACAGAAGGCATTAAATCGAATTCAATAACTTATGGAGAATAATGAAAAGAAAACTTTTATTTAGCACAAAATTAAAAGAAATTAAATATTCAAGCAAAGAATGCAGTTCTAACCCGGAAGGAATTGTGGACTGAAATTAAGTTTGCACGGATAAGTTTGTAAGGTATTCGCATGCCTTCGTGGTGTAGTGGTCAGCACTCTCGACGCGTATTCGGGAGGTCCGAGGCGAGGGCATTGCACATTTTAACGTCTCTCTTCTTCGAAATCCTAATGACTCTACAAATGGCTCCCGAACTAAAAGGTGGTGGATGATGATTCTCCACCACCACGATTTGGCGATTCGGGCCCCTAATCCCCAGTCGCCCCTTAAAAGGGAGAGCGTATAAGATATTTGTCCCACCTTCTTGACATGTCTTCGTGGTGTAGTGGTTAGCACGCTTGGCGCGTATTCGAGAGATCCGTGGTTGGAGTTCTGGCGAAGGCATTGCTCATTTTTTGTATCTTCTGCTTGCAAATACCTAATGCTTCTACAAATTTTTAGAATTTATTACCAGAATTGGAACTGCCCCTCAATGACGTGCAATGGAAAACGATATGGCTGAAGCTGGCGACAAAAATGGCATTTTCACGACATTTTTTCATTTCTTTACTCTAATTGTTTTTTCAGTTATGTAAGTTAAGAGATAGATATAGAAAAATAAGTAAAAATAGTTATGTATAGATAGACAGATAGATTAATACAAACAATTTGCATGCAATGTGTTAAGAGATATTAAAAATAAATTCATGCGTAATATATATGAAGCATAATACTAAAATGTGATAAAAAATAAACTGAGGAAAAAAATTAAAAATTGAAATTTTGAATGCTTTGGTTTTCAGTTTTACTATTTTATATGTTTCAATTTTCCTTTTTACAATTTTCTATTTTTGTTTCTTTAATTGTCTTACTGATAGGTATATTCGTTTGCAAAGTTTCTTAAAAAAGAATGTTAACAAACAAATGTTATTTAAACAGACGAAAGTGATGTTTTCGAAAACATTCAGAGGGATTTTCTAATCAAGATGCTTAATCACCTTCGAAACGCTAGGAGAAAAAAATTACTTAATTTTTATATAATTCATATAACATTATTTTATCCGGGGATAATATTTAACGCTTTGGGCAGACTTTATAATAATTTGTTAAGTATTTATTGCTAGCACAGGTTCTGATATTCTTTAACACAAAATTATTATACACTGCAACATTATGAAGAAAATTAAAATTTTCTTAAAACCCTTTCACTTATTCGTATAAAAATAATTCCCGATTTTAGAATTCATTTTTATAAGCATAGCTTGTTTGTGCTTACGTACGAAATATGCGTAAAAGTAGAAATAATATAAATATGCTACGTAAATAACATATTGGCAAAATTAAAGCTGATTTTACATATTTATAATTTACTCGATGCTAATGCTGTCTACCGAGATCCTTTAAGTAAAATTTTTGTTGTTAGTTTCATGAAATTATGAAATTTTTCATGCAGTAATGAGTTCATTAAATATGAAAAAAAGTATTTCAATTAGATTATCATGTGTTATATATCTGTAGAATGATAGGCTTTTTATTTAACACATTATTAAAGAATATTGTTGAGCTAAACGATGAAAAAAAACAAAGAACTTGAAATGGATAAATATGTAGTCAGCCAATGCAATACGTAAACCTTAAAGGCGCTTTGTCCAGATTTTAGTCTATTTCAGTTAAAGAAATTTCAAGGTAAAACATTACAGTAAATCCAATATTGTTCTGTCACATGAAATACGAAGTTGTCATTCTTTGTTATAGAATTAGCTCCTCTTGTGGTAAATGATATACTCGAATTCCTTATCCAAATGCAAATCAAAGCCGAATATTGGTTAATTATAATATTTTCGACTTATTAACATTTGTAACGGGGTCAATAAATTACGCTCACCCTCCATAATCAATGATAAGAACAAAGTTCAGCTAGGGATATAAATATGCATTTACTAGGGAGGAAAGTTTAATCAATATTTAATTTCCTAGAGTCAGTTACGAACAGTGAGATAAGATATTCAGCTCTAAAATAGCTTCTCAACTATTTTAGAGTTAACTCAAATTTTTACTATTAGTACAAGAAAGGTTTTATGATGTTTGCATTAAAGATATGGCTGGATGATTTGCTGAAAATGTTCATATATAATTCAAAATCGATGGTTTTCCTCATGAAACATGATTTATTGTAGGAAAATATATCATTGGTTTGTATTTTTGTTCTTTAAAGATGTACACTGCTCCAAAAAAAGAGGGGGAGACATTTCTTTATCTCTGTATTTCCCACTTTACACTAGGACGATTGACGAGGAAACGATGATGTGTGATCAAATGTGCGATCAAATGACGATTGTGGGTTACATGTCTCGAAATTTCTTTATATATTGATTTATATATAGCATTGTTCTAATGTAGGTATTTTGACACAAAAACGGACATTTTCTGAAATGACAAACCAATTTTTGATGCTACGACTTAAATATGCCTAAATATTAAATTTTGTAAAATTTGGTGAAATATTTATGGAAAATTTATCTTGGCGCATTTTTTCACTAATTTCTTAATTTATAGCAACCTATTTTCCTTTCCTTTTTTTCATCGTACGCGAATGAAAAAAAGTCATCTTTCATACATTCAAATAATTTTAAAAAAGTGCGTAAACCGTATTTAGCATTATCATCGCTTATAACAAATATGCCAAATTTCAAAACGCACCAAATGTAAAGTTATATATATTTAAGAAAATTCTGAATAAAAAAATTCAAATTGCTTGCAGGTATGCTTAGAAAAACATCTACTTAAAGTAGATGGTAAAAATTTTATAAGTTATAATTCAAATTTTTTCGAAAAAATTATAAAAATTATTTAAAAATACAAATTTAAAAAATAAATCATAAAAAACTTTCGAATTTTATTCGAAATGAACCTAAATTTTAAAATGCGAAAGGAAGAATCAAATAAGTTTAATAAAAACAGAGATAGTAATAAACATATACCAAATTCAATTAAAATGGAGGAGCTAAAATTTTAAAAGCTAATGTTTTAAAAACTACTCGTATGATTTTTTACAAAATTTGTCAGTTTGGCTTAATTTGAGTCATAGAATCAAAATGTGAAAGAAAATTGGCATGCCATTTCAGAAAAAGTCCAATTTTGTGCCAAAATCCTTAATATAAATCTAATACATATCCTAAGTCGCGCTTTCGAGACAGGAAAAACGCAAGTTGTTTTTCGTCAATCAGCTGAGTAGAATGGGAGATTGAGAGCTGCCCCAATTTTTTTTCGCAGTGTACATGTGCATTACTCTGCTATGCATTTATCTTGGATCGTATTTAATTTTTTTTCTCCAAATTTGCTTATTCCTTTTTTCCCTCAAATCACATCCATTTTACGTGCTTAAAATCTATACACTCAGTTTTTTTCCAATTAATTCGCATACGCATTGGTCTGTAAAATTCATATATATCTTTATGTAAACCATTAAGGTTATTTACAGTATTTTAATTTATCTTTGGCTAACCATACTGTTGGTGTCTTGTCGTACTATTAATCTTTCACCCCTCTCGAATTGTTAAGGATTTTCGAAATCACACAACGATATTGTTCTCAGTAGGATTGGAACCACAGATCTTCTACCCGCTATTTTATTTTTATTGTTATTTCACTTACTTCCACTTGCTACTAGTGATTTTGACCACTTACACCACAAGAGAACGAGCGGAAGGTATTGTGATAATTCTTTTCGTAACTAAGCGTAGGTTTGTACACATATCTTATTTAGCCTGATTCGTCGAAGCAGCATCATATATGTGATAAGAATTCTTTTTATCTGTGATGTGTATAAAAACAAAATTTAAAAGTATTGTGTTTATACAGGTTTCCTAAATTGGTTATTTTTTGTTTGATATCTATCATTCTGTTTAATTGATCAAGTATTTCATTTTTAATTTTCAACATAACATCATTTTATGGGACACATATCTAGGTACTTACTATAATCTATTAATGGCATGCGTTACAATCCCTTAGCTAAAAACATCATTGTTAAAATAAGTATTAGGCAAAAAATGGCATAAACAGTACAAATATACAAACAATACACAGTATATATATTCTTTTTCTTGATTTTTTTACTTATTACTTGCTCCGCGCTTAGGCACTACAGGGAAAGGGAGGGATGCGATGAGGAGGTCGTTTTACGGGAAACTAGTTCATATCTACGTTACACATGGAGAAAACCCCGAAACATCCATGCAGGCAGCCCGTTCGCCGGGACTCGAACCCCTTACCGAACTACTAGTGTTCAGAGGCCTTTTCAATGATTAATTTTTACGAAAAGAGAAATCTTTTTTTCATACTTATTCCATTACTCAGATGCATACAAAATGTACTTCAGCAATGATTTAAGATTTCAAATCTAACCTTTTCTTCATACGTTCGCATAATACCTACGTTGTAAAACTGAATTTCCTGTACTCTACAATTCGTAAGTTTTCTGAAAGATTTGAATGCAGTTAGGGTCATGAATCATGTTCAGAAAACAATGAAAAGAATGCTATATATATATATATATATATATATATATATATATGTAGAAGCTATGGTACATTCGAAACCTATAAAATCCTATTTGTAAAAGCACAGTTGTGCCAAAAATTTACATATCAAATAGAATCAAAATACCATTATTAACAATAAAACATGACTTAAAAGAAAAAATAATAAATGAAACTAAAAATTGAATATTTATAAAAATGTGGAAAAAGTATAAGTTGCAAGAAAAAGTAAAAGTGGCAAGAAAATGGGAGCAAAACACAATTATGTACAAAAAGATCAAAAAGGCAATATTCCATTGAGAGTCACACAACAGGGGAAAAGTGCAATGCAATTCTCACTGAAATATATATATATATATATGTGTGTGTATCGAATGCTATATATATATATGTATAATTTTAGAAAGTAGTAGTAGAACATGAGAGACCTATTTGGTCAAGAATTTTGCGCATTGAGCTGCAAAGTTAAATTTAAAGAAAGCAAAAAGATTAAAATTCTAAAAGCAATTGCTTAAAAGTAAATTAGATACCTTAGTTCCAGAGTGTAATTAATTTTTTTTAAATACAGAGTTCTTTCCAATACCAACATTTTTTTTTTCAATTACTTTTACTTTTTTAGTAATTGATTTTTTGTTCAAATATTTTTACACTCTGGAACTAAGGTATCAAATATATTTTTAGGCAATTGCTTTCAGAATTTTACTCATTTTGGTTATATATATATTCTTTTATTTCATTTACTATCTGTTAATATTATTTATTATAAATGACATATCTCTGTATAAGTTCCTAAAGATATGCCAAACAATTTATGATGTTAGGAAACTGAAGAAATCCGCAATGCTAGAAACCTCGACCTCTTAAATACGCTTCGAGTATGCTTCCAATTAGACCAGAATGGCATGCGGAAAGGAGGGAGAAAATACCTTGTATGTTTATAATTACGCTTAAAAATCTTAACCTTCTTTTCTAATATGTTACACTCTAATAATATTGAATATATATATTGAAATGCTTAGAATATAGGCCATATTTTTTATGAGACTATCACAAATCGAAAGTATTTATAAACTGAACATCATATTTTTTTCTACAAGTTGAAAAGAATTTGATTTTGATTGAACTCAAAATTAAATACAGAATATTAGTCGGGCCACAGCGCAGTATACTAATATGTTATCTACCTTAATCTGAAAACAGCTTTCTGATGGAGGTTTTATGGAAAGAAAAAAAACTATCTCTTTAGAATCGTATGAAAAGTAGATTTTTAAAAATACTTCCTTTAGCTAACCGGTTTCATGGACTTGATAATAATGCAAATTGAATGTATGAATACTGTTTTAAAATACATTTTAGTGTTAGGTTATTGAGAAAGCACCAAAGCACTAATATTTTACAGCTTTTATAAAAGAAAAATCAATATATATACTTCTTCGCTTTTTGAAACCTATCTTAAAGGAAATGCAGTATGCTGTTAAACTTACTCTTTATATTTACTGTAATGTTTCATTTAACAACAGTAACAAATATCCCTTTTTCTTTTAAATATTTCATTTGATCTTAGTAAAACTTTATGCATATAAAGATGCAAAATAAATGCAATAAAGACGGAATCAGTTTGGAGATATTTTTGGTAGAGTTATTCGTGAATATATATATAGACATTTATCTATCAAGAACTTTGAAGAATTGAGAATGGCTTGAATTTTTTCCCAGCGTAGAAAATTTATTTCCTCTTCCTTCTTAATCATGATTAATGCTTTCAGAGGCACCAACCAAATGCACGAAATTACAAAATTGTTTAAAACGCGTACTATATAAACACACTGAAGCCTCTAATAATTTATCAAGGCTTCAATTCTTAACAGAGAGCGTCATATCAACATTAAAGCCCTCGCATTCCTTCCACTACCATCACATCAAAAAACAAGACTGTGAGAGAAAACTCTCAAAATACGAAAAAGAACAAAATAATAATAATAAAAAAACTTAAACTGGAAGATCCATAGCCCCCCTCTCCATCTGCTTCCACCCACCCATTCTTAGTCTTCTCACACACATACATCCCTACGTGTGTTAATCTGAGGCGTAGAGGAAGGGTAGGGGTAAGAGGAAGAGAGAGAGAGAGGGTGAGTTCTCACAGGAGAGGAAAGGAGAGTATGAATTCTGTGGCTGCAGCCTCTGAGGTAATTGAAGGCGACGCATGGAATTTTAGTCTTGCATGAGAGAGCTTATTGGTAACGCCTATGTTCTAGCCACGTCCATTCCTTCCTGCCAGCCCTTCCCCCACTGTTTTCTGCCCCCCTTCAACCTCTGGAGGTATAGCTTATTAAGGAAAAATAATCTTTCCTCAGTGGCGAATTTAAAAACGTTTTCGCTGCCTCCGTGGATGAGAGCTCCAGAACTGTGCCCGCTTCTAAGCAAATGGGGTTTTACCTTACCTGCAAATGGGATGGTGTTCCTCAGCGTCGGTGTTTATTTAGAAGAATTTGAGAGGGTGGTTGGTTCTGTTTCGAAAAGATGTGAGGTGGGGCTGTTGGGCGATGGTGTATTTTGCGGTTGAAATTGCACCTTCAATTGGTAGTCCCATGGTTTACCCATTGGCTGTAATTTATGCCCCTTCACTGCTGTGGGAAGAGTTGAGTGATTTACACGAATTATTACCAGGGTGAAGAGCTTACAGTTTTTGGAAACAGACGAAATACAAGTTCTGGTAGAGGTAATGAGTGTCGTTGACTTAATCGGTTGTGTCAAGCCATTACTTCAGAGGGGAGTCTGAAATGTTACCAGCTCAAACAACTTCCTGAAAATTATAGTAATAATATAAATTCAGACACAAACTGAAACGTTTGGTTAAATTAATAGCATTACTTTTATGCAATAAGAGAAATTTCTTACAGGAAAAAACTGAATAAGCAATAGAAACGCGTAGTAAAAATGAACTCGTCACGTAAGAAACAATTTCTTCAGATTCTGATATCCTTGCTGTCTACATTAAAAGACTATTCAGGCTTAACTTGTTCTGAAATATTTGATATTAGTATTAAAATGCATATTAGAATGGCTTATGATTGTTTATGTATACGGATAACAAGGGCATCGAAAAGTTCTGAGATAGGAATGGTCTTCTATTAAGTAATTAAACCAGAAAGCAAATTTTTTCACAGAACGTGTTAGATTTTTTACAGTCTAGCTATTTCAAATTAAAACACCTAGATTGCAAAATAGAGTTTACTACTACTACTAGTAATAATGTATATTAATAATAGTAATTAATTAATAGTATAATAGTATTAGTAATAGTAGTAATAATAAATGGCAAATAGAGTTTGCTACTTATGATG
This sequence comes from Stegodyphus mimosarum, assembly GCA_000611955.2. Classification (NCBI taxonomy): domain Eukaryota; kingdom Metazoa; phylum Arthropoda; class Arachnida; order Araneae; family Eresidae; genus Stegodyphus; species Stegodyphus mimosarum. The sequence continues at coordinate 270,853 of KK118639.1, forward strand.
ATTTGAAGAAATCTGAATATATGTGTCGTAAGTGTAATACATTATATTTATGTTTTACTTTCATTTAAAAGTATAAAATATCAAAAAGTGGAAGAAATTTAATTAAATATATGATATAAATTACAAATTTCTTCAAATATTCCAAGTATTTCAGACTATTTCTTATAAATTCTAATCATTTAATTTTTCATAAAGAAACCTATTAAATTTTGTTATTAGCCCAAAAGGGCAGTAGCCCAAAAGGCTATTAGTCTCAAAAAAGCATTTTTCGGCGTTTCCTATAAACGGTGAATCACATTTTAAATTGTTGCTGCCATATATTATCGCCCTCTATTATATTTAAATAAATTAAATAATGAAGAATCCGCATGAAAGTATTCTCGCACTGTGAAGGAATGACGGTACCTACAGCCATGAAATTTTGAATAACAGAATCCTCCTCCCAAACATTGGCGCCGGGACGCCCAAATCTTGAACTTCTGTTTTGTTTTATTACCTATTTTATATTTTGTGAAATTTTAACGAATTTTTGATTAACAAACTCAAAGATTTCAAAGCGGGTAATGAATGAAATGTTGCCAAGTTCCAACACTGTACGGAAAAAAAACATTTATATCTCCATCACGCGAGAATGTTTATCGGAAATTCTAAAGATATGCCGTTTTAAAATATTTTGTGATATTGCCTTCGAATTTAATTTTTTGCGGTGTAATTGCGAAGAACATAATATATAAACATAACACACACAAAAGTTAAAAAACTCTCTTTGGGCATAATATGAAATCTGAAATCTTTCGTCCTTATTGTTCTTATTGCTGATAAACTAAAATATGTAATTTAAAGATATCATTAAACAGTTGCATAGCATTTAATGTAGTATAGCTATATTTAAATTGATCTGTGCTATAGAAAGATAAAGTGAAAGTTGTTGGGCCATTACAAAGGAACAATGAAATAAGAGAGAAAAAATATTCGTTTAAGATATGCATATGTAGAGATCGGTCGAAAGTTTTATTGCAAGCAAGTATACTAAAGCAAAATATTAACCACAAACAGAAGAAAACATAAAAATGAATATCATTCAGAACTACGTAATTAAACAGAAATGATTATTAAGTAGCATATTAATTTGATGTCTTACATATCACATGCCTAAAACCAGGAAATAATGGGCTGAATTGAGTAAAGAATAATAAAACATAACATTTTTTTCCGCCTAAAAATAACGAACGAAATGACAAAAAAATCTGAAAGCTTTCAGATTTCAACTGAAAAGGACTTTTTTAACGTTTTGTGTGCTATCTTTATTTATCAAATAACATGTTCTTCGCACTTAAACCTTAAAATTCAGTTCCACAGCAATGCTGCAAAAATAATTTTAAAATGAGCTTATCTTTAGAACTTCCGATACACAGACTCGCGTTGCAGACAATTTTTTTTTCTGTACAGTGCTGCCATTGTTCGCTTTGAAATCGTTGATTTTGTTAATCAAAAATTCGTTAAAGTTTTACAAAGTATGAAATAGATAACAAAACAAATTCGAAATTCAGAATTCGGGCTTCTAGTACCCAGTGGAGTATTGCATTATTCAAAATTTGAAAGCTGTAGGGGCCGTCGTTTTTTCCCAGTGCGAGAAACATTGTAAGGTTTTAGTTAAATTAACAAAGTTTTATTCTATTTTTACTTTTCTATCCCTTCTCATTTTCAACTTCCCGTTAGAAGAAGCGCGCGTTTTCAGATTTATGCTAATTTGAAGTGGAGCCAAGGAGTATTTAAACCGGAGGTAGAAACCTCTCAGTGGGAGAGAGCGTTTAGTCTCAGACCACGGTCACTCTATTCGACGTTCGCCTGACTAGCTAGCATCTAAATTCTAAGCCGTAGCGCTTTTACGTGATTGCTTATTGAAGTAATTCCAAGTGCGTCAGTATTAGTTAAATCTTGCTACGCACCATTTAGTTTAGAGGCCAACCTCGCGTTATAGCTCTGTGAGCAACGATGATTTAATTTCTATTTAGCTTTAGTTTAAATTTGATTGTTCATTTTAGACCCAAGTGCGGTCTCTATTTTCTGTATCCCTCCCGAGTTGGGAAGTGGTTGCACATAATTGTGATTTAATAAAAGAGGATTTTAAATCCTTCTGAAGTGCAGTTCTTCTACCACTTAACCACAGTTTTCTACCACAGAGCATAGCTGCATTCAGCTCCCTGTTCAAGATCAGGACTTAACGTTTCACGAAGATATTCGCCAAGAATATGCACCGAACAGTCAGTCCTGACAACATTACATACATTCATGCAAATTCTTCATTATTTAATTTCTTTAATATAGGGCGGTAATGATTGGTGGAAACAATACAAATTGATTTGCTATTTATTGTGGAACACCACAAAATGCCATTTTGTTATTTTGCCATTTTGTTTCGGGCTACCTCACCTTTAGGCTAATAAGATGTTCTCTAAATTTTTAGGAATGTTTCTTTCAGAGAATATGTTTAAATTATGCTTTAAATAACTTCTTTAATAGCTGAGTCAATAAACTAGTGATTTCAGAGCAGCGAATTTGATTCTTAGCCAGGTAAATTCTTCAAGATACGTGTAATAAATTTGGCGGTTTTAAAACCAGTTTTCCGAATATTCTTTGTTTGCTTATTAATACAGTATCAATTTCAGCTACTCTGATTTTCAGCTTTCGCCTCTGAACTTAGAATAACAGACGACAAAAATGTTAATGTCATCATTTTATAACCAAAATTTACTCAGCTTAAAGCAGCAGCATGATTATTTATTACTCATAAAATCAACAAAGAAATAATGGAGAATGTATAATTAGACATTTAACTGCACATAGTTTAATAAAAATGTGTTTAAAAATGATGCACCATTTAAGTCAAAATTTCAAAAACTTCTGTGCATTCGTCGTGCATAACAATAATTATTTTTATATTTTTATTTATTTTTTATTTCGTCTGGATTACATATTTCCCGAAAAACTATTCCTGAAACGACAATTAAATTTTAATTAAAAATGAGTTTTAACATGTTGCATTACATTATTTATTTTTAGTTAAACAATCTTAATTGAAGATTCATTGCGGAGAAGTACTTTATTCAAACAAGTAAATTAATTAAATATCTAAATAAATAACATTAAGTAATTATAATTTAAGAGGTAATATTTCAAGTAAGCCCAGAATATAAGAATTAAGCAAGAAAAATGTTAGGAAGAAGTATTAAGTTGCCTTTCATTTCTTTAAGAAGAAAAATCATATTCTTAAATTTCGTAGAATTCTAAATAGTCATATTGTTCGACCAAAACTCTGTTCTTTGAAACAAATAAAATGTTCGTTTTAAAAATTTCTTTTGTATAAAAGTCTTGTTTAGTTAAAAAAATGGTACTAACAATTCTTTCAGAACAAAATTTCTTTCGTACATTATTTTTTCCCAATGATATTATTTCTGCTTTTCTTTACATGACACTTGACATTTATTATTTCCTGATATTTTCAGGCTGATCCATGTACTGAATTACTAATTTTGGAGATGATTTACATTGAAAAAGGCTTAGGAAGTGTTTAGTACTTGATCAGGAAAATCTCTATCCTTCTGATTTGGCAGGGATTTTATTGATTTTTGCTTGAAAATTAATTTCAATATTGATTAGGCATTAATTAATATTTAATTACTGAACTTGTCAAAAATATGTTCATTTGACGTTCTTATTGATTCTACTGGTAAAGAGATGGAATCTGAAACTTATTGTGTGATTCATTGCTGTAAATCTTGTTATAGACGTGATGATATAGATGCACATGAATACAAGTTCATTGTAATTTTTGTATTGTATAAATTTTGTAAATGAACAACATTAAGGTACGATGAATTTATTAGGTAAACAGACAAAAGTGTATGGAACACCAGAGACTTTACTGCAGAAAGGAACAGGTATTATTCCAATACAATAAGTAAATAGAGTTTGAAAATTTGAAACTGACTGTATGCTTTTTGCCCTAAGGAGCATTGGAGTTATACATTAGAGTTGTTACACTTAAACCTAAGAGAATAATAACTTATTATTAGTTAATCTACAGGATGACCCAAAGTAAAATAAATCCAAGGCAATTAAAGAACACATGAAATGTAAAGCGATATTATAGAATGGGGTCCAATACAAAACTAACGTAACGACGTTTTCGTTGTAATGAGCGGTAGTGCCACTGAACTTCCAATTGAACATTTGATCATCCAAATGATTATTTTGAGGATTATTCACTGAATGTAAAAATGGACAGATTTATATAGCATCGAATGCAAAAGTTTGTTTCAAAAATATTAAAACTTACAAACTTTGACATTCAGATTTTCAATAGCACAAAACTGTTTTGAGTGTTTGCAATATTGATAAATGTTATTACAATATGCTGGTGCACAAAATGAATTTGACAGTGAAAATAAGATTTTAGAAAAAGCCTTTGACGAAATTACAAAGGGTATTTTTTAAAAGAAATCCATTTGCTAATATCGTTTGAAATTTCGCGCGTGCGTGAGAATGAAGTAGGCGAAGAAATTGAGTTCTTCGCCGACTGTGAAAAATGGTCAATCATCCAAGCACGAAATCCAGCAAGAAATGTAAAATTACAGATTCTCATCACCAGGTGGGCGGTCGTCACGCAGTAAGTTGCAATAAATAGCAAAAATTGGTGAAATTGTTCGAGAAAGGTTAGAATAACCGAAAGAGAAGTGAAAACAACCATGAACAACTTTCTATCACAATAAGTAGCCAAGAAAAGGAGAAAGGTATATAAAAATTAATTATCTGCCACCATAGATGCTTAAACCGACAAGAAAATTCTGTAGTAAAATAGAAAATTGTATATAAATTCAGCAAATAAAATTTTTAGAAAAAATTAAAGCAATTTGCTTCTTTTTTATTGAACACAAACCGTAAAAATGAACTATTTATAAGCTTCCATTAATGTAATTAATTTCTAAAAAAGAACAACAGCATTCACGATAAATACAGTGTTTAACAGAACAGAAAGAACATTAGAAAAGTAAATATCAGAATCAGGAAAACGATTTATTAAACAACTTAGATCAGAGAACTTTTCTCTCAGCAGAAAAATGGGCACACATTTCGGTTAAAGTAAGCATGTAAAGCATAATTAATTATTTCCAAAAATGTACATTACCCGAGGTAACGAAAGTTAAAAAAAATAAAAGACATTTATCGAAAATATGTCTGAGGAGATAGAAATTAAAATTTCTCGCAAACCTCAATCAGCGCTTTAGGTTAATCTTAGAACACAAGCTAAGAAAAACACACGAGACAAAAGCCCGGAATAAAAAACAGACGATGTTTTGCGTAGACTGAGAGCGTAAGAGAAAGAGAAGCGGAAAGCAGATCGACGTAGCCCATTAACCTTTGGCGATTAAGCGACAAGAGCAAGAAAATAATAACAAAAAAACTCGCCAAGAAAGAAAAAAGATCGCCTAATCAATGGCACAAAAACAACAGTCACCTCCTTTACCCCCTCTACCTCAATAAACGCGGAGCGGATGGGATGATAAAGAAGAAGAAAACAAAAACGGGGGGATGGGAGAGAAAAAAAGGTGCTGGCTATCCAATGAGAGGCTTGCAAAAGGTAGAAGCGCGATTATTGAAAAGTCGGTGGCAACGGAGATAAGAAACAACGCGTTTTTCGAACTGAGGTTCGGCCTAAATGCTGAGTATATGTCAGGACTACTTATTTCTTTTGTTCGAAAGAGAAGGAAAAAAATGGAAGGATCGATACTGGGATGGGATTTTGATAGCTTGTCCGACCCAAGTCGCTTGATCTGGGAGATCGATCATCACCATTCATCGAAATGTTATTGTTGCACCTGCTGGCTCCTCCCTTCTCACCACCGCTTTCGTATGCACAAAACATGGGTTTCATTTTAACAGAATGTTGTTTTCTTTGCATACTATAAAGTTATACGGAGCAGCCCAATGAATGGAGTAAAATGTACATTATGCAGCTGCAGAAAACATCGAACAATTCCCTTCTGATTTTGTTAAATGGTTGCTTATTTCCTAAAATAAATTTAGAAAAAAGTGTATAGTTTCTTAAAATTTGTGTCTTAAATTCAGATGTAATGCTTCATTACACTTATGACTGTTGTGCCACCAGCGGCCGAGAGGTAAATCGCTGAACATTGGTAGTTCAGACCTGGGTTCGATTCTAGGTGAACGGATTGGCTGCATGGGCGTTCTTGTGGTTTTCTCCATGTATAATGTGTATAGGAGCCAGTTTCCCCTGAAAAATCTTCCACGAAGGCGTCTCTCCTTTTAAGCAGATAGCCCTAATGTGCTTTGCCGTAATCTGAATAAACCAAAACCAAACCTGTGATTACCTTTTGACAGTGATCCGTAAATCTAATCACTGGAGAGCTCTACTAATCACTGTAATCTACTAATCACTATAGAGATTTTTTTTAAATTTTACTTTGTGATGAACTTAAATAAAAAATCCCTTGTTGATGAGAGTAAATGAAATTCATTTTTGCTTTTGCGATCATTGCTTAGAACATCCGTTTCTTGCAGAAGGCGAGGAGTTGTTATAAGAAACGTCTTATGTAGTTATGTATTATAGAATTTGTTTAAGATAATCAACAACAGATCCAGGCAATGGTTTCAATAAAAGCGGTCCGTTTCGAGAACGTGGAATAGTAAAATATTTTTTAAATTTACTTTTACTTGAGATATTTTCATATATCCCTCAATTTTCTCAAGTTTCTTTTGATTTGATCTCTAATTTATTTTGTTGATTTTAATAATATAATGACTAGAACTATTTTACTAGAAGACAGATTTACAGTTACCGATGACTTTCTTTACTTTATATATCATGATATTTAAACGTGAATGATTACTGATAATATTGAAAATTCTTGCTTAAATAAATGCTTATCATTTAATTAAAATATCTAATAACATGACTCAAAGATCAGCAAAATAAAAGTGTTGATATGAGTTTCATTTAAAAAGCAATCTAATGAAATTTTTAAAACAAATTTCCATAATTTGAGGTAAATGTTTGAATGATTTGTTGTACAAAAGGTTAAATAATTATGTAATTAATTTCTTAATTAAGTATTGTTTACTACAAAGATATAAAATTAAAAATAAAAATTTAACTTGTTTATTCTATCTTTCAGAAATCACGACACGTATTTAAAATGCCACTTTTTAGACATTTACATCAGCTAGTGAGTGATCCTAGCAATTGATAAATAAATGTGTTACAAATGCATTTTCCTATAAGAAATATAATTGAATAACGATATACTTTTTCAAGCATGGAGTATTGAAATTTATGTAAGTTAAAAACAAATTGCATAATTTAGGATTTGCTTAATGTAGGAAGGCTTATTTCAAGCACAAAATTATTAAATAGTTTAATGTAAAAGTTTAAATTATCGATTCGAATTTGGGTTCCGTTTCATTATGTTATACATGTTAATTTATAAATTACGTTATTATTTAGTTCAAATGTTAAATTAATAAGCAGTTATTAACGTAAATTACGGTTCTGATATGCACGTAAAGTATTAGTTATAGCGTCGAATTTGTGCTGGTGTCGATCTTACATAATGTTCTTTCTATGCAAGTGTATAGAATTTCGCTTGGTTTAGCAGCATAAATTAGTTCCAATCCCCTAATTTACGTAAATCGAGTACAAAGTAGTCACAGCAACTTGAAAAAGCTTTAAACAACTTTTTGTTAAAATAGAACTTTGAATATAAACGCACTTATTGTGCTAACCGTATCAACCATCATTCTTGACGATGTAAACAGAGTAACAGTCAAAATGAAAGTTTAAACGTTGACTAGCAGTCAAAGACTAAACAATTAAATTTAAATCTAAGCTGGCTCAAAAACTCTAATAGTATCAAATTCAAATGTTGGCAGCAATAAAGCAAAGCCGAAGAATTACAAACTTATCAGAACTGGCAGCATTAAAGTGACGTCCCACGAGAGGCAGAAACGCGCTGTGTCATACAATCCAAAAATTTCAGCATAAATATTAACTCATTTATACTCTGGTGAGGAAACAGAGAAGATAAGTCATAGTTAAGGCTGAAATTATAAAACCCGGTTAATTTAAATAACAAATCTCAATTTTTATACTTTCCCTTTTGATTATATACCGTTGCTAATTAAAATAAGCTTTGTCTATTTTATACCAGTGCCAACTTTAGGCCGACTTCGATTCTATGCCATGCCAATTCTATGTCTTTCCTATATCTGTGTCGATTTTCCACTGTGTCGACGGTATGGTAGTATCAGTGTTATGTAGAGTTGGTTACATGCGTGTAACGACTCTGTACAGGTGGCATGTGCTTTAATCATTTTATTAATTATTACATTATTATTAATATCATAATTTCCTTTTCGTCGTGTCGATCGTAACTCCGATAATTAAGTAAGTCGCATGGCGATATCGCTTCTATACAGTGTTGATTCTATGAATTTAAGAGGTTTTTGGATAGGTGTCTGAATTTTATTTTTGTATGTTTATATACAACTTCTTTGCATTCTGAACATCAAGTCTGCTAGTTTAAACTGCAGAGTTCTGTAAACTGTATTTTATTTTTTTCATATGAGATTACATAGCTAAGTTTGATTATAGCAATGGTTATTATCAAAACTGTATCTCATTTTCCATCATAGAATAAATCTTTTAAATCTCTGTCAGCCTATAGCACATGAGCTTTAGATGCAATCAACTCGCAATTAACCGGAGGTAGATTAACCGCCTAAAAGTTAAATTAATACTATCTAATTTTAATTAAAAGGCTTCGTCAGAGGTCAAATGTTGGAGATACTGAAATAACAAGAATCAGCCTAACTAGTTGCGTGTTTAAACTAGATTCTAGTGTTTAAAAAGAACCTTCTTCATCAGCTGTTGGAGTGAAAATCGCTGAAGCAAAAGCCTCTGCTCACACAATAAAAATTGACAGAATGTTAAGTTACTTATTGCAGAAAGATTAAAAAATTGCTATTACAAACTATCAAAGCAAAATGTCTCTTGGAAACGTAAAAAGGATCAGACAAAGAAGTGAAATAACAAGAGTTATGTCACAGTATATAAAAACTGTTTTTACTCTCAAAAATGCGTATTTAAATTGTACGTAGTTTGGAATGCAGAAACACCGTTAAATTCTCCGTTAAAAATAAAATTTTAAACCATAAAAACAAATTAAACGTGCAATTTTAATCTTCTTTTCTGACTGAATTTCTATCGAAATACAAGAGTAATATAAATAAAAACGTTGTTCTTTCAATTTTGAAATAGTTTCTTCTTTTGCATGCTGATTTAATTTACATAAACGAATTAACATTGTCTCCAAACTAAGCTGCTTAAAATCGGGTAAATTGTTAGTAGTATTTTTCCTTTAATAATTTTTTTATTTTTTTAAAAATTCTAATTGTTATGCAAAAAATTACAAAAAATTTAAGTCTTATAAACAAAGCTTACAAACAATAGAATATTGAATATAGAAACCGAAGTCATTGCCTAAGCGTTCTTGCCTCCCAGTATCTTGTCTCTCCTGAGAGACCACGAAGAATCCTACAGCGAAGCATATAGCCCCTGTCCATTTCTTCTCCAGAATCACAAAGTGGGAAAATAGGATCGCTTGAAATACCTATGCAATGCAGGTGGACGAGAAGGCAATTATGTCCAGTAGACAGACGAAAAGCCGCAATTGCATTGTGTCTTGGACTATCGAGAATTATAAAAGAACTTAACATTCTCCAGCTTAACGCTGTACAGGTCTGAAGATATCGTAAGATATTAGACGGAAATAATTTTTTTTAAAAACAGTTTAGTCTTCCAGTAAGAAATGTCTGTATTAAGATGTTGTTGTAAGCCGGCCTCTCTTTTTGGAAGGAAGTCCCTTGTTCATAGCCCCAAAGGGCACAATGGCCAGACATCCACTGGAGAACGATTTTTTCCCCTTTAAAGTCAGAGTTCTCGTTAATTCTTGACATTGCAAAATTTCAGGTGTTAATGGGTATTGGCAGAGCTATTTGATTGAATGGCTGCGTGAGAATCAGAAAAAAAAATGACTGCCTTTGCAAACTTGTAATGGATAGCTAATAACTGCTCTGGGGCTATACATATGGCTGCTACTTCCCTATCAAAGGAGGTACCAATGTATCCTGCTGGGGCATAAGAAGAAAAATGATTCGAAAATATAACCAGCTCCAGCTTCAAAATAACAGTCAAACTGAGAACCATTTACCGTTAATTATAATATGGGTTATTTCTCTTTCCTTGTGTTTTTTCCTTAACTGCCGCCTGAATAACATTGCTTTTGGGTTAACCGTGGGAGTCGCTTTAGGTTAATCAGAAATATAACATATATACATCACAGGTTTTTCTCATTGGTGGAGGAAAGCGGGCATTTATCGTAAAATAGTACTGCAATTTAGCATTAAAGAACAGTTTAGTTTAAGATCAATATACTTTAACATAATGATATAGAGTGTCTCAATGTATTAAACAAGTAACGTAATAAACAATGCGGGTAATAAACAGTCTTATTCTCTAATTCAAGCTGAACTGAGTCTTTATCTGAATACAGCGTTTCATCTCTTTAGCTAGGGTACCAAACAATGCAAATGGTAAGAAAAAAAAGTTTATTTTCACAACGTGAATTACATCCTAAGGAACAACATTGTTTTACAATGTTATTTCAATTCAAGCATAATACAAAGTCATCTAAGCAGCACCAAAATCTAGCTTTATTTCACTTTACAGCAGCATGACATTCGAACGGAAGTTCTTTTTTCTCAATTACAATTCCTTTGTGAGATACTAAATGGTTTAGAATTCAAGAATCGAAATGGAAACAGAATGACAGCGAAAAGATGTTAAGTGAAATACTTACAAAAGAGAGAAAGTAAAACTATAAATGAAATACATTATTTATCTTTAACTGGAGATGGAGCAGCATTTATGGCCTTTGAATTCTAGGTTTCCCAGTTTTCGCTGATTTTTGTTATTATCATATATATTCGGGGAAAGCATTATTGCGAGTTTATCTTATCATAAGTCTTTAAGGATCATAATCCGATATGGTCATATTATTATAAACTAGCCAACTGCGCGGTCAGCTGCCTAAAATATTTATTAAAAAAGTAGTTTTTAAAATATAAAAATACAAATATTTTAATTATTCAAAAGCATTGCTTTTTCACTTCCGCTATTTAAACAAACCTTCCTATCGAATGGTTCTAAACCAGTGATTCCCAACCTTTTTTGTATCTTAGAGCCCATTCTAGAATGTCGGTGGAATGCTGGGCACATTTATTTATTTAAAGGTAAGTTTATACGGTGATATTGTTAATAATATACATAATATACGAAAAATATGTTTCAAAACTATAATTTAAAGATATAAAAATTATTGATCGTATTCTTACGTAAAATGAATAATTGCTAAACAGTACAGACAAGTTAATACATTCTTTATTTTACAGTTCGTTGGTATAACATCTCTTAATAAAAATGCAATTATAATGCTATTGTTATATTTAGCATTGAAATCCACAGGCTATTGCTTCATAATTAGGAGAGTATGATGGTATTCCTACTCGTAAACAATAATCAAGATGTTCATATCTATGTCGAGATATGTACTTTGATTTTTAATTTTCAACAAAAGACTGGGTCAAATGAAAATTAGCCAGATTAGCCAGGATGCGAACCCATTTAATATAATAAATGTATAAAAAATAGTTTATAACGTATTTCTCCCGTCTTCTTAACATTCCTTCGTATTGCAGTGGTCACGTATTCGAGAGGTCTGAAGTTTGAGTCCCGGCAAAGGCATTGCTCATTTTTCATGACTCCAGCTTCGAAATAACCTAGTATCTCTGCAGTGGCGCCCGAACTAAAAAAAGGTGGTGGGTGATATTCTCCACCACCAGGATTTGGCGACTGGGTACACTAATCCTCAGTCGCCTTTTAAAAGGAGGAGCATATAAGGTGTTTCTCTAGCCTTCTTAGTATGCTTTTGAGGTGAGTGCTCACTACACTCGTCGCGTATTCGAGAGGTTCGAGTCCCGGTAAGGGCATTGCTCATTTTTCACGACTCCTTCGAAATAGCCTAATGCCTCTGCAAGTTTTACAAACATGTACGTTTATATTTTTCTAATTATTAGCTAACTATATAAACGTTTTGCCTAATATTTTATGGAAAACTTAAACAATTTCTTTTACCTTGGTAGACGGCATATGTAAAATCGTTCGTGGGCGCAGTAGGGTCGGTGGGCATAGCTTTTTGGAACCCCCTGTTCTAGACTTTAGATGCAGTAGAAAATATGCAGTGAGCTGTAGAGTTACAGATGACTTTATAATACTACAGCTGATTATATTATTTCTTTAATATAGCAATAACGTTTAGTTAGGCTTCGAAAAGGACATGAATGAAAAGTTTTTAAAGCACTTTATTTTTCTTTGCAAGTATCTATTGCTTAACAACCATGAATCAGCTTATTTTTTGCCTTCAGATCTCTTCATCTGTGCATCAATTTTGGTATTTTATTCTGTTTTCCAGTATATATATTCGTAATGCTAATGATAGCTCAAATATTGGTGACAGTTGAAATCGCTACATTTTCCCCTTTTGTTCGTACGGAACAATTCAAAGAGAAGGGGGGCAAAAAAACCGTTTCATCATATGTATCATTTCTATACCAAAATTTGTTTTTTTTTAATTACTTATTTAATAAACCTAACGAATTTTGTCTTTATTTAAAAGCAAGAAAGAAGCTTAATAATATTATCAGATTCGATTGGATGTAATGTATCCTATGGACGTACTGTACATAACTAATACTGAAGACCTGTCCTACGACTTATTATCGCGAGTTTAGCTAAGCAATACAACTGCATCTAAAGGTTTCGGATTAAAAACGTAGCATTTCGAAGAAGTATTTGTCTTTAAATAATGTACCACATGGCCTTAAAAGTCGAAAAGTCCATAAAAATTAGCAGTTTGATAATCGTGAATTAAATGGACTTTTATTTAAAGCAATCAGATTTAAAAATATTAAAATATTAGTAAGAAATGCATTTATTGTTTTTACATCGTTAAACTTGCTAATCAATAACAGGCAAATTAAATTCGAAAGTTAAATATTTTACATTTTACGGTATGGCAACCCAGTGATAGGTAGAAAACAAATGTATTTTTTTCAACAGTGGGCAGCATATTGCTTTGAAATAGCTGAATTTATTGAATAAATCTGAAAGGCAAAAATCTTACACTTTGCCGAATGACTGCGACGTAGAAGTTAAAATAGTTTTTACGAGCAACGTCAACATACAGAATTTAAATCGCTGAGCTTGTTAATTAAAAAATTCCTTAAATTACCACAAAATCTGAAATAAATCAAAAACGAGTTCGCGGTTCAAAATGCTCAATTTCGGGCAAAGATCTATGTTCAAAATTTGGTGGATCTAGGTGCCTTCATTTTTCAGTAATATGAGGAACCAAAATTCATGCATGCATATGCACAGATTCTTCGCTATTTAGTAACAGAAATACTAAATATTTCCCAAATTAGGGTAAGCCTTTTTGTTCTAAATCATGTTCTATCACAGTTTCAACAAATCATAAAAAGTTTTTAATTACTTTTAATTTGCGCTTACTTATTCTGGATTTTATTTTACGTAATTTTATTATTATAATTTATTATAATTTTATTAAGGTTTATATTTTTTTCTGACGAAAATGATATTTTACTTGTAGAAACGTTACTGATAGATATTTGAATCTAATCACATAATACACCCTTTTACAATACATAATTCACGCTTGTTCTTACTTGCACTAATGATATAAATATTCGTAAGACTTATTCTCATAGAAAAGTGTCAAAATGCTGTTAAAAAGTGCATATGATTTTTAAATAGCTGATACTGTTTAATTGGTAAGTTGTGTACTGTTATAAGTTTGGTGATTAACGAAAAATTAAAAGTGATGTCCTATCTTGCCGTGACATGAAATGATTATCGAAAGTTAACCTTGAAATAATTCTTTATCATATTAATAAAGTGTTGCTTAAATAATTACTAAGTTTAAAATTCGCCCAACTGCGGCCGAGCGGTAAAGTGGCTGAACACTGGTTCAATTCGGAGTTCAAATCGCGGCGAAAGGACGTGCTGCATTGGCGTTTTCATGGTTTTCTCATTGTGTAACGTGTAATCTAACCAGTTTCCTTAAGAACATCCTCCACGAAGGCATCTCTCCTCTCAGACAGATATTCCTCGAGGACTTTGCTATTACCAAATAAATCAAACCGAACAGAACTATATTTTAAATTTATAAAAATAATATTTAATTGAGGTTAAAAATTTACAAAACAGTGGATTTCATTTCATTCAGATAAATTATCTGACAAAGCCATATAATACTTAATATCCTATATTTGCAAAATAAATGCTCCTGCAGCCTAAATAAAAACAATATTTATAAAATAAACTCATAGAAAAGCATTTAACTCTGGAACTTTCACTGCGTTGTTCTAGTTTAGATTTTCCAGAAAAACCATTCATCAAAAAGGTTTGTGCATTTACAATTTTTACAAAGCAGAGGGCATTTTTTCATCAGATGGCTATAGCTTGGAACAAGATTTATTATTTCCCTGTCCGCTCTGAAATGGGGTCAGCAATCTACGTTTTTCTTTTCATATTGTTCTATTTAGCTTCAAGGTACAGGAGAAAGAAATAGTTTTGAGTACGGTTTTGCCTTGGAAGCACAAAGCAACTCATTATATCCTTGAAATAATATGATTGGATGAAACGAAATACTAGAATTATGGCGTAATATTTTGTAAATTACCTTAGCTGATGCGTTATGTGAAGATGATATGAGGTTAATGGAGTAGCACATTCAATCAAACTTAAAGCAATTTTGAAAGCAAAATATTTACTAATTTTAAGGTAAGGATTATAATGCTCCTAACGTAGAATATTCTTTCTAATACTGTTTACCATTAATAGACAAAAAATAACTATAATTACAGCGATATGGAGTATAATTCGGTTGTGATGAAAATTGTGATGCATACAGACAGTCTTTGGATATATTAAAATCCAATGTATGTTGCTCATAAATTTTATGCAAAGAAATCGAAGCAATCACTTTTTTCAGTTTGTGTCTCAGAAATGGTCGAAAGAATCGGATCAGTAATTTGTGGTACCTTTGTAGGGACAACTTAATGATTATTTAACTAAACTTGCAACCTAACAACATTTTCAAGTGACTTATCGCCTCATTAATTTTAATTCGAATCCAGAAGAAGGTTTAAACAACCTTTTTATGAAAGCTTTAATCTAACAAGTGCACGGTTGATGCTTAGAGAACAATTTCTGCTGCTTGTGGGATTTAAAATAATATAAAATGTTAATTAAAACTTAAAGTGATTTAACGCCGGATATTCACAAATCTAAGTAAGCGTTCGCTATCAAACTATCTAATTGCGGAAGCAAACTCGGCTAGCAAAAAGCTACGTCCATTCTAAATAATTAACTCACAGAGCTAGACCAGCGCAGCTGCCAAAGTTATCTGCTTAACTTTCAAAAGCGTTGTTCTTATGTATGTGTAGCTAATTTGTATCCTGGTGAGAGGCGATGAAAGTAGAAGCTATAGTACAGATAAAATAATAAGGCAATGAACTCTAAATCAAATGCATAAATCAGTATTTTCGATTTGTTTTAAAGAAATTCCTTTATGTAGTATGGGATCTACTACTTTTGTTTATTAGCCTATAGGGGCTTTAGCCCAGAAGGGATATTAGTCTGGAAACGGCATTTTGCGTCGAATCGCTATAAACGGCTTTATCACTTTTCAAACTGTTGCCTCAAAATATTATCGCCCTGTATTATATTTAAAGTAATTAAATAACGAAGAATTTGCATGAATGTATCTATGTTTCTCGCATTGTGAAAAAACAGCTATGCCTAGAGCCATAAAATTTTGAATAACGTAGTCTCCTCCACTCGAATATGGGCACCCGGAAGCCAAAATTTTGAATATCGAATTTGTTTTATTTCCTATTTCATATTTAATAAAACTTAACAACTTTTGCTTAAAGAACTCAAAAATTTCAAAGTGAGCAGTGGCAACGCTGTAAGGAATAAAACATTTTTATCTCCAGCGCGGGAGACTTTCTATCGGAAATTCTGAAAATATGATGTTTTAAAATATTTTTAACCCAAATGAACCCAAATATTGTCGAAACGTGTATGTACGGGTAAATGAAAAAAAGCTTCTCTGGGCATAATATAAAATATGAAAGCTTTTAAATTAAGAAAAAAAAATATTATTTCTTTTTGCCATCATTCCATGATACGTTCAAATATGAAAGCTACTGAACTTTTTATTTTATGAAGCTATTATTATTGAATTATGAAACTACTGAAATTTAAATCGGCTAAAGTGATGAATAAAGATTATTCCAAGTTTCGTGATTTCTGTATCAGGTAATGATTTTTTATCTTAAGCCTACTTTTTAATTGCTTTGTTTCGTACTGATTTTATTTTGGCAAAAACTTATCTTTTTGATAAACAGAATTAGTGCGATTGTGGAATATTTTTGCATTGTGGCGTATTAGAACAACAATAATATATCATACAATCTATATAGTGTATGTTCGCAATGCTGATAGGGTGCGCAATGCCGAGTTTTTGCAATTCTGTGAGAATTTTTAACAGAGAACAGATCATTGTGCATTGTGCGGTGATCACTGTGTATTGGTCACTGTGCGGAGAAAATCAGTAAAGCATATAGTATACATAATGTTTAATGTGCGCAGTGAATTTGTGCAGTTATCTGAAATTTTTTTAAGCGAAAACATATCACGGAGTATATGGGAAGAGCAACAGCAATATAACGTATATTATGTGTAATGTGTGATGTATTGTTTTTATATTTTTAATTTGTGTTATTGTACAAATTGTAAATTGCATTTCTAGCCAACATTTTTTAATTTTGAAGTCTATTTTTAATTATTTTCTCTTAATATGTTCACAGTGTTCATAGAGCTATAATAAACATCAATGGTTTAGCGATCTTTTTCAAAATACTCGCCGAAATTGCCAACTCCTCATTATTAAAATTAATGTTTTAAACTTTAAGTTTAGTGAAATTCAAAATTTAATGGGTTATTTAATTAACTAATGAAATTATTTTCATTTATAAATGTGTATTTATTTCCGTATTTAAAAAGAAGCCTTTCATTTGGGAAATGGTTTTTGAAAGCTTTCAGATTTTATATTACGCCCAAAGGGGTGTTTTTTAACGTTTTGTATGTTATGTTTATTTATCAAATATCATGTTCTTCGCACTCAAACCATAAATTCAATTGAACAGCAATATCGCAAAATATTTAAAGGAGCATATATTTAGAATTTCCGATAGACAGTCTCGCGTCCTGGAGAAAAAATGTTTTTTATTTCCGTACAGTGTTGTCCTTGCTCTTTAAATAAAAAATTCTTTAATATCTGACAAAATATGAAATAGATAATAAAACAAATTCCAAATTTGAACTTCCAGATGCCCATATTACGGACATATTACTGTGGAGACTTACGTTATTCAAAATTTGATGGCTCTAAGTACCGTTGTTTTATCACAGTGCGAGAAACATACATACATTTATGCAGATTCTTCATTGCTTAATTTCTTTAAATAAATTTCATGGCTCTAATTTTTGGTGACGACAATTTAAAAAGTGATTCTCCGTTTATAGTGTATCAACGCAAAATGCCAAAACGAAATTAATAAACCTTCTGGGCAAATTGCTCCTTTGGGTTAACACAAGCAGTAGATGATATAGAATAAGAATACTACTGAATGTATTAAATGTCTATGCTCTGCTTTTTTTTTCAATATACGTAATATCGAATTCTTTTACATTAGAGGCTTCCAAGAAGGTAAATCTCCATTCTGCTGACTGTTTTGTCGTGATGTATAACTCGTTCATTTTCGAATCAAGCAACTCTTTACTGTGAGATCAGAATTAGAGTTATGCATTTAATTAGAAAACTACTTCTCACATTATAAGCCTAAAAGACTTTTCTTGCAGACTGATAATCTATTAGTTTATTTTATCGACGTCTTGGATATTTTTTGCATTTCAATTCCTTTTTAATATCTCACCAGCATTTTCCTATTCTCTGCACAGTAAACGTTACCTGTGACAAAATTTAATGAAAAATTGATAGTTTAGCCCTAATTAAATTCTTATTAAGTTTAACGGACGAGCTGCATTGGGCTTCTAACTATCTGCAGTGAACTTTTCCAATGTTCAACGTCGACACGAGCCAGTAGTCTTTAGAAATTTCCACGAAAGCATCCACCTTTTAAACGCATAGTTATTATATTTTAATATTCCACTATACTATTAAAGCCGTCAGTCCCTTACACTATAATAATCTAATCACTTATAATTCCTAACCATTATAGACAAAAATAATATGCTTCGTAGATACGAAACATGTAGGTATGATGTATATCTGTAAAAAGCCCATTTTCGTGAACAAGGGGAAAAAGCTAAAACAAGCAAGTTTATAAAAGGTAATTTGCGACCGTATGCGAGGGGATGTTCGAAAATAAATCCCCTTTCACTAATAGTTAGTGATTCAACAATTTTTCAGTCAACCGGATTTAATTACTGAGCCCAGCTGTTGACTGTCAGCAGTATCCCAGTCCCTGAAACAGATTATTGAACCGAAAGAAGTTAACTAAGATTAATTAGTCTTACTTGTGCACAATAGCCGACGGCTATCAGACAAATTATATATTAAAAGTAAGCATATGAAAATGTATATTGAATACTGTTTTGTACATGATAATTTTAGAATACACACACATATATATACACACACACACACACACATATATATATATATATATATATATTAAACTGAATAGGATTCATGACTTATCTCTAAATGGGGAGCCATGTGATATATTCACAGACGTATATATGATATATTCACATATATACATATATGTGTGTGTGTGTATTCTAAAATTATCGTGTACAAAACAGTATTCAATATACATTTTTATATGCTTACTTTTAATATATAGTTTATTTATTTAGACTATAATGTCTTTTTCTCTAAAGAGAATTTATTTTTTTTTCTTTCTATCTTTTTTTAGTCCAAAGAAGCTTTAGCCCACAAGGGTTATTACTCTAGAAACGGCATTTTTCGTCGAATTACTAAAAGCATTGAATCATTTTTTAAATTGTATTAATTGTTTCAATATTATCGCCATATATTATATTTAAAGAAATTAATTAAATAATAAAGAATCTACATGAATATATGTATGTTTCTTGCACTGTGAAAAAACAACGGTACTACACCTGGAAGTCCAAAATTTGAATTTCTAAATTGGTTTACTATCTATTTCAAAGCCAATGGTGGCAACAATGTACAATTTAAAACAGTTTTGTCTCCAACGCTCGAAACTCTTTATCTTAAATTCTAAAGATACACTGTTTTTAAATATTTTTAGCCGAAAGAGGCGTTAGACCAAATGCTCCAGAAACGTGTATGTGTGTGTAAATAAAAAACGTCTCTTTGGGCGTAAGTATAAATTCCGAAAGCTCTCATATTTCGTTTTGTTTTCATGTGCAATGCGAATACGAAATAATTTATCATAGAAAGTCTATCATGAATGCATAACTCATCTTAAAAGATGTCCCTCGAGTGTGTTGCCGTAAGGAAAGAAACACCTTTCTCAAAGCAGACAGCCTTCGAATGTTTTGCTCTAATTAAATAACTGAATTCAAGCTAAAATTTAATTCGGGTAAACATAATATTTCTTGCATATTGCAAGACATATTGTCTTGTAATAAAATAGCTGTTAAATGTCGTTTTGGTTAATCATGACACTCTGCAAAATGAAATAAAACTGTTTGCAAAAAAATTTCCTGTTTGTCTCCTATACGTTATCTGCTACTGAGTGAATTCCCGATGAATTATTTTCGAATTAAATTAGTTGAAAACAATTAAAAATTCAAATTCATAAATGCTGTTGGATTTTATACTGAAAATTATAATTAGGTTTCATAGATTTTTGGAATACCAGTAGATTAACACCCCCTTTACTTTATTTTATGCAGCAACATGTTTAAACTTTACACAGGGTTGTAGCAACAATGTGTGGGGATAGATGAAAACAGGAAACCGAGGAGTGTCACATCTGTGAGAGGAGAAACGAAATTTAAAATAAAAATTTAGCTTACTGAGCCTTTATACAAGTTTGAGAAAAATTAATTACAGATTTTTTACAGTAGTTTCACTGAAAGCTGCAAAGTTTTGTTAAAGTTTAATAAAGGCTAATTAGCTTTATTTTTCGTTAACATTTATTAAAGATACATTACTGGTAAAACCCTACTTTATTATTAATTGCATGCAGAAAACTCCATACACGACTTTTATTTTCACTAACGTCGGTCATAGACTCATACTTTGAAGCATAAAAGTGTTTGAAATGATGAAAATTGTTACATTTTAACAATTTTAAATTAAAAATCTCAATTTTATATGAATTACGAATCTATCATTTTATACATTTCCCTGCTTAATATTTAGGAAAACGCTACGAAACGTTTGACTCCTGACAGAAGTTGATCGAGATATTACATTTAAAGCTGAAGATCGTATTAATGGGCCCTACACAAATAGAAAAATAAAATGTTTGCATTTATACATAACTAAAATAATAGCAAATATAGAAAATGTTAGGTTGCGTGACAAGAATTTCTATGTAAATTGTTGTGACAATTAGAGCTCAGTATAAATATTTTCAAGAAAGAGATAGATTATTGATTGAAATTTATAAAGATTTTGCTCTAGGAAACACTGGCAGGCTTCAGAATTAGCACATAGCCAGCTCGTAACATGATTTGTAAGAATTAAAAATTAAAACCATTTATTGTAAAACGAACTTTTTGCGTGATTATTAAATCATGGTTTAAATTAATAAAACTTCATAAGAATAATAATAACTAATTTTTAGACCTTGAAAACTTACAAATTACTTATTTGAAAATTCTTTCAATAAACCAAATTATAAGTTACTAGTAAATTAACAAAACAATAGCGTTAAGGGGAAAAATGAAACTCGAATTATTCTTATTTGGGAATGACCCCTGAATGGGAGTTCGAAATAATATCAAATATCCCAAATTTTGGAGTTAAGTACTGCGACCAACGCTTGGCGTACGGGAATGTAACTTCCTTTTTTAAAAATGAGTCTAAAAATTTTCCTAAATATAAATTTAAAGAGAGGAGAATGAAATGTTATATTTCTCAGTTTTACAGAATCGTTTTTTTTAAATTTAAAAATGTCGAAACAGGAATATTATCATTTGAAATATTTTTGTTATTGGTAGTATATTCCTACCACCAACAGTTCCGAAAATAAAGGAGGGAAAGAACTTGGTAGACAAGGGTGTATCATTCAAGTTCTGACTACCGTAGTTTGTTAATTACATGTATTACCTAGTTTCATTATTAATTTTAAATACCCTAGTTTGATTATTTATTATACGCATTAACCTAATGAATGAAAACGTAACAGGTTATGAATGAAACTAAAAAAAAAAAAAGTAAATAAATAAATAAAAATCTGAAAGCTTTCAGATTACACATTACGCCCAAAAGGACGTTTTTTAACGTTTTGTGTGTTGCCTTTATTTATTAGATATCATATTCCTAGCACTTAAACCATAAAATTCAATTCAGCAGCAATATCGCAAAATAATTTTAAAATGGACATATCTTTACAATTTCCGATAGACAGTCTCGCGCACTTCTTTCCGCGCAATGTTGCCATTGCTCGCTTTGAAATCGTTCAGTTTGTTAATTAAAAAGTCTTTGATGTCTGACAAAATATGAAATACGTAATAGAACAAATTACAAATTAGGACTTCCAGATGCTCATATTCGGTGGTGGATTAAGTTATTCAAAATTTGATGGCTCTAGGTACCGTTGTTTTATGACAATGCGAGAAGCATACATACAATTATACAGATTCTTCATTAATTACTTTCTTTAAATATAATACAGTGCTGCAATATTTGGTGGCAACAGTTTGAAAAGTGAATCAACGCAAAATGTGAAAACGAAAGTAATAACCCTTCTTGGCTAACGCCGTTTGGGCTAAATATAATACAGAAGTTTAAAATAAAGGTAAAGTGCTTATACCGCAGATTTCCGTACCAGAATTAAGTTAAAAAACAAATTCACCTAAGGTAGTTATTATATATTTCTAACACATTTAAAATTCTTTTATAATAATGGCAGCTACACCGGCAGTTTTATCAGTTGGAATATTAAATTGAGATCAGTGCTAGTTATCTGCGATGAAATCATTTTCAAAATTCTAAACGAAATATCAGTTAAAATTGCAAGCTTTAAACTAATTCCCTTTATTACTAGACATAAAATATACATCAAGGAACCGAGAACATACATTCAAATATTTTATAAGTCGTTCATTAGTTTTAATATGCGGGTTTGGAATTCCCATATGGTCATAAGTTTTCAAAAGACAATCATTACATTCTTCCCCACTTTTTTCAAAAGTAAGAACAGCATTTACAAAGTTGAAAGTACGTTTACAATAAAAATAAGTTTCAAAACTAATTTTTCAGATAGTTTCAAATATAAAATTTAGAGCGAGAATTCATTTTAAAGGATAAAGGCTTATTTCAGTTAGAGTAAAGCCTAATATTGTTGACTAATAATACTAGTCCATTTAATAAATACAAAGTTTTGTATTTAAATATTGTACAATGCTTAATGTAATTCAAACAAAAGAAGTCAATGATGTAAGCTTCCAATGCATCAGATTTGAAAAAGACAAAAATCTGTTGCAACTGTGATACATACATTTTATCTAAAAAGTTGAAGTTTTGCGCTGAAGTATTTTAACTGAAATAGAAGTATTGTTTTTATATGCAATGCACAATGCCTTAAACAAATGTTATTTGTTAGGAATCCCATGTGTTACATATCTATAAGCATTTACTGCTGTTATTTTTACTAATTTTGCATTGTTTTAAAATTCTCAGTATTGAAATGTTTTATTCTTAATGCAAAAACGTTCTTTGACTTAAAAAAACAAGAGAATATAGAATATACTACAGGCTTCAAACCGAACAAAGGAATTATAACTCAACTTAGTGCCAACTATTTATGAATTGTATTATTTTTCAGAAACAATTTAATTTACGTAGAAAGAAATTAAGAAATTATTCATTACCTTCGAGCTTTACTCAATGTATTAAATGAATTATGAATTATTCTTTTTTCCCTTTTTTTATTTCAACTGCCATAAGCACGGGAGGGTATTCGTAATTATAGTCTTATTTTAAGAAAACAATGGTGGTACCTATGATTATTCCATTGTTTTTATGACAACAAGCACAAATGATTAAATTTACGCAGATTTAAGAGAAACAATATGCATTTAATGCCTGTAATTGGATCAAATAAATAGTTTTTAAAACCTTCATATCAAGTGAGGTTTTTTAATTTTCTGAAATAGTGTTCGTACACAGCCCGAGCAATTCAAATACTTTCAGTATAAAGTTTTATATTCAAAATCTCATTTTAAACGGATTATTCTGTAAAGGAATTTCAAACATTAAAAGAATTGAATTATTTTCTGATATCAGAGTTGGCATTCAGAATATTGTATCATAAAAGTTTTATGTTTAAGGTAACAATTCATTTTTGTGTGATATTTGCGTTATACTGGAGATATAAATTACCAAACTTTTGTTTCGTTTTATGTATTTATATTAAGGAATTATTTAATGTAGGATGACTCTGTATTCGTCTGAGGCAATATGCTAGCATTAACACGAAAAATTTCTGAAATGTCAAAATACATTTTGTTTTTAACAGATATAGTTCAAAAGGCATAGACCATTGTCTCAATGATAAAGAAAATTTAAAATTTTCTTATTATTAAGATTGCTTTAATGGTACTTTGAGATACATTCGTGTTTGCTTGAAACAAACAAAAAATAAATTATCATCATAAACAAGTTGAATAATTTAAGGAAAAAGGAAATTTAAGTATAATTTTAAAGCAACGTGAATATTTTACTCTATACACTTCTGATACTTAAATTAAACTCTGAAAATTTGTATTTTCCAAACTTGTTCTTAACACACAATGTGTTTTACAAGTGTGCAGTTACATACAAACAGGATATGCATTAACTGTACGTGTTGAAGCAATAGTTGTAGAAAAGTATTACAGAAATCAGATGCAGATTGGATATAGACTGGATTATCTGGGTGTGGATTATCCAGTTAGTGGATTATCCGTGCTTGGCGTTGCCTACACACTCAACGTTTATGCTCGAGAGTGTGCAAAAAAACAAAAACAATAAATTGCGAACATGGAAAAAGATTTTCTCTAATATATAAACCGGAGATTGGTTTGATTATTAAGAAAGCGAGGTAATAACTCAAGCTGCATACCAAAAAAATTAAAAAGTAAAATTATTCAAAAATACCGATTGGGAATTCATTGAGAAATGGTTCGATGGCGATTCGAGCGAGTCAGAATATTCAACTATTGAGCAATGTGGATATCGTTTTAAATATCGCAAAAGCAGATGCTAACAGCAGATACTGATATTTTTCAGTGATACTGAAAATATAAGCGGAAACGATACTGACAACTACATTAGTCCCGAAACAGTAATGATTTCCGTTAAAACTCTGTTGGATTCCGTTGACCAAAGGGAATTCAATCAAAGTAAGAAAACAGCACTTCGAAAAATACTCAGTGAAATTTGACAAATATATAAAGTTTCATAGAAACAATATAATTGGTGATTTTTCTGCAACATAAAAACATACAGTATGCCTGAAAATTGACAGTTTGTATTGTCCGTGTTTTTCAATTATCCATGACCTGCTTCCTCCGTATTACTTCGGATAATCGAAAGTACTCTGTGTTTAATCGAGACTACTTTTAATTTTTAATACACGCATCCCCAAAGTGCGTAAATATTGTCCTATGTTTTATAGAACAAAATTTTTACGCATGTTTACACACATTTTTACATCTTTGGCTATCATGTTAGTTGTAAGAAGTTTCAAACTGAAAGCTTATTAAGGGATTCATGATTTTATGTTGTGCTACGCAAATCTCACTATGGCTATCTGCCTAAGAGGAGAAGTTCGTCAAGGATTTTCTGAGGTTCATATTCACATTACACTAGGGAAAAACCATGAAACTAACTACGCAGTCAACTTTTGCTAAGATTTGAATCCGGGTCTAACTACTAGTGCGTAACAATCTCATCTGCTCAGCATTCGTGGTTTCTTGTTAAAGGAAATTCAAATTTAAAATAAGTATGAGACATGCTTTAATTTGCAAACATTAAACAAAATGAAGCTCAATTGAATTTTGGTTTTATAAAAGAAAAATCTTGATCACTAATTTTAGCGAATACGTATATTAATATTTGTAACGATAGCATACGTGTAACATAAAATATTTTTAAGGCTTAAATCTTAACTATAAAGAATTTGGTTAATATCTCTTGTTAAAAAGTTACTGTTTCCTAAAGCACGTTTTAAAGTTAGTTATCCTTAATACTGATTGCAGATTCATTAATTATACCTATCATAATAAAAATTATTTTGACGTGAGTTATTTAACTTGTAATTCTAATTATGATAAATAACCTGTCGCACGACGAAAAATAAAAGTAATTTCCTATGTTAAACGCTTGAAAAAAATTGCATTCACCTTTTTTACTTTCTTATTTCATTGTTCACTGAACTTTGCGATATTGTGTATTTGTAATGATGATTATCTAGGTGTATTCAAGAAAATTGGAAAAAAATCACCAAAACTAAGACATGGAAAACTTTTTTAATGAATTGTATATATATTTGAACAACGATAAACACCAAAGCTCAAATGTTTAGGTTGATGAAATGAGATTAAAGTTACTTGCTAACTCACTTCAAAGGGAACAATTTTGAAACTATCATGCAAAAGAATTTAGTTTACCCAACGTCTTTACGGCGAAGAAATTTCGGTTACATCTCCTTTTATGGACCGCAGCCTGTAGTTAGACTTATTTTCATTTAAAAAAACCGAAAATTTTCATTCTTCATTTACAGAAATAAAGTAATTTTTAAATACATTTAGAACATACTGAGTTTCGAAATTTTCATTTTAAATTTATTGTTTTTTAAAATCGTATATATGTACCTGCAAATATAAAATGATGTTCACTTTTTTGGAAAGATTCAGATATATCGCCAAGTGTCGCCAACATTTCTTTCCGTGTCAATGATTATAGGTGAGAAGGAAGAATTAGCTATTTCTCAGCTGCAAATGGTAAAATTTTATTTAGGAAGTAATGCAAGCTTTTATAATATATTAATTTTTTGACTTTTTTCTTCTTATTTATTCAACTTATAGAGTCCTAATTGTATTACCTTAACTCAAAGTCCTTCCGATACTGTTAGACTGATAAGCGACTTATCGCTCTAAGTAAATATGACAAAGTTCTCAGGAATTTTTAAATAAACTTTTTATTAAATTTAAACAGGAGGTATGACTTACACGTGTATTCAGACCTCCGCAACTTGCAGGTTCTAAAGTAATATAAAACTGAAATTACAGATTAAAAGCATCATAGCCGGAGACTACATAAATCTAGTCAAACTAAGCTAGCTGAATTTTCATGGCGGGTTTTAACTTCGGTAAGCAAATATGTATTTATGCCATCATATTCAAGGGCAAAGTTGGGCAGTAAAAAATAAAGCTGTAAGCATTTCTGCCAAAAGCTCTAATCTTAAACATTCAAAGACCTCGCCTTATCTCATCTGCATATTGCTAAGACTTAACGAAAAAGAGAAGTTATAGTAAAGATTAAAATCAATAAAAATTGATTAATTAACATAAAATGCCTTATAGGCTTAGTACAGAATATTTTAATGTAGGGCAAAATTTAGTTAACTTAGGTATTTAAACGTCATATACAGAACAAAATCTACATAGCCTGTTGGGCACGAATGTAAGCGTTCCTGATCACTCGTTTATATCATAAAGCATGAATATGTACGTTCAGCTCAGCATTAAGGAGGACGGATTAAATGGGCGTCAAAGTAGACAAGCTTTATCTAAAAAAGAGTGAAATTTAATTATTACAGAACAATGGAAAAATAACTAAGACACACCATAAAAAAAAGCAAACTTTCTGTTAAAAATACGAAAAGGAGAAGAAAACGCGCTAGATAACTGCTGGGATTTGAACCTAACATGAACTACTAGAGTTCAGCAATGCTATCCGCTCCGTTAATGTTTGGCTCCATAGAGAAAATTGAAAGCACAGTTGAGCGCATAAACTACGTATAAGCAATATGTCAAACCCATAATATTACGCACGATGTACTACATTATGTGGATAACAAAGAATGGCATTTAACCTTGTTCTACAAAACTTTCATTTTATTTATCTTTAGTATAATGTATTTATCTTTAGTATAATGTATTTATCTTTAGTATACTT
Organism: Stegodyphus mimosarum; assembly: GCA_000611955.2. Taxonomy (NCBI): domain Eukaryota; kingdom Metazoa; phylum Arthropoda; class Arachnida; order Araneae; family Eresidae; genus Stegodyphus; species Stegodyphus mimosarum. The sequence continues at coordinate 298,491 of KK118639.1, forward strand.
TTAGTATAAAGTCTAAAGTATTTTATCGTGTATATAAATATATATTTGTGCTTCTTATCTGATGTTTTTCACTTTCAAAAAATCTCTAAATCCTAACTAAGTACCCTTTGAAAAGACAATTGTGTTACACTTCATTTACGTGATTCTCAGTCTTGTATAAAATATCTCGCGTGGAGCATTTACTTCATTTTAATCAAGGAAAGCGCATATATAAATAGTTTTCAGACGCAATCAGAAGCGTAGATGAGTTCTTTTACTATCCATAAAATGAAATGAGTGCTGTTAGTTTGAATCGTCTCGTGAATAACTTTGCCGAGAAATCATCGCTGAGCCTTCTCTTTGTTTTCTAATGAAACAGACTGTTACATATGTATCTTCATGTTTCTAGTTTTATATAATGCAAAAAAAGGACCAATTTTGTTTGTACTACCGTAACTCGGTATGATAGTTAAGGAAATTGGTAGCCATAGCCCTAACATAGGGTCGAATTTCGAAAAAGACGTGAATGTGCGTGTTTTCCTATATCCTTTCTTGCAAGCGTAAAATTATCGGTCACTTCATATGGTACATATTAGGCAATATTGTTGTTTATGAGTCTGTTAAATGAACAATGGATCTGGCCACTTCCGACGAATTTAGTTGGAAAAAGCCATACCTTTGGATTAAAAAAGCATAAAGATATTATTTATTCAGAAATTTTCAAAAATTTAAAATTAAACAAAATTTAGGATTTGCTTGTGCTGATTTCTCCCGCTGCATTTAGAAAAATAATACTTGTTTGTACGGTAGTCTTATGCATTTATACTGCCAAATGCAGTCTGTGTGGAATCATCATGCATGGGTGTTTTTGCTGATTTCTCTATAGATTAAATAAATATGAGCCAGTTTTTGTTAGAATTCTTTCCACGAAGATGGCCTTTCTCTTATTTAGTTAGGTCTTTCTTTGCTTTATAACAGTCCTAATCACGCAGCTTGGAAATTGTCTGAAAGCGGTGTCCACAAAAGTCCTTGCCCAGCCTTTATTTTTACAACCGTTGGTCCTCTCTTTCCAATCACAAAAATGTTAATCCCACAAAGAGTTCTGTTCTGGCAACGTTTAGGAATATTTTGTACTAAGCCCCAAAACGCAAAATTTTTAACTCGAGTAGAACGAAAATTTACCTATATATTTGGTGCTAAAGTTGTGAATCATATTTAGGGGCTGTACAAAAATTGAAGAATTAAATACGCCTGTGTACGTTGTAAGATCTCGTCGCCCCAACTTGTCAGAAACTGGGATAGTGATTGCTATTATGTGTGAGTTTACACAGAAACGTGAGAAGGGTTTAAAGACCTTTTTATTTTATCTTTAAAATGAGAAAAATGCGTCTACTCGACGCTCACAAACTGCGCCAACCCGGCGGTTTAACTAGAGCAGAACGTAAAACTGAAAGTAATAACTAGATGAACAAATATCAAACCACTACCGACGAGGCTCTGAGATCCTAAACTAACCGCATTTTTTAATTACCGCTGAGATTCAGCAAGATCACTAATTAAACAGTTGAAAGCTAGCACTTCTGCAAAGCTAGGCACACAGGCCGACACGCGCCGATCTAAATTCTACCGAGCAACCTCACTAGCGTAACTTCAAAGCAAGACTCTCACACTCTGGTTTCCTTTCCTATTTAATTCAACTAGCTTCCGCTAAATTTGAATAAACTGCACGTGCTACTACAATTTACATACTCTGGCACGGGCATTTCTAAGGGAAAAATGAAGGCTAAACAGAAAAGATAACTTAAAATAAATGTTAGTTAAAATAAATATAAACCCTACAACATAACTAAAAGTAAAATAACAGTTTAGAAAAAGATTTCTGCTGCTAAGAGACTATATAAAGAGCACTTCTTTTCAGATTATTGCGAAACACATTAATTCATGTAATTTTTTTAATAATGCAGATATTATCTCATAATCATACAGAATTCCTGTTTTAGAAAACACTGGTAAATATCTGTATTGAGAATCAGCCTAGTGGTAATATTATTTTAATTAATTAAAAAATGAGAATATAAATAGTTTAATGATGCTTTATGCGATCGCCAAATTATGATTTCAAAGCGATAATATTTCATGAGAATATTAGTAAATTATTTTTAGACTTTGAAAACTTATAAATTATTTTTGTGAAAATTCTTTTGGCATACCAAATGTAAAAAATATTTAAAATATGTAAAATAAAGTTAAAGAAACCAGTAAATCTAAAAACAATATTGCTAAGGGGAAAACTCAACCTTGAATTATTCTAATATTTATTTATGAATGGACTTCCCAATGTAAATTGAATATGACGTCAAAATAACAAATTTTGAAATTAAATATCTCTGTCAGTTTTTGTCCATTTAAACCAGGTTTTTTGTGCTTTATGTTTATACAACGAGCACAAAATTGTCCTAAATGTACGTATGAGGATCAAAGGAATCGATAAAAAGTTTCGTAATTTGTACAAAACTGATTTCTTTACATTAAGAAGTGACAAAACATGAACATTAGCGTCATTTAACGACATTACGACCAACGAAAAAAGTCGGGTAGGATCTTTTATGGACACAGCATATAGTCTGGTAAGTAACGGATAAACAGATTCAGTCTAGAATCCACCAACTATTACAGTATCTAAATTATTGTCAAAACCAATCCAGAATCATATCGAGTCTTGACAAGGAACTCGCATCTATTGAAGCACAAAATTTTACTCCACTATTTCGTTGAAGTGAACATATATTTTAACGAGTTTCAGTGACCAACAGCTGCTTAGGATAGGCAGTATATAAATCACCGGGAACCAACTCTTCCATATACATAATACCATGCTACCCTTTAGGGCGCCACAGCATGATCATCAAGCCGTATGTGGGAATTAAATTTTAGCCAATGGTTATCGCAGTAGCGAATGGCCATTTCTTTTGCTTTGAGAGAACAACTGTACAAATCGTAGAACCGTAAAGGAAAACAACAAACAAATCTTTAACTTGAATGAGTTTGATTGAATTTACTACTTTTTTCGTCACTGCAGGAAATTAAATTAACATATTATTTCTTTTTTTATTATTGTACATTGCCCAAAGGTTATGGAATAAAACTATCTGACTTCTGAGTTCTGAAAATCAGTTTACAGTGCAGACAGGTATGGCTGAAGTTTTAATTTACCACATGCATTAATTATAATTAAAATGTAGTCGTTTGAGGGCTGTACTTATTTATAGGTTGAAATTATTTTTAAGATATAATAATAGGTAAAGAGACAAATACAAAAATGCTTGTCCCTTTGTCGAACCTAATTATAGATGTCTCTATGAATAAAATTTGGCAAACCAACTTGAAGATGTGTTTTGGTACAGGACTTGTCGAACTAGCTTAAGCGCTCCTTCAGGTAGACATTTTAACAAATCAAGTTGTGAATACTTTCTGTATTTTATATATATATATATATATGTGAATTAGCAAAAGCTAGGTTAAAGATTTTCAGAGAATCGAAGTAAAAATACTAAAAAAAGCAATAATAATAATAATAATAATTACTGACTGGAAAATTAAAAGACTTAAAACATTCATAGGGAGAGATGTGGTTTTAGGAAGGGTTTCGCTGAAGACGGTCCAGCGTTTGCTTCATTACACTGGTAATATAAAGGATTAGGCCGTAGAATGAACCTTCCGTAGAGCTTACGAAAATATTTTCGCCTTAATTATTTATCACAGTCAAATCCGCGTAGAAAGAATCTCAACAAGATAAACGTCCATCGTTTCAATGATTTATCATAGAAAAAAATAAAAAGGCATTGGTCCCCAAAATTATTTTGAACGATATCACTAATCTGTGTACGAGATATTTTCCTTACATATTTTTGAATATAACAGATACTTTATTCATGATTTGACTTTTATGTCGACTGACAAGTTACACATTATACCTGTCTTCAGTACTATTAAGAAGAAGTATTTTGCTCATTTTTCTGTTTTATTTTAAATTAACTATCATCGAAAGATTAATTTGAAATGATAACTTAAGTTAAATTATAAAGCGCATCATTGACACTCGATCAAACATGCATAAAACTAAGGATACGCAAAATACATTTTCGAGGAAATTGCGTTTAGAGATTACGTGCGCATTTTAAGGCAATTCGAGTTATGATTTTTAGTTTCTTATAAATTGTTGTAAACGATCGTGCAGAACATATGTCAGCGAAAATCGGAAAAAAATACACATTTTCTGTTTTGACACGGTTCCGACGACGCATCATTTATTGTTAATTTATGTTTCCTTTATCATCGGTATTCAAGCACTATCTCGAATTGACTTTACAGACTAGCAATTTCAGATTTTTTTTAGTTCTGTTTGCACTATATTTAAAATTACGAAGCAATAGATCTACTTGCAATAACATTGGTATATTCCTCTCTAAAAACCTATGCTTAAAACTGATAGAAATGCCAAGATATGTTACTAAATTTGTAAATTACAAAGAGTAATAATTTGTTGTAGTGCCTTTAGTTTTGTAGCTAATAAAGAAATAAAATATTTCTAGCTCGTGTTATTTTTATTCACTATGAAGTTTTGCCGACATAATAGCTGTTCCTAGAAATGGTAATAAGTGTAAATTGATGATATGTTGGCGTATTGGTCATCGGTTGAGTTGGTCTCCGACTGGGTGTTAATCTTACGGAGTTTAGATGCCAACTCGTTGGAAGAAATTCTAGCTATGGTAATGAGTTTGAATATAGCTTTAATTGTCGGACTATATTTTGGAAACATGCTAATGATGATGAGACACTGATTTGCAGAAGATTTGAGCTCACGCATCGCTTTCAACAATCTTAACAAGACAAAAATATAGCAGCGTTGTATGAATAAAGTTAAATTGCAGCTAGTGTGTAAGCTAATGTAGGAGCATATAACATCTTAATGCATTGTAGAGACATTAGGTATTTTTTAAAGCAGAATTAATCAAAAATGACCAGTGCAATCAACGGGACTCGAACCACGGGCCTCTCGAATACGCGCCGAGCGTGCTGACCACTACACCACGAAGGCATGCCAAGAAGGCGGGAGAAGTACCTTATATACCTCCTCGTTTAAAGTGCAACAAGATTAGGTACCCAACTGCCAAATCCTGGTGGTGGAGAATCATCATCCACCACGGTTTTAGTTTGGGCGCCTCTGTAGAGATATTAGGTATTTTTGAAAGCAGGATTAATGAAAAATGAGTAGTGCCCTAGCCGAGACTCGAACTGCGGATCTCCCGAATACGCGCTGAGCGTGCTGACCACTACACCACGAAAGCAGTAGACGTGCTTTATAACATGGGCAGATGATAAAAAAAACAGCAAAGAATTGAAAGCTGACATATGAATACAATGCTGATCTATTGTATATGCGTGTCCTTATGGTTACCATTTATGGCATATGCGTATCATTATGGGTTTCTATGCTGCCATGGAGAAATGAAAGAAAGTTATCAACTGAAAAACGTAAAAAAATTCAACTGGAAACTGTTCTTCAAAATTAATCGTGGTTCTTGAGTAAAGAAACTGCATTTCTACTGGGTAACGCAGGTTGTTACGTTATTAATTTTATATTTTAACTACATCTTTCTGATTTGGACAAATGGGTAAGACCTCTGAACAGTGGTAGATTAATATAAGTTCATACTCTATCAAAAGAATTATGCATGGGAGTTTTCATGGGTTTTTTTTCATGTTTGACGTAAATGTTTATGTTTACCGTAATACAATACCTTTTCTCGTAAAGTTTTTTCTATAGTTATATTTATAATCTTAATAATGTTGCTTTACGAAGAATTAAAATTGTTCCATAGTTTTTACTAAAAATATTACGTGTATAGATTACCGCGTCGACCTTGTACTTTCTCGTGGTATCAGTCAAGATTATTCGTCCTTTCGTTATATTTAATGGAATGGCTCTCGCAGCTCTGTTTAATCGCTCCTTAACTGGGAAAGAATGTAAGTAACTTTCGTATTACACTGCGAGTGTTCTCTCTCTTAGTTGTTGTGCACGTCTCACTAGCAATTGGATAATCCGAGGCTCGAATGCTGGAAAATGCAGTTGGTTTTCATGTTTCCTACTATGAAAAACGAACATTTTTCTGGTAAATTATACCGTCATTTTGTTTACTTAACTATGCAAAAGAATTATTATTTTATTTCATGCCTAACTTGAGTCTTTCCATTTAGAATGAAAAGACATGTAACCAGACGCATTAAAAGAACAATTTTTTTCCTTATGTTGGCGTATGAAGTGAAAGCTCAATCAAGTATTTCTTCAGCGTACACTGAGGTAAGATAACACCTTAAATAAAATAAAATAAAATAATCAATGGCTTTTTATCAGATAAAATATCGAAGCTCAATTCATACGGATCTACATTACTTTTAGTACGTGTATACGTCCAGAGTAAAAAGCGGCAAATACTCTGTTGCGAAACAGAATCTGTCGTGTGGCAGATCTTGATCGTTTTAAGAGCTTGTTAAATAAAGGCGCACTGGTAGCTGAGCGGATACGATAACTAAACTCCCTTTAATTGTTTCGGATAACTAAACTAATGTTGATAACTAAACTCCCTTTAATTCTTCTATGTATGTTCAATTATCAGAAACATAAGGATTCTGATAACTGAACATACATACAAGAAGACTGAATAGTTGAGGGATTTTAATAGTCATTTCCGTTAATTAACATGAAAACAACTCGTTTTATCTTAGAATGTCTTCCGGTGAGGTATTCTGTCTACATTTGATAACCCTCTAATGATTTTCCATAGCTACACTGCTGGCCACCCAAATTGAGACACCAAGAAAGACAGGAGATATCACAGCAAAATGTATTTAGTAGATAACATGTTGACCAAGTATCACATGATTAAATTTATAGACTTCTGTGAAGTGTGGTTCCTTCTAGAATCAGTAGCCAGAGTAGCCGCCATTGTTGGAGATCACCACTGCCACACGCCTCGGCATTGATTCAAAGAGACTTTGGATGTGTTCTTGGGGTACAGGAGAACAAGTAGCTTCCACACGTTGCCAAAGTTGATCTGGTGTGGCAGCTTAGGATGCAATCTGGGTCAATCGTTCAGGAACCATGGACGACATGTTTTCTATCGGAGAAAGATCCGGAGAGCGAGCCGGCCAGGGAAGCAATTCAATCTGGCATTTGACGAAGAACCCTTGGACAATGCGTGCCACGTGTGGTCGCGCATTATCCTGTTGAAATATGGCTGTGGGCAAGCCCTGAATGTAAGAAAGGACAACTGGCTCCAACACCTCGGAGATGTAGCGCTGGCTGTTTAAAGTACCGGCAATGCGTTCTAGAGGAGTGCGGGAGTGATATCCAATACTGCCACATATCATAATACCCGGAGCAGGACCAGTGTGGTGGTGCATAACGCAACTGTTCAACATCCTCTCTCCACGGTGTCTCCAAACTCGGAACTCGGTCCAATAGTACGCTCAGACACTGGATGATGCGTTAGCGACTGAATGTGCTGTGCTATGGTTCGTGATGTGACTGAGCGATCCGTCACTGCCATGCGCACAATGTTCCTGTCATCACGCGAAGTGGTGCACTGAGTTGGATGCCAACGAACACGTCGGTCCGTCTTACCCTCCTGCATCCAACGGTCACATATACGCATTACAGTTGTTTGGTTTCGTCCAACACGACATGACTTCCCTGAAAGATAATCCACACTCTGGGTAGGCCACTATCCTTCCTCTGTCGAACTCGGATAC
>KK118640.1:9152-32450 GCA_000611955.2 Stegodyphus mimosarum
TGCTGACAGAGTGAATAAAACTCAACAGTTTGAGGTACATGGGGCATATTTTGCTGGATCTTTGCATTTAAAAGATAGTACAAAAATGCATATTTCCTTGTTTACTTGCGTATTTACTTGAGGAATTCATTTAGAATTGCTATTAAATTTAAGTATAGAGTGTTGTTTTATTCAAGCACTCTCTAGATTTTTTGCGTATAGAGGGATTTTTAGTTATTTATTCTAACTAAGCTAAGACCTTTAAAACTGCCAATCGTGAATTAAAGTTTTTGTATAAATTATGTAAAGAGGTTGTAAGGTTCATCCTAAGTTTATTAACAGTTATTTTAAGTTTTGTATCTTTCCAATCTTATTCTAATTTCAGCTTACAATATCCTGCCAGAATGTAATTTCAGAAACGCCGTTAATGCAAATGAGAAAGAGTACTATAAGTCGATACTTCACCGACTTCGAGAGAGAGAGTCTGATTCCCTGACTATCGCGCGTTTGCCTTTGGTTAATTTCTCTCTTAGTTACTACGCTCGGCTATACCTTAGGCCCTTGCTTGGCTTCGCCGATTTAATTAATACTTAGGGGCCAACGAGTTAGATTTCTGATAGCTGCGGCTATACCTTTCAAATAGCTTAGTCAAGCTAGTTTAGTTTAAATTATTATTATTTTAAGTTCAAGCCCGAGTGAAGGCTTTGTGTAAAGTTCCAAGTAGGAACTGATTGAAAATATACTGAAAATAAAGGGTTGTAAACCCTCTTTAAGTCTTGCGTGTTTTGTTCACACACTTAAGCGATTATTCGCTTGCTGGTATTCGTGGGGTTCTAAGTTAGAACTTTACAATTAATAGTAAAACTTCACATTTGGCGCGCAAAATTGTTCTTAACGAAACATGCCGCTAGGTAGTGAAGATTTCTCGTTGATTTCTCCCACCTTTCAATTCCCTCAGGCACAACCAAACCCGATGGAGGCATTTAGATTCATCTTGGAAACGATGAGAGCGGCGATGAAGCCAACAGCAACGTTTGACGGCAAAGGATCCGTAATGATCTTTCTGGAACAACTGGAGTTACACTTCACATTATATTCTGTCAACCAGCCACAGAGAATAATCATCGCTACGTCGAACTTAAAAGGTCAAGCCCTCAGCTGGTACAAGAATACTGGCAAGAATTTGTTGGGGGATTCAGGATCCGAAACGTATACATGGGAGAATTTTAAAAATTCGCTATTGAAAGCATTTCCAGTTGTATAAGACAGCGCAAGACTCGAATCAGAATTAATTATCCAGTAAATATCAAACTAATTTTCACGCGTTAACAAATTTTATCTCAAGAAAGATCGACATTGTCAAATTATTATATGGGAAAAGGCCCAACAACGAAATTATTGAAATACTTTTGCCGCGGTTGCTTCCGTCAATTCAAGACTTTCTTGAAGTTCGAAATCCGCAAACACTAGAAAGCTTATATGAACTAGCTGTCAAATTTCCGAGTAGGCGAACGTCGGAAAACGCGTATGCGAAGAATGTTACTCAGCATTCAAGGTTTCGGCTCAAACGAAACCTCAAGCTCAAGCAGAATTCGAGTTTCTTAGCAGTTAGACAAAGGGGGCGAAAAAAAAAGAATTTAAACTAATCACGGTGAGTAGGAAGAGGGTGAAGCCGCAGTGTGAGAAAGTAAATCTCTCAGAAATCAAGCTGAATACGGTAGTCGTCCAAAATTTGGCCTTGCCAGAAATCCAAATACTACTAAACAACGTCCCTACGACCACCTTACTGGATACCGGGACTCAATGCAGTTTCCTGTCGCAGGATTTTTTGAAAAAGCATTTTCGTCGCTACAGACTGCTTAAGACAACGGGACAATTGTGCGATTGCTGCCCAAGGCAAACAGTGTGTTTGCTTGGGAAACGTGGGGCTGCATGTTCAAATAAAAAATGAGAAGCAAAAAATTAATTTTCTTGTAGTAAAAGATTTATTAGGCGCACTCATTATTGGAGGTTGATTTCTTACGCGCAGCTAGCGCAAAAATTAATTTCAAAGATTCTACCTTACAGGTCAAGACGGATAAAGTGGAAGTTGAACAAGCCAAAATGCCAGAACGTAAGCTGAATCACCTCGAAGAAGGAGAGAAAAACAAAATTCGAGAGTTGGTAAGAAAGTTTTCCGAATTAGTTAACGAAAAGCCTGGCTTCTGACAGATTGTATCTCACGCTATCGACACTGGTAATGAGCCCCCAGTTCGGTCTAAGCCGTAGAGGTATGACCCGTGTGAAGGAAGATATTCTCGAGTAACACATTAAGAAAATGCTCGAGGATAAAATAATTACGCCAAGTACCAGCCCCTATGCGATACCTGTAGTTTTATGTAGAAAGAAGAATGGACTGCCACCCGCAGATTCGAACGCATGGAGATTCGCTATTGATTACCGAAAATTAAACAGCATAACGAAATACCCCATATATCCCCTCCCGATAATAGATGAAATCATAAGAAAAATTCGGTCAACTAAATATATGACAACCTTAGACCTGACGTCAGGCTATTTTCAAATTGCAGTAAAACCCGAGGATGTCGAAAAGACGGCTTTTATCACAAAGTCACCGGTTATGCCTTTTTGAGAATGCCGTTTGGCTTAAGCGGAGCTCCGGCTACATTTCAAAAAGTTATGGATATTGTTTTAAGGCCAGTTTTGGGAAAAAGTACTGTCATTTATCTCGATGATATTATTGTAACAAGCGAAACCCTAGAAGAACACAAGAACACATTAAACATTTAGAGGAAGTGTTTACATTATTACATGAAGCGGGCCTCAAAGTTAATCCTAAAAAGTGCAAATTTGCCGCCAAGGAATTGAGGTACCTCGGCTATAAAATCTTGAAAACGGTATAGAAACTGACATTTCGAAAATTTTAGCGATCATATGTTATCCACCCGCAAATACGGCTGAGAAGTTATCATGCTTCCTAGGGATGTGTTCCTACTATAGCGTATTTATTCATTAAAGATTTCGCAAAGATAGTTGACCCTTTGTTAGTGCTTAAATGGAAAAAGACTAGGTTCACATGGACAGCAGAGGCGAACATGGCGTTTGAAGAATTGAAACACGCCTTAATTAATGACCCTGTTCTTAAATTCGCGGAAGGGGATCAAAATTTAGAGATTGCAGCAGACGCTTCAGACTACGCAGTTTTCGCAGTTCTTTCTCAAAATGGGCAACCGATAGGCTTTTTTTAGCAAGACGCTTAATCAAACTCATCGAAATTATTCTGCAACTGAGCGGGAAACTCTCGCAGTTCTACTATCGGTGTAACACATTCGGGTGTTCTTTGGGAGTGCCCCAATAGCTGTGTATTCAGATCACGCGGCATTTGATATATCACGCGGCAATATACGCGGCTATACTCCGGAAAAAATCTTTCTCATCGGCTCATACGTTGAACACTAAAACTGCAAGAGTTTAACTTAATTATAAAACACACGCTGGGGAAAGAAAATGTAGTTGCAGATGCCCTTTCAAGGATTAAGATCGATGAAGACGGAAATATAATTAAATGATCCATGCTAACTGCGAAAATAATTGAATCCCGGGAAACAATAATCGCCGAGTTAAAAACGGACCCAGAATATAAAGATATTTACGCTTACCTGAAAGATCCCGAAAATTTTGAACATGTAGACTTAACGGCTATTCGCAATAGGGCGGGCCATTATGAAATTATAGATAAATTGCTCTTTTACACGAAAACAGCCAACGATAATCAAGAATTGCGGTCGGTAGTCCCAATGAGTCTACTTTTAAGTATTCTAGAGGAGCTCCATAACTCGAAATTAGGAGCCCATCTTGGTGTTAGGAAAACCCTACAAAGGATCCTCGAAGCGGTGTATTTTCCGCAATTGTACAAAGTTGTGACGGTGTATGTCAGGTCATGTCACTTGTGTCAATTAATCAACGACATTAATTACAACCCGGCCGGGTTCATAAACAGCATAAAAACCACTTTGCCAAATGAATTGGTTGGCACTGATTTGCTTGGTCCCTACCCTAGAACAAAGATTAATAAAAAACAGATACTTGTTAACCATTGTGGATCATTTCTCAAAATGGGTGGAAATAACCAAAGAATATGTACTGTTAAGAAGGAAAACTTCGCAGAAGCAGAAGTGGCTCCCTTCCAACGAAAAGGGAAACAACTGCGCATGCGTGAAATATCTGTCGCCAAAAAGCGCCAAAGCTCGAAGCTGAATGTCGAAGTTGGTTTGGACAGGTTCGACCGTTACGTTTAGCAAGAGTTTAAACAAAGAATATGTTCTTTGGTTTCAAGTAGCGATATGGACAACGGAAGTTCAACAGCCAGTGAAAGTGAAAAACTTCGCCTAATATTTCATCATTTCCGAGTTTAAATTATCGCGACAAGTCAAAGAACGATTCATCTTAACCCGTGTTCCTCAATTTCCTATACACGTCGCGGAAGGGAAAAATGTCGGCTAGGTACCAAAGAACCGGCACATCACAGAGGGAATATTCTCGCCAACAGATTCCGTCGCCAGATCCCTTGGCGAATGTTCCCTTTTCTCTGTAGCGGCGTTGCAGACAAAGTGGTTTACATTACGTCTATGGAGCCTTTCCTTCTTTACATAGAGGTTCTTTGGAAATAACTTCCCTTAAAAGGGCTTCAGCAAAAATAGTAGCAGATTCATTTCTAAATAAATATATTTTAAAATACGGGGCCATAGTAAAAGTAATGTCAGATAATGGTAGACAATTTGTAAGTAATTTATTTGAAAACCTGTGCACAGGCCTTGGCATAAGCCATCTAAAAATGATGCCTTTTAGACCGCAATCAAATATTGCGGAATGCGTAAATAAAAATATAGTTAAAATTATTCGGGGATATGTTAAGAATTATCATGACCTTTGGGACAGCTGCGTCAATGAATTAGGCTTTGCCTTGAGAACAGCAAAACATTACACTACACGAAAAACGCCCGCAGAATTTTTCCTAGGAAGAAAAACTTTAACGCCTCTGGATAAGCTATTTTTCGTTCAACAAAGACAGGAAGAGTTTAAATTGAATGATATTCAGAAAATTATTAATGAGGCCATCAAAAATTCAGATGCCGCGACGTCGAAACAAAAGTTATACTACAATAGAAAGAGACGTGATGTAGAATATACCATAGGCCAGAAAGTGCTAAAATTAAAGAACTCCTTGTCATCTGCACCTTGAAGGCCCGTATATAATATAGAAGATAAAATTTTCAACGGTTTACTTAAAAGCAAAAAATGGACAACAATCTATCGCGAACATTAATCAGCTGAAACCATATTATAGTCGTACGGATTTTCTAGTCTTAAAAGATTTATTGCAGGCTCCTGAAGCAGCGCCAAGAATGTTAATTCCACCGTCGCACAGCAGGGATCCCCCAGCAACGAAAAGAAAGGCCGATAATACTGAAGAAAGCACAGCGAAACGAACACAACTTCAACAAGATTCAAGCTCCGCCATAACGAAGAGTACTAAACAGATAAAAGTTCCCCTTCAGCAGAAGCCAGCTCTTATGGGACAGCGGAAAAGGCTGTTGCAAGATCAGCAAAGAAAACGTGCAACTACAGAACCCAAGCCACAAGAAGATACCACAAGAATATGCCAGCCGAAAGCTATGAAAAGAAAACAACCCGATGACGCGAGGTCTGTTCCTTTTCAGGAACCCAGGAGAACCAAGAGGGTTTTCAAAGATTCGGAGGCAAGGTCGACGAACTACAAACCAAAGAGGAAATTAGAGTTCCAGAATCCTCAACCAGGAAGGAAAGCAGGCCGTTTCAACGCCCGAGGAATGAAAAGAAAAGAATGTCCAGAAGCGAAGACCAGCCGCCCAAGACGACTGAGGGTCCGAAGTTTGGAATCGCCGCCATTTCAAGAGTTCTGCGCCAAGAGAATGAAGGAGTATAGAAACCAAAAAGATAAGTGAAAATTTTCCTTGTTTTCTATTTTGTATTGAAAGTTCGATTTATGTCATGTGTTTTAAGTTGCTAAATACTGTTTAAAGCAAGAAATTGAATTCGCAAGTTTGCGAGAATGTAGTTGTAACTATCTGTTAAACAGAAGAGATTTTTGAATTCGCGAGTTGGCGAAAATTTGTTTTGTAAATACTTTCTTTTAAAATTCTCAAGTTCCGAGAAGCTAATTTGTGAATATGTTTAGTCGAAAGACTTCAATAATGTTAACTAAAGATTGTAGCCAAGCTTTGTGAATTTTGTATGGCAACTATAACGAATGATGTAAAATGAATTTTAAAGTATTACGTGTGAAAAGGTTCTATTGAATGTTGAAATTCTAATGTTAGCTTTTAAACTATTGTAAAAGTTAAACTGGTACAAATGTAAATTTTGGTCAAGCAGGACTCTATACTTTGTATAAAAGATGAATTGAATGAAAGTATAGAATAAATGTGCTTAAAGTTAGGCTCTCCAGGCTTCACTTAAGAATTTTAAAATTAAGCTGTATTTTAGGACATTATGTCTAGTTTTCTGTTTAAGGGTTTTCTAAGGTCTGGAAAGTTAGGCTCTCCAGGCTTCACTTAAGAATTTTAAAATTAAGCTGTATTTTAGGACATTATGTCTAGTTTTCTGTTTAAGGGGTTTTCTAAGGTCTGGAAAGTTGAGTTTATAACAAATCGTAGCGGTTGGATAGTGGTAGTATGTCGTCGCGAAATTACAACATAAAAACCTCGTCTCACTCAGAACAATTTGTGGAGAGCAGGGGGGAAGAAGAATTAAAGTTTCGTGTGAATGAAAATGTTTGAGGGCCAAAATAATTTCAAGAAAGAGTTTTGATAAAACATGAAAATTGTTATGAATAGAATTAATACTTTTTCCTTCCAGAGGACTGGAAGGTGAAGATTGACGTCTGATTGAAAGAAAAGATGAAGTAGATGGATCTAAAACTTATTCAAATTGTAAATCTGTATTTTTCTTAGTTTTAATCTAGCTTTAGATATTTGTGTAAAGTTGGCCTTAAACAGGAAAAGTTTTAATGATGGAATTCAAGAAAGCAGAATTTTTAGAAGTTTAAAATTTTGATATTAAAGACTTCTTGTTTAGAATTTAAACTCTTAAACAAGGTCGTTTAAGACCTTATTCGTCGAGTAGTTAAATTCTGGTGGGGAAAGATGTAAGGTTTATCCTAATTTTATTAACAGTTATTTTAAGTTTTGTATCTTTACTTATTCTAATTTCAGCTTACAATTTCCTGCCAGAATGTAATTCCAGAAACGCAGTTAATGCAAATGAGAAAGAGTACTATTTAAGTCGATACTTCACCGACTT
This sequence comes from Stegodyphus mimosarum, assembly GCA_000611955.2. Taxonomy (NCBI): domain Eukaryota; kingdom Metazoa; phylum Arthropoda; class Arachnida; order Araneae; family Eresidae; genus Stegodyphus; species Stegodyphus mimosarum. The sequence goes on from KK118640.1 coordinate 16,473, forward strand.
CGAGAGAGAGAGTCTGATTCCTTGACTAGGGCGCGTTTGCTTTTGGCTAATTTCTCTCTTAGTTACTACGCTCGGCCATACCTTAGGCCCTTGCTTGGCTTCGCCGATTTAATTAATACTCAGGGGCCAACTAGTTAGATTTCTGATAGCTTCGGCTATACTTTTCAAATAGCTTAGTTAAGCTAGTTTAGTTTAAATTATTATCCACTCGGGCTTGAACTTAAAATAAAGTTCAAGCCCGAGTGGAGGCTTCGTGTAAAGTTCCAAGTAGAAACTGATTGTAAATATACTGAAAAATAAAGGGTTGTCAACCCTCTTTAAGTCTTACGTGTTTTGTTCACACACTTAAGCGATTATTCGCTTGTTAGTGTTCATGGGGTTTTAAGTTAGAACTTTAGAATTAATAGTAAAACCCCACAAGGTTTTAAATTTCTCTGAGAAAAATGATTTTGTTAAAACTATAAGAACCGTTTAAAAATATAAGAGCGCATGCATTTAATATTTAATAAATAAATATCTCGTGATTGCTGTTGCCATCCAGAAAAATCGAGAAAATAGGTTTTACGAGAATGTTCTAGTGAATTATTAAAAAGTTTATAAAAGCCGAATTAAAACACCTCAGCTCAGTTGCTGTTGTTTTAAGCGAACTGTATGTTTACTTAATGTTGTTATTGATTGTAGCGAATTCGCTGTGAGATTGGATTAACTTTCTCTGTTTTGAATTGAGCTCTGTTTAACATTTCAGATATTGTGATATTGTACGAATATCTCTGAGAAAATATTTCAACATTTTGTTTCATTTCTTGTGAAAAGAATAAATTTTATTAACTTTTATCCACTTATGCATTCAATCTATTACGAACCCCTACGCACGCAACAACATGTTGTTTTAAGTACCCGCAAGTGGCTATGCTCTGATCGTAAGCAAGGGTTGTGCCTTCTGCTTAAGTTCAAGGTTAAATAAAAATATTATTTTTAACTCTTCAAGACTTTTGTCATAGTATTTTAGACGGAGTGATAATTTGCTTGTCGATCTCTTAAGATCAGAAAGACTTATTTAATATTTTACATTTAAGACCCTATAATTCTAGCTTTCAGATATAAATGCCCACTGAAAACATATAATTTAAGTGAAATTCGACTTAAAACTAAACTTAATTATAAGCATAAAAAGGGATTCGTAATTTCCTCCGGGATATCAAAAACTTACAGTATAATTACCGTAACGAATTTTATTCCGTGCCCATCGGGGCTTAAAAATGTCTTCAAGTTTTGTATGCGCTTTATAGATGTTTTATATGTGCATCTCTGGTGATGTGGCAGACTCGATTCAAGCCAATGGTTCCGAATGGCCTGTTGATTTTGTATCGCACCTACAGCCAACCTCCTTGAACTCGATCGATACTGCAGTAATAATCTTGTTTGTAGATACTTCTACTTGATATTCTGTACAAATCCCTGTTGTATTAATACAGCCGACACACTTTTAACGAACACTAAACTGCAAGAAACTCTATGTTCATAAATAAATACCATGCTTGCTGATGAATATTATATTACATTATAGCGCTACCTAAGGTTATGATTACCACGTGATGAACAAATCTGTAGTACATCGATTACAGCATTGTAGTGTACTGGGTCACTATACACGTTGTTATACTGGAAGAGAACTATTTTGCTTCATAAAAGCATTAGTCATCTTAACATTAAGAACTCTTATATCGAACTGAAACAAGTTACAAGAAACATGCTGTGCACGCGAGCAGGAGCGAGACTGCACTATTCACTCAGATATACGTAGATATACAGTTAAAGCTACATACAGTGAGTGTAGAACTTACTCGTACAAGATTGGTTTTTCGAAAGAGATTATTGTTTTGACGTGCTAATTCTATCGAAACCTCTTGAAAAGGCAATAACTAATAAAAAAAAGTTTACCAAATACGAGAGCAAAAAACTATACGCAAAAGATATTTGATCAGCTTTTAAATATACGAGAAAGTATAAATCGGGGATTTATTGGCGCTTAAAAAAGTATTCGTACATTCAAACAAATGCAAAATTTTGGTAGCATTTTCTAATTGTTTTAGACAGTTTTTTGTTGATAACTGGCGTTATTTAGCTTGCGGGCTATATAAAATGACCGGTGTAACTTTAAATGTGGTAAGAAATGTAAAATTTTTAATATGGGTCGTAAAGGTAAAGAAGCGAGTGTTTCCAAAAGAGAAGTAACCTTAATGCTTCGTAAAGGCGGTAAACTTGTCAGGACTGAGTGTTCTATGCATACATTTGGCGAACATATTCGTAACAGTATCAAAGTCCTGATCTCGAACAGGGAGCTGAATGCAGCTATGTTCTGTGGTAGAATAACTGCGGTTAAGTGGTAGAATAACTGCACGTAAGGAGGGTTTAAAATTAGCCTTTTATTAAACTACTATTTACAGCCACTTCCCAACTCGGAAGGGATAACAGAAAATAATAACCGCACTTGGGTCTAAACTGAACAATCAAATAATTTAAAATAAAGTTAAGTAGAAAATTAAGAAGTCGTTGCTCTCAGAGCTGTAAACGCGAGGTTGGCCTCTGTGCTAAACTATCAACGGTGCGTAGCAAGATTTAGCTAATACTAACGCACTTAGATTACTTCAATAAGTATTAGAGTAACAGCGCTAAGGCTTAGAATTTAAATACTAGCTAGTCAGGCGAACGTCGAACAGAGCCGCAGTGATCTGAGACTAAAAGCTCTCTCACACTGAGAAGTTCCTTGCCAACCCTTAAATACAAAAACTTGGCTCCACCTCAAATTAGCATAAAGCTGAAACGCGCGCTCATTCTAACGGGAAGTTGAAATAAGAGTTCACAGGAAAGAGAAATTAACATAAAACTTTGTTAGTTTAAACTAAAACCTTACAAACTGTACAATGAAATTTCAGTTTTAGTCGGCAGACCAAGTTCAATTGTGCAGTCGACTTCTACAACAGTGTAAAAGTGTTCGTTTAGAACGCCCATATGTACTTACATTTGTTGACAGACAATCTCTGGCACGTTCGTTGAAGAACGATCCGAAAGAAAGTGCCCCTAAGCTTACAGCATAATTGAGAAACATGGGAAGAGCAGCATCCTGTAAGCACTATTCGAAACGCATCCAGAATACAAGGCTTTCAATGGCCTGTAAGATCTAATCTCCTCAGCTATGATATAGTTAATGTGATCTTACGAGGGAGCTTGGCGACTTCTTGCACAGGCATAAAAGAATACCAGCACAGAAGAAGGGTAAAGTAACCTTTTTATTATTCATCAAACTCTGAGCACAAATGCATAAACTTCGGGCTTACAATAACACCGACGACTTGCGAAGAAACTTAAGAATAGTTACACAATAATAAAGTTAAAGAACAGTTCTGGACTAACAATTTAATTTAAGGCTAATTAGACTAACTCCACAACCTACCCGGAGATGCACTTATTAAATGGCCAAAAAGGCGTATAAACTCCGCGTAACAGCAAGGACGACTAGTAACGTGCGCTGGCTAGCGAAATCACCCTCTGAATAAACTACAAGATTCGTCCGTTTAAATACTCATTTCACTAAATTTAAATTTGCATCCTAGTGAGGAAATGCAAGGGGAAAATGAGAGGCTCTGGAAAGGTACCAACTTGAAATAATTTGTTATGCAAAATATGGGAAACCCTACAGGTTGCCAGTGAGAGCAATCGGAAGTTACGATTATCCTTCGCCAAAAAAATGTGTGAATGAACGCCAGAGTTCTGGAAGAACATTATTTTTTCAGAAGAAAGTGCATTCAATATTTTTGGATCGGACGGAAGGTGTGGAAGAAACGAAACACAGAAACACATCCAAGGAATTTAGTACCAACAAATGAAACAAGGAGATGAAGGCAGGTTTGTTTGAGATTGTATGAATGCTTCCGGAGTCGGTAATTTAGTCATCATTAATGGAATTATGAAGCATCTCTTATACATCGATATTTTGAAAAATAATTTATGGTCTAATGCAACAAAAATGGGCTTGGATAGTGAATATGTTTTCATACTTGATAATAATCCCTAAATTACCAAGCATACAGTCCTAAAAACACAGCTCTGGATATTATATAACACTCCAAAAGTTTAGGAAATTTATTCCTCAGTCCCATTGAGAACTTACGGGAAACTCGTGATAAAAATGTTAGATCCAGGCACATTTCTAATAAAAATGACTTAATAACTGCTCTTAATCAAGAACGAAAATTCATGTCTACTCAATAAGATTGAATCAATGCCAAGGAGACTCGAAGCATGTATTCACGCTAAAGAGGGCTAAAGGATATCCTACAAAGTACTAATTGAAATATATGTATGAAAATATTCAGTATTATGTATAATGTACGAATACAGTGTACGAAATTTTACACCACAAAATGATGGATTATTTTTGTTTTGTAAATGTCTTATTTATGCATGCATTTATTGCATGCAAATTTCAAATGGAAATATTAAAGTATATTTTATTATACAAATTTAATTACTTACTGTTAAATTTAAGTTTATAGTTTTATCAATGAGGCATTTTTAGACAACTTTTTTTAGCACTTACTGTACAAATACTTTCTACACTCACTGTACATACAGTTCTTTACAGTTAAAATTGCAGTTTAGGAATAGCAAATAACATAATTAAATAATCAATTAGAAATTGAAGAATAGTTCAAAAGTCTAGTTACCGGTTAAATCGCCCCAATATTTTCCCCAAGTACTGTAGTTACTGATGCGTTATGCGTAACAAGGACTAAATCTCACTACTTTAGGCAAGGATATACTTCGCTTGATGATTCACCTGAATTAGTGGTGAAATATCGCTAGGAATAACTAGGACTGTAGGTGAACTGTCACTAGGAGTAACTGGAGTCACTGGTGATACGTCGTACCGAGTAGTGAAGGCTGACTTCAAACGGCCAGTTCCAATAATGGAATTTTTTCCCCTGTCAGTGATATCTTTACTGTATAACTGCGCATAAAAAAGACGCTAGAACAAGTCTCTAAGGACGGGTGCAGAAAACAGAAAAGATTGATATGTCCAAAAGCAGAAGGAAATAATTCCTACATGGTGTGTAACAGCTGCTGGAGAAAAACCGCAGGATCCGTATGCCCCTGTTAGTTAGTGGGCTGTAAGAATTCTCCTGGTAAGGACATAGGTGTTCCATAGAGCATCTCGAAGCATGTACCATCAAGGTCCCCTTTGAAACCTGAACGGAGGCTAAGAAGGGTAGTCGGTAAAGTTTCTATGCAGCATGCGTTATGGTGACATTTTAAGGCTTCGTTAAGGGTCCGGCGAAATCGTTCAACCAGTACTTTGCTAGATAGTGAGATGGGGAAGTTCAACTGCGGCAAATTCCTGAAAACTTGTTGAGGGAGGGAGTTAAATGAAACTCGAATTGTCGGCCTTGGTCCGTAGTTATACTTTTTGGACCCTGAATCTTGCGGTTCGAGCGACTGTTTCAGCCATAATACCTTGCACAGGCCAGTGAGAAAAACGAGCTATAAAAATATGTATATCCCTCAGATGGAGGCAAGCTCCCCATCACGTCGAGCTGAACGTGCTCGAATCTTTGAGAAACAGCAGGAAACGATTATAAAGGACGACGAGTGCGCTGATTAGTTTTCCATTTCTGACAGTTTATGCATGACGACACCCAATTCTATATGTCTTTTAGTATCCCTGGCCACACAAATCGTTCTTGAATAAGTTTACGAGAGGCTCTAATACCTGAATGGAATAAACAATGGAGATCTTTAAAGCTTGAGTAACGTAATTTCTCTGGAGCATACGATCGAACTTTTCCAGTGCTAACATCACAGTAAAGTTCTAAATTAGGACACATTTTCAAAATTTGGAATTGAAATGATGTATCAGGCTTGGCAAATAGGTCAAATAACTAGGTACCATTAGCCTGATCCTCAGCCATAGTGGAAAAGCTTGTTGAAGTTAGTTGGATCATTTATTCGGGATAAAGTGTCAGCCACAATATTATCGGATCCAATAACATGTCTGATATCCATTCTGAATTGTAATATGTAGTAGATGTACTTGAATGACCGATGTCATTCAAGTAAAGTCAAAGGTTTATGGTCAGTGTATATAGTAAAATGCTTGACCGCGAACTATGCCGAAAGCGTTATACAGCCGAATAGATTGCCAAGAGCTATTTATGATAGGTGCCGTACTTTGCTTGGTAATGTTCAGTTTACGCGAAAAGAATGCTACAGTTTTCAAGTCTTTATCATTTAATACAGCTCTGATAACAATTTAGAAGCATCAGCCATCTTGGATAGTTGCTGCTGATGAGTATGGTAAGCTAAAGTTGTCGAATTCATAAGGTTATGGTTACATGCTTCAAATTCTTGCACTAAACTATAGTTCCAATGAACCGGTTGTTTGTCTATTTTTTTAGTCTTTTATAGCAGTTTACGTAAGGGAGCATGGGAAGCGTATGGGATGGAATTACGGTAGAAATGAAGAAAAGCCAAAAAATGTCCTAACGCTGTAATAGGCTTTGGAAATTCGGTTATTGCTTGAGTTTTTTCGGGGATTAGTTTTACCACGCAGAAGGTGTTCTAAGCCATACGAGAAAAGTCCCTGAGAGTTTTCTTAAAACACATTTAACTCGGTTTAGTTTCAATCCATACTGTCTGAGGCGATATAAAACTTGCCTAGGATGGCTCTGGTATTCCTCCTCACTTGAGAGATTAGAATATCGCTCAAGCAGGGAATATAACAAATGCATCTGATATACGTATCTCTCAAAAGTTTGTTTTACTTTACGGAGGCTAAATGCTAAAAATAGATGCTCAAATGTATCAAATGGGGTTGTTACAGCTGTTTTTTTTTCAATGTCGGTTGGATTAACATGGATCTGGGGATACGCGCGAGCTGAATCTAATATTGTAAATACGCTTTTCCCATAACTTACCTGGATAGAGTATGGGATATGGGGAAGGGTATAACGGTTCGGAATAGTGATGACATTCAAGAGATGATAGTGACAGCAGAGACGCCATTTGTCGTTTTAGCCATATGAAGGAGACTTACCCAACCACTCTCTGACGGGCGCAAGATATCCTAGGTCAAGAGAAACTCAAATTCGTGGTGAGAAAACCTGAGGAGCTCAGAAGATAGCCGACGCAGGTTAGAAAATACAGGAGGTTCCTTGGTCTCAGTGTGGGGAACAACGGTATGGTTTGGTTGCTCTTTGTATAGATACGAAGGATTAGTAAGTTCTGAATATTCAGTCAAAATTTTATTAAACTTGGAAGGATCTAGAAGAACGCTTGATGTAGAGAGAATAGGGGCAGTCTTCATCTCCTCTGAAAAGGAGAGCATACCGAGACCATACTCTTTATACTATTATTTTTAGTATCAATTAATAAATTAAACTTCTTTAGAAAATCAGTGCTTATGATAGGTTGGCTAACTAGCGATTACGGAAGATCAAGGGAACATTCGCCTTAATTTTAAGTCAAGAGTCAGTTGTCGATTACCAAAGGTTGTGATTTTTGTTCTGTTTGTGACATAAAGAATTAATCCCTTATTCCCAAGGGGCTGTTTAGTACGATCAACCGAAAGGACGGAAATTTCTGCTCCCATGTCAATCCAAATTTTCAGTTTAGATGAAGGTCCACCAAACGAATCCGATTTACGTAGCGGTCACGATTATGATTCATATGGGATCGTTGTACTAATTTTCCTGGTGCAGGAAAGAGCATGGGGGAGCCCGTTTTTCGGCATCAGAGCCAAACTCCATATGATAAAAGCATTGATTGTTTCTGTTAAACACAACGATTGTGCCCTGAGGAGACACAGCCAGATTATGAATTTTGTCTGGCACCACAGCTAACTGTGATAGTCGCTCGATGCCTCTATGATGCTGCACATGGTAGTAGGAAGACGCGCGAGCCAGATAAGTTTTAGAACTACTTTACCTACAGTATCGCCCGGGAGATTACGCAACGCTCAAGTAAATGGGGAAAAACATGAATCGCCAAGTTCTAGGTCTTGCAGCAAAGTACATAATCCTGATTCTTCAGCCTCTGAGTGAGATTCTACAAGGAGTTTCTTTAAAGTTTCAAACAGCTTATCATCTGGGGGATTAATAATAACATTACTTACGGACGTGAGGATATAAGCATCAACTGCTGCTACAACGGGATTAGATTTATTTGTTTCACAAGTAATTTTAGCAAGAAAACTGCGTTTCTAATCTAAGAAACCATAGCGCTGGACTGATCCTCCAGAAATGCGGTGGCTTAATCCCTACATGCGCGATCTTATAATCACTGCTGCTTTCGTAGGACTGGTGAGCGGCATCAGGAAATTATATACGATAGAAATGCAGATAATGCAGCAAAATGAATACAAGCAAAATGCAGTGTAATTATTTGAAAATAATGCGCAGTGCTACTTAAACACGCATATTCAAGATATACATAGCAGCTAGCGAGTTGTAATATATCGGGCTTAAAATTATTAATTAAAATTACACTTTAGTAAAAATGCAGAAATGGTACAGAAAAGTTTAAAAATATTTGCTTACCGACCATAACAAGTCAGAAAAATACGTCCAGACAGCTCAGGCACATGACGCAAATTTCCAGCACACATGCATTTAAAACGCTATGTTACACGCACGACACACGTAAGCAGCCATAGAAGTCACATAACTATTTGAAAATATCTGTGGTTCTTATCTCTTCTGTATTACTGTTGAAAATTTTATGTTTGCAGTTAATAAACTGACGACATATCATTTGGATGCACGTGGGTTCTTGTAATGGAAGATACGTGTTCGTTTCTTCTCTTATGCGTCACCACTATAGTATATCCTGGTACATAGTCATTATAGTGTACTAGGTACCTTATTATACTAGAAACACCTTATTATACTAGAAACACCTTATTATACTAGAAAAGAACTATTTCGTTTAATAAAACTATTTGTTATCTTCATATTAACACCTTTTGTATCAAACAAAAATAAGTTACAAGAAGCATGCTTTGCATGCGAGCACGAGCGAGAATACTTTACCCACTCAGATACAGATACAGTTGTAGCTACTTACACGCAGCCTCTTTACAGTTAAAGTTAAATGCAGTTAAATAAACTGTTAGAAAGTAAACAATAGTTCGAAAGTCCACTTGCTGTTAAACTGCCTACTATTATTATTATTATTATTATTTGTGCTGCATTGATCATAACTATTGAGCTATAAACTTTCGAAATTCCGGAGAGAATTATGAATCACTCTGTATTTCTAAACCTGGAAAACCCATTATTGATGACTCCAACTCTCATATTCTCGACAATGGTCTGGGTCTTCCGACGAACCAAAGGCAAATGTCGATCTTCCAAAACAGTTGGAATCCAAAACAAGTCTTCCTTTTATTTATGAGTATAATGTTTTGAAAGTGCTCAATATGGAAACTGATTAGTAGTTCAAGCACCATACTTTGAGATGAGACTAGCGGAACGTCTTTTTAAATTCATGGTGGCGAAAAAATAAAAAAAAGTTTAGCATTTATTTAAGTGCTAAGGTGCTACATCATTTAAATGCTATGGAGTACTGTCTTATCTCAAATCGATGGATACACCATTTGGAACCTAAAATACTGCTAAAGCCTGCCACAATATTTAAGACATAGAATCGGCACTGATCTTTTCACAAAATAATTAATACTCTCATTTTTAACATTTTGAGCCTTTCCATAAAAACAAAGACTGCGTTAAGCATCAGAGTGAATTAGCACTGTTAAACTTTTCTTGCTCCGTGTTAAATTGATCATGTTTTTCTGTTGATGCCACAAATACAGTAGTATCTCAGAAACTATGCATTTATTTATATATATGTGTTAGTGTTAATTTTTGAAAATGAAATCAAAGATTTTTGATAGCAAAAAATTAAAAAAAGGAAAAGGGTGGATTATTAAATTAAACAGTGGATTATTAGATTAGTCGAATCCTGATGCATCTATAGCAAGGAAAATGAATAAGGAAGATGAGGTACTTTTAAGCAATATTTTGATTACAGCTTTGAAATTGATGATTGAAGCAATAAAATGACTTAAAAAAAGACTCCCAAAGTATGCTGAACACATGAAAAAATTTTGGCTTATATCTACTGTAGTTCCTCAGTATCATCGGGTAATAATTATAAAACTTACTTCTATTTTGTAAAACAGAGCAAAGCATCGTCGGTATAATATTCATGTCATGAAATTTTGTACAGTAAAACATTACAAATATATAACAGAATAATAATGAATTTTACTATACGATGCATTTCAAATTTATAGAATACTTTACCTTTGTTTGTTGCACGAATTAAAGTCATGGACTCTGAAGTTTTAGCAGCAATTTTACGAGAGAGAAAGTGAAAATGACCTTTCTGGATCACTTTTTCCAAAATCTGAACGAATCTCTCACGTGTCAAGTTTTTTAATAAAATATTCATGTTTTTACATATTTTTTAGATATGACAGACTCCAAAAAGTTACAATAAAAGCGAAGAAAGATAACATTTTTGGAAAAAATGTACGTTTTTTAGATATGAAAAAATACAAAAATTCTTAAGTTTTTAGAATGAAAAATGACATAAAAATGTAAGGTTTTTAGATATGAAAAGTCTTAAGAGTAAAAATGTCATAAAATATATGTTTTCTATGTACGAAAAAAATATTAAGACTAAAAATGACATAGAAATATTTTTTTTAAATAAAAGATAAGCATGACTCAAAAAATTATACATTTTTAAGATTCTTTTTCTAATTTATACGAATATTCTTCATGTATCATACCTTTATAGTTAAATATTTCCTATCGTCTATTAATTTTGATTACATTGTCAGAAAGTTTTCCGTGACATTTTTTAAGAAAATACTCTTTTTCTTCATCATCTACTTTTAATGTTACAATACAGGAATCTCCATATTTATTTTCAATTTTTCTCATTAAGATGAGAAATGCCTCCCAGGTTCTAAATCTTTTTATTTTAGCATTTTATTATAATATCCTAGACTGGTGAATTCTTCCATTTATTGGTAAAAAAATTTTAAAGGCTTTTATAAAATGATAATTTCATCAAGAGTATAAATTCTTTTGAATATCATATAAAATACCTAACCTTTTCAGCTTAATATATTCATTTTCTTTCTTTTCAATTAATTCAATCATTGCCTGAAATTTTTCTGATAATTCTTTTTCATAAGCATCAGACAGCGAAGCTGATGCTTCTCAAATATATGTTTCATACAACGCCTTACAAAGAGAGTACATTTTTTCACGATTTGTAACATTTAAACTCACATCATTTAATGATTCTTCCATTTATTTAGAATTATTTTTAGAAATCGAAAAGGATATCCAAAAGGTACCGTTTCCTTAAAATTTTTCTTATAGTTTCTTCTAATTTCTGATCTTTAAAAATATAAAATTTAACTTGAAATTTTTCTATAAATTCATGTGATAGATCTTGATATCTAGAAATAAATTTCCAATCAACTTTATCTTGATATTTTTCAATAAATTCTTCTGTTAGTTCTTTATATATAGAAATATATTCCCATTCGACCTTATCTTTAAATTTCTCAATAAATTTTTCTGCTAATTTTTTATATTCACAAATACATCTACAATCAACATTATCTTGAAAATTTTTCAATAAATTCTTTTAATTCTTGATATTCAGAAGTACCTTTCCAATTAACCTTTTCTTGAATTTTTTCAATAAACGTTTCCGATAATCTTTGATTTTTCAGAAACGCAAACATCCTATCAACTTTATCTTGAAATTTTTCAGTAAACTTCTCTAATTATTCCTGATAATTATTTGGAAATCTTTTTGCCATTTATTTAGAATTATTTATAAAAACATTTTTATAATTAACTAATGCTCTTGTATGAATTCCATAATGACCTAACACTCTTGTGTGAATTCTTTGTATGAATTTGAATTCCATTATAAATCTTTTATCGTCTTTTTTGAAATTAAACTAATTTATTTATTTCATATGAATATAAATCGTGTTTCTTATTTCTAATAAGATTCATGGTTCTATATTGTTCATTTTTATTGAATAAACAGTTTATGTAATCTTCAAACGTAATTCTATTTTCAGCTACACATTTCTTAATTCCTTTAGATTTTTTTAATTATTTCGTCTTCGGTTTTATTAGCATACATTTTTTTATCTTAATTCTACAAATTCAATAAATATTTAACCATTGTTTTGATCTTTCATTTTAACCTAATACACTTTTTTATTTTTTAAAGGCATATTATATCTATTTTCTTTAGGATAATTTGATGTATCAAAATAATCAATCAGACCTTTCGTATTTTCATAAAAATCATCTATTTTAATATCATGTACAAAACTATCGGTATCCATAGGTCTTCAGATTTAGATTTCATAGCATTGCAGTGGAAATCAATCATTAAATGTTTTGATAAATCTAAAATATACATTCCTACAGAAATCGGTTTATTTAATTTTACTTTTGTTTTATTCATATGAACAGCTACAAATTTTCACTAAATATTGTTCTACCTTAAAAATCGATTAATTTTTTTAACCAATATCTAATTTTATATCGATTCTTTTTCTAATATTTTCAATAGATTTTCCATATGATGCATTATTTATTAATTTATAAAATTATTTCTCAAAATCATTAGCAGCTTTTTTTCGCATTTCAGTTCTTAAATTTATATATTTTTTTAACCAGTCCGATTGTTTTAATTCTAAAATTCTCTGACTTTCTAAAATTTGAATTCCCTATCTAAATATTTTTTTGAACTTTTATAATGTACTATATAATTTGTTTTATCACATAAAGTTGTAAATAATTGTTCTTGCTTAGAACTATCAGAAGGTTTCTTTTCTGGTGCTAAAGGTAAATTTGAATAATAATCCCTTAATTCTTTTGAATATTCTAAATCAACATCTAGTATATATCCTTTTCTGGTATACATCTAGTATACATCGTTTCTTTATCCATACTTTCTAATATATAAATATCTTCTATTCATTTAAACCAACTGTAAGGTAAATATTAACTCATAACCCAGTCACATAAATTATTAGCATTTACACACGTTAAATAGTTAGATTCTCTTTTATTATCATGATCTTTCATAGTTTGCTTTTGCGTATCTATTACAACATTACAACAGCTCTTATTCTTTTTTCCATCATTAAAACCATATTAACATCATTTAAAAAGTATAAATTATTTTCAATCTTTTTTAACAGAGCATCCCAAGATAACCCAGGAGTGTAAAATACCAAGTAGGATCTAATTTATATGTTTTCAAAAAACATCTCTAAATTTTTCAAAACTGTCTGCTAATAGTAAAACATCTGTTTTAATATATAATTTTGAATAGTCTCCTAAATTTTTAATATTAAAAGCTTTCCAGACATTTTGTGCATGATTAGAATCTTCATTACTTATATCGCAGTCATTCAATCTATTGTAAAATTCTTTCTGAGGTGGTAATTTAGTTTCTACACATCTAATCCATTCATCAAGAATTCAAACCGAATTAACAGTATTCAACAGTTTGACCCGCTAGGCCACTAGTAGGCGTGGTATGATTTTCAGCTGCTAAGAACAACATATCAAGAACTGCGGAAGTCATGAAAACTTCATCCAACTTAAGCTTCCGTTTTGGTGCATATGATTATGGTAGCCGAGGGAAGACAACACTGCAAATGCATTTGGGCTGTTGTAATCCATACGCTATGGTATATTACTGTTTAGTTTGTAGTTTTTAATTTAGAAATAGTTTGCTAATTAAACTTTGAGGAACATTTTTGAGCCATGATAAACTGAGGACAACTGAAAATGGTCATACTAAATCAGATATAAATGGTCATGATTGTATTACACTCACGCATTTTTGATCTCGTGAACTTTATTAAATTGCATATTATTTTCAAGCAGAATTATGTTACCTGTTTGTTACCTGTTTACCTTATGACATGTTAAGACTGTAGAAGTCATGTGCCAAGTTACATGTAAGAAAGAGTTCTCTACATTATTTTATTTAACATAGTTCATTGAATAATATGTAGAGTTTCCCTTATTTTACATAACAAATTATTTTAAGTTTGGTAATTCTAAACCTCTCATTTTTCACTAGGATTTCCTCGCCAGGATGCAAATTTAAAGTCAGGCGAAAACAGTATTTAAATGGACGAATCTTGTAGTTAATTCAGAGCATGATTTTGCTAGCCAGTGGACATTACTAGGTTGTCCTTGTTGTTACGCCTTTTTGGCCAATTAATAAGTATATCGCCGGGTAGGTTCTTGAATCAGCCTAGTTAAACTTAAATTCAATTGTTAGTCTAGCCTTACTCTTTATCTTTGAACTTGTTGTGAAATTATTCTTAAATTCCACCGCAAGTCGTCGTTGTTATTGTAAGTACGAAGTATGTGCATTTGTATTAAGAGTTTGACGAATAATAAAGGGTTATTTTACTCTTCTTCTGTACTGGTATTATTCACGCCTGTGCAAGAAGTTGTCGGGTTTCATTAGTGAGATCTATTTTATGATAGCAAAGAGAATAAGATCTCGCATATGTACACTGCGGCAGAGAGGAAAAGCCTCAAGAAAGAATGTATTATAAAATAAAATCTGAAAGGTTTCAGATTTTAAATTACGTCCAAAGGGGCGTTTTTTTTTTTTTTACATTTTCTGTGTCACCTTTATTTATTAAATATCATGCTCTTCGCACTTAAACCATAAAATTCAGTTCAAAAGCAACATCGCAAAATAATTTTAAATTGAGCATACCTTTAGAATTTCCGATACACAGTCTCATGCGCTGGAGATAAAAATGTTTTTTCTGTACAATATTGCCATTGCTCGCTTTGAAATCCTTGAGTTTGTTAAACAAAAATTCGTTAAAGTTTTACAAAATATGAAATCGATAATAAAACAAATTCCAAATTTCAAATTTGGGCTTCCAGATGCCCATATTCGCAGTAGGATTGCGTCATTCAAAATTAGATGGCTCTAGGTACCGTCGTTTTATCACAATGCGAGAAACATGCATACATTTATACACATCATTCATTATTTAATTTCTTTAAATAAAATATAGGGCTGGAATATTTGGTTTCAACAGTTGGAAAAGTGAACCTAGATTTAATGTTTGCGAAGCAAAATGCCAAAACGAAAACAATAGTTCTTCAGGGACAAAGCCCCTTTGGAATAAAAAAAAAAAAAAAAAAGAACATAATCTATATCTCCCGTTCTTCTGGCTGACTGACGAAATTTAAATTGCGTTTTTCATGTCTCGAAAGTGCGACTTAGGATAGATATTAGTATTATCTGTAGCTTTGTTCTAATACAGGTATTTTGACCCCAAATCACTTTTTTTGAAATGACATGCCAATTTGTTTTGTACGAATTTGTACGACTCAAATTATGCCTAAATATTAAATTTTATAAAATTTGGTTCGAAATTTACGGAGACATTAAAAAGTTTATCTTGGCGCCTTTTTTACAGTTTGCGCGAAGAATACTTCACTTGGGGAACTTTTTAATTTAAAGCAATCCATTTTCCTTTACTTTTTTTCATTGTAGACTAGCGAAAAAATCATTATCGTTTCATACTTTCAAATAATCGTAACAAAGTGCGTAAACCACATTTGGCGTTATTATCGCTTATAATGAATATGCCAAACTTCAAATGTAAATTCACGTATATCTTAAGAAATTCTGAATAAAAAAACTCTCTAATTTTTTGCAGGCGTGCTGAGAAATACATCTACTTCAAGATGATGGTAAAAATCTTTTAGGTTGCAATTCGAAATTGTTTTTGAAAAATACATAAAAATTATTTAAAAATACATATTTAAAAAATAAGCATAAAAATACGCGAATTATATTTGGTTTAAGCCTAAATTTCGA
>KK118640.1:32539-120780 GCA_000611955.2 Stegodyphus mimosarum
CTACTTGTGCGATTTTTACAAAACTTGACAGTTTGGCATAATTTGAGTCGTAGAATCGAAATATGGAAAAAAAATTGACATATCATTTCAGAAAAAGTCCGATTTTGTGTCAAAATACCTATATTCGAACAATGCTATATAAAACTCTAATATATATCCTAAGTCGCGGCTTCGAGACATGAAAAACGCAAGTTCATTATCGTCAATCGGCCCAGTAGAACGGGTGATACAGAATTAACCCCCCCCCCTCTTTTTTAAGTCCAAATGCGCAATTTGCCCAGAAGGACTATATTTTCGTTATATTTTTCGGACAATTATTTTTTAAAATTTGTCATTTTGCGTTGATTCAATAAAAGCGTTGTTTCACTTTTCAAATTGTTGCCCCCAAGTTTTATCGCCCTGTATTATATTTAAAGAAATTAAATTGTAAGGATTTATATTTATTTTAAATAACCAATTTAATTTAATTTTATGCTTACTTTCCTATAGGTCTTCATTCCCCTAATCGTCAATGGCAAAATATTAAAATTTGGTAGCGCGCGTGAATTATTGCAAATTCTACCTTGAGGAGAAAAGGCTTAAATACCGAGTTTTAGATGGGAAATTAGAGAGTGTGTGCGAATACTGTACTTTTGTAGCGTGAGCTTCTACTTCGCATTCATTGCTGGGTAACGTGGCGTAACAGCTATTACTTTGCTGCCACTAGAGATTGACGCTGTTTTAGGAAACAGGATATTCTGAACCCTGTGGCGTAATTCTACTACTTGTTAATATCCTCGAATTTTTAGTTTAGTTCTTGTTATTTGAGTTATCGCCCGAGTGAGGCGTAGTGTGTTAGCGTCAAGTCGACGCATTGGGAATTTTAAGAGTCAATAAAAAGTTCTTTTTAAACTTCTCCCGTGTGGTTTTTTACACGTATTTCAGCTTTTACTTTAGAAGATAGACCAGAGGGTCTTACAACATAATGAAAAATCTGCATAAATGTAAAATTTTAACGACTTTTTGATTAACATACTGAAGGATTTCAAAGAGAACAATGGCAAAGTTGTACAGAAAAAACATTTTTATCTCCAGTGCGTAAGACTGTGTATCGAAAATTCTAATAATATGCTCATTTTAAAATTATTTTGCAATATTGCTCTTGAACTGAATTTTACGGTTTAAGTGCGAAGACCATGATATTTAATAAATAAATGTAACACACAAAATGTTAAAAGAACTCCTCTTTGGACGTAATTTAAAATCTGAAACCTCTCAGATTTTTCTTTTTTGCAGTCTCTTCTTCCTTCAAGCTGACATATCAACATGAGAAGAAATTCTCTCAGATTACCTTCTTTTTCCTAATATATTGCAATCAATCACTTTTAATGTTTGGCATGTTTTTGCTTCGGAGGGGAAGAAAAAGTTTTGTTTTTAAACAAATTATAAAGCAGTTTTTACAGAATTCATTAATAATTTCAAATTTGATAACCTTCTAAGCTTATATTTAAGCACAAGTAACTCTCTTAATTTTTTAATTTAAGCCTGTCATATTTAAGAAAGGCTATAAATTTGAGCGTCTTTTATGTTTTTTAGATATATATGCTGAGAGGAATGTGCAAAAGCTTAATATTTCTTCATTGTTGTTTCAATGTTTCTTTAGTTTCTTTAGTCTCTAAGTCAGCTTATTAGTTTGTTGTACAAGGATTCGATTAGTTTTATTAACCAGGTATTTTATCTTAATTTACTGTACTGTCTCGCTTCCCATTTTCTGCTAGAATGTAAATTTCCAGTTCGCGTGTATTCGAATGAGGTAGGAAGGAGATAGTATTTAAGGAAAGTTTTATAGAGTAGAATCAGAGCGTGTTCCGCCTGCTGAAGGCCACGTTTACTAATTGATTTTCTTGAGAGCCGTATTTTGTGGCATCGTGTTATTCTTGACATTAGGCTTCTTACGTCGACTTTAGGTCAGAGCCAACTAGCGCGTTTCCTGTCTGTATAACAGTAGGGCTAAATTACATTTACTCAGTTCAAATTCATTACTTTTGTTTTAAGCCATAAATGCTGACTGTTTTGTAAGCACGAGTAGTGTCTTATTTTAGCTTTTATTTAAGTTAAATAGAAGGGTGTTTTACCCCATTTCTCAGTCTAAGTGGTACTTTACAAGATATAGTGATTATTCACTTAGCTGTTAGTGTTCTCGTGTATGTTACCAAAAAAGACAGAGACTCCATAGTTGTTTTCCGTTTAAAAACATATTTGCTGCTGAACTGAAGGTCATTTAAACATACACACACCAAAAAAAAATCCAGTGTAGTTTAAACATATATTGAACCCTGCTTTTATGGTCTTTTGATCATGTGGCTTGTTCTAGTAATAAACTGCGAAGAGTGTTATGCTGCTAATATTACCTTATCCTAAAATACACTCATGCCCATAAATTAAGGATAATGCAAAATCAGGCAAAGGAAGAGTTAGAAGCAAAACAAATTTGACTTATTTGTAAAGCTTATTTATTAAACAAAAGGTCAAGAGCAAAAAAAGATGCTATATGTTTGATATAATTAAAAAAATTAGCGATTTTTTCTCCCTGGAGCAAATTACAAAAAAAAACCTATTTACAAAAAACCAATATTACATGCTTGGTATGATTGTTAATACATAGTATGTCTCCCAGACGATGCAATACAGTCCGTACAACGTCTAGGAATGCTGAGTATCAAATTATCGATCTGATCTTGGGGGATATTACACCACTCAAAAAGCAATGCTCTACGAAGTTCCGGTAAACATGTAGGAGGAGGTTGACGGGCTGGAACTCATCGGCCAAGCATGTCCCACACGTGCTCTACTGGATTCAAGTCCGGTGAGAATGCTGGCCAGTCCATACGGGTGATATCCTTCGATTGAAGGCATTCGCTTACGATGTTTGCACGGTGAGGACGGGCGTTGTCATCCATAAACACATACTGTGCGCCTATGGCGCCCCGAAACAAACGTACATGTTGTTCCAGAATGACGTCGCAATATATTTGGCTTGTCGTGGTTCCAATTCGAACATGCAGGTCAGTTCTGGAACCCAGAATAATTCCACCCCAAACGAGCACTCCTGCACCACCGTAACGGTGTCGTTCAATGATGTTTTCTTGGTGGTAACGGGTATCTGGAGCTCTCCATATGAAAGTCCGACGAGAATCAGACTGCAAGCTAAACCTGGATTCGTCGGAAAACATCGCACAAGCCCACTGTTGCGGTGTCCACAATGCATGCTCTCTACTCCAGGCTAACCGCAGGCGACAGTGAGTGGCAGTAAGTGGAACGCATCTGACAGGTCTACGAGCCTATAGACCAATCTGCCCTAAGCGTCTGTACACGGTCTGCCTCGAAATTGTCGTACCAGTGGCACCGCCTGTTTCTTTTGGCCGTAATTGCCAAATACCTGTCCTCATTCGGCGTTGTAACTCTGGGGCGACCTGCGCTGTAACGTCTACTCACATTACCATCATCTTGGAATTTTTGCCAAAGCCTGGAGATGACACTCTGGGCAATTCCAAGTTCGTCTGATACTTCCAGTTGGGTACGCCCACATTCCAAACGGCCGATAATTCTACCACGTAAAAAATCATCAAAAGGCCTCCTTTGTGTCATAACTATTCGATTATTGCACTGAAATGCTTAGAAAGCGCCTGCGAACAATTTTACTTCTTTGCCTGTATTCCTTATATATCACTCCCTTACACTCTCGTCATTGTGACTTACCATCGGTGTCATCTGGTTACTTCCTGAAATTTGCATATGATTCTTGAAGATGTGTGTAGTGATTTTACAGGTGATATATTTATTTTAGAGTTCGATTTCCGCGTGACTCCGAATTATCCTTAATTTATGGACATGAGTGTATTTAGACACTTTTCGAGAGTATGAAACTAAATTCTACTTTACAGTAACATAAGTACCCGAATATGGAATATACGATACGGAAGAAAATCTGTGCATATTTTACGTATAAAAATATAGGTACTGAAGAAACATTTACGAATTAAATACGTATATTTGTTATTAAAGAAAAAAATTTATTCTAAATATATATATATATTTAAACAGGGTATTGATGAAAGTATTTTTTTTCAAACTAGATAGCATGCAATCCTGCGTTGGAATTAAATGTCCGTTTAATCATAGCTGGTACTTTTTAAGAACGTCTTATTTTTTGTCTGATGAGATACTTTTTTAACTGTTCCAATATAAGGCTTTTCCAATATAAGGAGGAACGTTTTACTGCACATGTAAGGAATTTCCGTCTTTCTTACCATGCGCCTTCGTGGTGTAATTGGAAACACGTACAGCTAGCAATCGGGAGGTCTGAAGCTCGAATTTCGACGAGGGCATTGCTGATTTTTCCTGTTTTATGCTCCAAAATAAACCTAATCGCGTCCAAACAAAAATGTGGGAGAGGAAGTTGATAATTCGTCACCATCTGGATTTGGCGACTGGGTCCTCTCATCCCTAGTTACCCTTTAAATGGGGAAAAATGAGTTTTCTCCTGCCTTACCAAGTGTTGTCGTGGTGTAATTGGAAGCACCTGTAGCTAGGACTTGGGAAGTCCGGTGCTCGAGTCTCCGTGACGGTATTGCTGATTTTTCCTGTTTCCTGCTCCGAAATAAACCCAATGAATTTCAGAAATATGAAATATCCTAATATATTGCATTAAAAACAGTATTTTACAACAGAAAATAAATTAGTCCTATAATTTAATTTTAATTGCCTGGTATAGTTTTTTGATTCATTTTGATAAATAAAACTGCCGTAAAAGCTAACTCGTAAAAGTACTTGCTTAACTTCCCTATACACTAAATATTAGATTAGAGTTCTCTTTAATTTAACAGACTTCATTGGAATGCATAATCTTTAAAATCTTCCATAATTTATACGTTGCTTGCTTAAATGCTCCGGAAGACCTAAGGTCGGATTTGCCACAGTCATAACACAAGTATGTTTATTGTACCTTAAAAGGCTATACACTCACTTCTGCTGATATATAAACATTTATTAAAATGCATTGAATCTTTTACTATTTCAATGCCTGAGTGTCAAAAGGTTTACATGCATATAGTTCAATTATAGGTGAATTTTATATATAAGTGAGCATCTGGACTTGTTTAAGGGCTGTAAAGAAATGAAAGTGCTTGAATGTGGACTGTAGAATAAGAATTTAACAGAATAGAAATTCCGGTAAGTGGATTTGAATGTTTGATATGGATTTCAAGTGGAAATTAAGATCATTATCAATACTGTGTTCTACTATATGATCTAAGTACCTATAAACATCTTGTGCTTTTATAGGAAACAGGAATTAGATCGAAAGCGAACAGCCACCATCTTCTTCCGATGACAAACTGAAGGAAAATCACAAATATGCAAGCATTTTCTTAGCGTTTCTGGAAATTATCTTATGATAGGTACAGTAAATGGGATTTTTCCTAATGTATTCCTAATTCTAATAACCCAAATGAAAACATTCTTTGATTACAGAATTTGAACATTCTTCACATCTTTCTTAGAATCAAAAGAAGAATTAGCCGACGAACATAATTTTAACATTGATTGCACAATTATAAGGTATTTAGAAAGAAAAACTCAAAAAATTCTGTTATCTACTAGAATTTACTTATGCAAAGGTAGAAGTTATTTTGGATAGCTAGTAGTGACTAATATTAAGAGTTCAAATTGGCCGCAGTAGATGCTTGGGAGCAATTAAGTAAACTTTAATGTCTAAGCTACTCTCTCTCATGTTAGTGTAATGAGAGATGTGACTATATCTTAACCCACGCATTATTTGCACTCATAAGTTTCATGGATAGCCTAGAAATGGGATAAAGTACTGCTCACTGATGAGGAAAGATAATCAAGAGAGTTTGCACACGATGTCATCTCGCAAACATTAGTGAAATGGATGTATATGGCTAAAAAAAAGTTTTCGTGAATGGACGTACGCATCAGCAGATAATGGAAGCCGATATAGTGTAGCTTATGACAGCTTCTGTAGAAACTAATCTTCGTCTACTCCGAGGTACCCCATCGCATTACCACTGTTGATACGTATGCTGCTAGAAAGTGAGAATATTGATCGAAAATATTTGTTTGTGTAAGCTAGATCGAAATTCCATTTAACACGTCTGAGATGTTCTAGAGAAAACCTCTGCGATACTTCCGTATCTATAGGTAATTGCTCAGAAGCTGAAAACAGCAGTGACAGAGGTATGGACAAACTACTTCAAGAAATTATCAACAACTTATGCTTAAAAATATGCTTATGTGATTCAAAATATGGGTTGCTAGCCGAAGTAATCATATCTACCACTGAAAATATACTTCTGGTATTTAACTTTTGACAGCCATTTATCTGTATTACTTTAATCAAACACAGTGATAATCCCTTTAATCAATTTCTGCACAAACTGTCATTTTAATATTTTGCATCCTTATTATTACTGGGTTATTCTTCTTGTCACTTTTAACATTACTCTGTGTGATAATGTCCGCGGTCGACACGTCGATGTACTCTCCGCGGTCGACTCGTCGATGTAACAACTGTTGTAAAATTTTTGTTTTCTCTTGACATCACGAGCTGTATTGTACGTATTCTGTGCAATAAATAATTTTCTGGAGTGTTTCTTTCTTGTCTTAGTTTGTCTATCTCCAGACGCATTTTCTCCATTTTCACAGTTTAAACGTCATTTGCGACCCCATGTTCCGCTGCGTTTTTTGTTCGTCTTGATGAGTGCTATCATCCCTCTAAGTTTGCTGAAGAATTTCAAATACACCCTGTATGTATAAAATGTATAAAATATATATGTGTGTGTATATCTATACAGTATACTTATATATATATATATATATACCGGGTGGCCATAATTAAACTGACAGTGCTCACAGTGTTCTGTAGCGCGATCTATTTGGGAGAATGATGCCACATTTTGTAGGAAGATTAAACACGACGGGGGACGAAGGATTCCGCGAAAAAACAAATTAGTTCCAAAAGTCACCGCTAGGGGAATATTTGGCGCTGTGTAATAGAAAATAGAGTGTTAAGAAATGCAAATTAATACGGAATAAAATTACCTTTTATTATGCACATTTTCTGATTTAGTTCAAGTGCAATATGGCAACACTTTTAAAAAAGCGTAAAATCTACATAAACACCGATAAAGTCTCGTGATCTGCAATATCACGTACGCTGAGCAGAAGAAGTTTTTTATTCAAATTTCACGTTACATCCATTGGCACAGTGGCAGCTGCTTGGGTTTTAAAAGGCAATGTTTTACGTTTCGAATCAATCGGATTGAAAGTTTATGTGCAATGTCTCCTTCTTTAGGCGAGCGTGCGTTACTGGTTAAATTCTTTTACCTCAGCCAGTGCAACGCGTCAGCCACTCTTCGTGCTTTTAGAACGCACAAAAAAATGCGTAAAGGTAACGGTCCTGTGTCAGTTAATGGGCTAAAAGCAATGGTTGCGACGTTTGAGAAAACGGGTTCTCTGAAGATTCAGTCAGGCAGAGGACGAAAACCTGTAACACATGATACAATCGAAGCAGTTGCCACGACGATTGTCGACAGAGGACCAGACAATATTGCTGCCACCTCTAGCGCTCATGGAGTAGCTCGGAATATGGATATGCCTTACAGAACGGTATGGAAAATCTTACGAAAGATTATCAACTTTTATCCGTACAAGATCAGCCGTGTACAGGAGTTACTGTACCCCGACCATGATAAGCGATTGACTTTTGCTCTCTCCTTTCTTGCCAGAATGGAGGTGGATGCTGCTTGGCCGTGGAAAATCTTATGGGGAGACGAGGCCCACTTTTACCTGAATGGAACTGTGAACACCCAGAACTGCCGAATTTGGGATGACAAATCACCGTATGCAGTAACAGCAATTCCCTTACATTCACCAAAGGTAACTGCTTGGTGTGGGTTCACAGCGGAATTTATCGTAGGTCCATTCTTCTATGAGAACATTACCCCGACAGGACCGGAAACTTGTTCTGTTACCGGAGAGAAATAGCGCCACATGTTGAACAGCTTTGTCATTCCGGCACTTCAGCAAAGACAATGCCTGGGGAAAATCATTTTCATGCAAGATGGAGCCCCTACATACGTTGCTGTAGGAGTGCAACAGATGCTACGACAGCAATTCACAACAGAAAGAGTCATTAGCCGCTACTTTCCAACTGCATGGCCACCTCGGTCGCCTGATCTTACCCCATGCGACTTCTGGCTATGGGGTTACCTTAAGTTCAAGGTCTATCAAGGAGTGGTCCAGGACCTGGCCACGTTGAAGGATAATATATCACGGACTGTACGGGAGATTTCTGCAGACATGTTACTTTCTGTTGTTGTGCATACTGTGCACAAAATGCAATATGTGGTCCACAACAACGGCAGCCACATTGAACCTCATTTGAATGCAAAATAAAAGGTAATTTCCGTATTGATTTGCATTTGTTACCACTCTATTTTCTATTACACAGCCCCAAATATTCCCCTAGCGGTGACTTTCGGAACTAATTTGTTTTTTCGCGGAATCCTTCGTCCCCCGTCTTGTTTAATCGTCCTACAAAATGTGGCGTCATTCTCGCAAATAGATCGCGCTACAGAAGCACTGTCAGTCTAATTATGGCCACCCGGTATATATATATTCAAACTACAAAGTTACCATGTTAAAATGCGATTCAAAACGCATCAAGAGGTATAATATCTTAGTACTTCGAACTCACATTGAACTAACAGCTAACAAGAACAACTGAGGGACTGATACTCTCAGGTTTTATATACACTCACGTTTGTGAAAATTGCAACACCAAGAAGGAATCATCATAATTGAATGCAATTTAATACACAGTTGAGTGGTAGTGGTACAAATAAATGATTAAATGTTCAAAGCAAACAAACAAGAACAAGAGATCAGAATCAGTATTTTGTGTGGCCACCACGCGCCGCAATAAGTGCTGCTACACGACGTGGCATGGAGTCAAACAAAGTTTGAATGTCTGACTGAGGAAGAGCATTCCATATCGTTTGTACGCGTACCCAAAGTTCGTCTGCAGACGCAACAGGACGAGGATCACGAGCAAGACGCCGACCAATGACATCCCACACATGTTAAATTGGCGACATATCCGGGGAACACGCAGGCCAAGGAAGAAGCTGTACCTGCTGCGCTGCAAAGAAGGATTTAACAATCCGAGCAGTATGAGGGCGGGCATTGTCCTGTTGAAATACAGCGCCTGGCAAGCTTTGAAGGAAGGGAACAGCTTCGGGCTGTAGAACTTCACGGATATACCGGTTGCTGTTCAGATTGCCCACAATTCGTAGCAATTGAGATCGTCTATGATATGCTATGGCGCCCCAGACCATAACTCCGGGTGTTCGTCCACTGTGGCGTTCGATAATGCACTCCGGAAGGTGGCGTTCACCGGCATAGCGTCTGACACGAATGCGGCCATCATGGTACCACAAATTAAAGCGGGATTCGTCAGAAAACACGACATGCTGCCAATCAGCACGCCAGTCTCTATGCTGATTGGCCCATTGTAGCCGCAGGCGGCGATGGTCGTGCGTTAGGGGGATCCTGTATAAAGGAGTCCGTGCGCGCAGTCCACACTGCAGCAGACGTCTACGAATTGATGAAGCACACAATGAAACACCTGTAGCTATTGACCACAGTGCTGCCAATTGTCTAGAGGAAGCTGTACGGTCCGTCCGCGCCATGCGGACCAGGTGTCTATCATCGCGAGCTGACGTCACATTTCGGGGTCCACTCCCGGATTTCCGAGTTGTCCGACACTCGTCCGTCCACTGCTTCCAAACGCGCATCACTGTGCTGCTGTTACGCTGCACACGAGAGGCTACTGCACGATACGACAATCCAGCTTCACGAAGGCCGATGATTCTCCCTCGTTCAAACTCTGTAAGTTGTTCAAATCTCGCTCTCTTTCGTCGACGAGGCATAAGTACAGATTGAGTTAACGTTTACCACTAGCAGATAACCACCGATAACCATACACGCCTCGCTACAGCCGTCTATTTATTCGGATCCATCAGCCGTTCAGAGGGCGCTGCTCAGCATACGCATGCGCTACGGATTTGCAATTCTAATCATTTGCATATCATGCGCTACTTTGCATTTCCTGAAAATTTCAGCTCACTCGCGTAAGTCCTTCATGGTGTTGCAATTTTCACAAACGTGAGTGTAGTTTTTACTCACCAGCCGCGATATTTCTAGTATTTTCTGCTTGTCTAAATTACTGGAAGGCATATGAGGGCCGAATACAGTTACAGTTACACAAAACGTCAATTACAATTATTTAGTTACAATACCTATTTACGCAGGGACCGGAACAAATTGTCACTGTCTCCAAAACCCTTGCAAGCTGGCGATATCTCTCGAAATTAACGATGCAAAGATTTACTCAATGTTAAATGCGCTTTCCTCTGTATTCCTGTTAAATACGTACCGTTGCGCATAATTCCTGTCAGCTTTTCGCGTTACATTATACAGAAAAACATGAATTTCACTTACAGTTTCACTAAAATCATCTATCTATGTACAAAATTCATAACATTATATAAAATCAAGAGATAATAATTAAATCAAAATTAGAAAAGGGGCTAGTTAGCTTATGTTGCCTAGTTCTTGAAGAAATCAGTAGTTCTGTCTTTTAAATCGTAAGCACAGACTAATTTTAATGCCAAATACAAACAGTAATTCTGTATTTTTTTCTTTTACGATATGGAATATAACTGCGTTATGATGAAATTTTGGTCTAGTTTCATTAACAAGTAGCTTAAAGTTATGTTAAATAAGGGTAGAAGGAGAGTTTTCCAGCATAAATTATCTACTTTAATGTTTTACAGTCCATTGCCCCAACTATCGTTTGGGAAGGAATTACGCATTGTCATTTCTTCAATGATACTAGTTAATAAATAAGCTTGTAGAAGGAATCTAACTCATTTTCTGGTTAAAAGTAACAGTTCATTTGTTTTCTTTTCTTTCTTTTCTTCTCCTCTTTTTTTGTCTTTTAAACAGTCTAATACCTATATTCTAGTATATGTATATTATCTAGTCTATTCCTGAGTTTCACTGATATCGTATCACATCAGATTCATTCTGTATGATTCTTTGACAAACATTGAGTTAGTAAACTCTTAAAGAGAAACCAAATCTGTATATATGTATGTGTTGTTAATATTTCAGAAAAATTTCACCGTGAGGAAAAAAAATAAACTTACTCATTCACATTATTTAATAGACACAGAAATATTCATTAGCTTTGTAATAAAAAGTACGAAGCTTGGAGTATAAGAAAAACTTTATTCAGAATATCGCAGCAACGAACTCTAATGGTAATGTTATAATAAATCTGCGTTTCAGAGTTATCCTTAGTCGATTACAGAATGAAAAGGTTCGTTGCAAATAAATAATTCTTTAGTGTTTAAAAAATAATTCACAATATGAAAATCTCTAAGAGCACTTTTAACTCAAATATTATTATAAAGTTCTCTTTACTTCTCTCTTTTAATATTATTATCTATTAAAATTATACTTTACTGTTAAGAAAACTTCATAAACTTTGGTAGACTACATGCATTAATTTTACGTATTATTCACGGAAAAATTTTAAACCTTTACTATTATGTATAGATCGTTAAAGAAGATGAAACTTTCCTTAATTATATATGGTTTGATATAGACCGGCTATTACAAGAATCTATTCTAAGTATACGTATTTTTATACTCTAATTAAAAAAATTTTGTATTTAAAAAGATTTAAAACGCTAGAAATTATTCAAAGAAATTTATGTTTCAAGTCGAACTGCTTTCTAATGCTAATAACCATAGTCACTTTTATACTTTTAAAATACATTTTCTGAAATGAGTATTATATTTTCTAAAAAAAAAAATAAAAATTTAACTTCTCTGAAGAATATCTTATTTATATATTTGCTTATAATGGACAATTTATTTTGTGAATTTTGACCAAATGAAAATTTAATAAAAAAAGATTTTAATTCCTAAAAAAGCAAGTCTATTTTTTATTTCATTATTTGTTACTAAACTCTTTTTGCATCGTAACTTTTGCTGCAGTAGGAATCTTAGATATGTTAATGTAATAAGATGGCAAACAACATTTAAAAATTTTTTAAATGAAAGAAATTTGACTAACTTTTAACTGGGAAATATCGAAACATTTTTTCTCTGTCTCTTTTTTTAAAAAAAGAAATTTGTAACATAATAATTCTGTACACTGCGGGCACGACGCCTTGCAGTGAAAAATACTTAAATCTAATCGCATGAATTATAACAGATTAACAATAATAAATACTTGGCAATAATAAATGCTGGGCGTGAAGTGAAATCTCGTAAATACATTTTTTAGGTATTTTCTTATAGACAGCCCATTTGCTGATACTTAAACGATTATGTTTTATTCCAGGCAATGATAATATTTTATGACAATAGTATACAAATTGAGCATAAACTGCATTTAATATTTTGAAAATAGCCACTTGGTTATCATATAGCTAATTAATCTGATATCAAGCATGAGTACAGAAGCAGTGCAGCGTTTATTTTACGTTATTTGTCACTTCTTTTGCTTTCAGTGTTGGTTAAAACTTAATAATTATGCTATAAGTGTCAATTACAATTCAATTACATGTATATTCCCAATAAATTTACACCAGCTGTATTGCCGGAACTAGGTGCGGACAATGAAGGAAGTTTGAATCCGAAAATAGTTCTGTCGGCTTCACCATTGTGCTTTATTTTCAGCGAGCGAATTGAGCAGGCTTTCTGGGAAGTTCCCTGAGTATGCTAGAAAACAATTCTTCGAAGATATGACTTCAACCGTGGTATATAAACCTATAACGAACCTTGTAGCCCACGGACACTCTGAGGATTCTTCCCTCATCGTTTGAAGCTCGGGCCGTACAGTTGGTTTTGCAATCATGCCTGTGAAGGATAAGCAAGCGAAGATTCTCCCGCTTTTCAAGAATTTGACTGCCTTGTCACCCGAACCACTGCCAGAGGCCGAAAGGGACCCACGTTTGAAAGGGGTTGGGGTACTTCCGAGGGGAAAACTCTTCTCATGCTTTCACGAAGATCATCTTGCGGAGGCCCAGGCACTCTATGAAACTTTGTATGGTAAGAGATTTTATTTTTCCTTCGTACGTTTTGATAATATGGTTAACACTGCTACTGAAATGAAATAAATTTAAACTGAAAAGTTTCACGCGCTGCCTTTGAATTTGAAACTATTGATTTTTTAAGTAATGTTTTAATGCCTGTACGTTTCGTTAGTGACATCTAAAATATTACGATATGAAGCTTCTAACATATAATTAAAAAATTTTACAAGTATTAAAAAACAGTAAAAATTCGGAGACTTAAAAGGATATCAGTATAAAAAGGACTGATTTATACTTCAATTATTTCTTAAAAAGACTGATTTATACTTAACACAATTAAAACAATTTTCACACACACAATGGTTAACACAATTTTCAAATTTCCGTTAAATAATTTTACTCTGTTTACTTTTCAGACAAATTTTACTAGAGGTTTATCACATTAATTTTAATCAAAAGTAGATTGTTGATTTCGCATAAGTTAATAATAATTGTAAGAATAATTGCAAACTATATACTCCTTTTTTGTTATCATTGGGAGGAAGATAAACCAATGTTAAAATAATATTGAAATATTGTGAAAAGTTTAAAGTAGAATGAAATCAATTCCATAAATTACAAAGAACATATTTTCTCAAAGAAAAGAAAATTGGGCATTAATATGCTACATGACTTAGTTTTAAGAAGTGATAAGCTTTGAATAACTGTATGCAGTTTTAAAGTAAGATGTTTTATGAAGGAAAAAAAATAAAATAAAATTTAGTGTAAATTGCCATTCGAATAGAGATTTGGAATGTGATATAGCCTTTACCAAATAAATGGTCTTAAAGTCCTACCTATTTTAATTACTTTTCACTGAATGCGTATGAAAATTTGTTGAAAATTAAATTTTATGTAATCGAGAAACATTGCTAAAGATGAAAGTGAGTTACCACTACGTCAAATTATTTCACATGATAAAATGAATTAAATAAAATCCCCCTTTACGATGTTTAAACAAAGAAGTGCGAGCAGTTAATAAATGTAAACTGCTTACTCATTTTCATGTGTTATAAATTTCATAATAACAGCTGTAGAGTCATTAGATTATTTTGAAGCAGGAGACTTGAAAAATGAATTATTTCCTCGCCGGGACTCGAAACTGGAGCTCTCGAATACGCGCCGAGTGTGCTACCGTTACACTACGAAGGCATGCTGAATGGAGGGAGAAAACGCCTTATATACTCCCCCTTTTAAGGTAAGGATTAGGGACCCAGTCGCCAAATCCTGGTGGTGACGAATTATTGTCCCCCACTTTTTAGTTCAGGCGCCACAGTAAAATCATTAAGTATTTTTGAAGCAGGAGACATGAAAAATATGCAGTGCCCTCCCCGGGGCTCTAACTCTGGACCTCTCTAATACGCGCCGAGTATTCTACCATTACACCTCGAGTGCTGGAAGGAGAGTGACACTACCTTATACAGCATTAACATTATTATATATATCTGGCATGCATTTTATAATATATCATTAATAATGTTTGAAAGACACTTACTGTTAGCCTCAAATTTTTAGGTGTGGTACATTGTGAAAATAAAGTGCAATAAAAGTGGTAAAACTATTTTTACAAAGGTTCTCTTAATCTTTATTGAAAGGAAAGTTAAGAAAGTTTACTTGGATTTTAATGGCTTGAAAAAACAATAATAAAGTTTGTCAGTTTCTGTTGTAAACTGGCAGCTTAAGTCCTGCAGACTCTGCTAAACGAAAGCGAGTTATATTTACATCTTAAACAACTCGCAAATACTGAAGAAGGTTTATATAACCCTTTTATTTAGTTTTAAACTGAACATAAAGAAGCAACTTGTGTTACAAACGAAACTTCCACTACTTATTGATATTTAAATTAAGATAACATACAATGAATATCAAACGTTGGTAACGTAGTTTAAGGCTGACTACACATTAAAATAAACTGGCTCAGAATATTTTATCGGCGCGTAATTTAAAATATCGGCTAGCGAGATGCTAACTTTGAGCAAAGCTGACGAAAGTACTAACAAAAATTGAAACTTAGTTGAACAGGACACAGAAGAAAGACAGTTATAATTTCATTTAATTCAAAACTTGTAATTTCTTTCTCACATAAATTCTCTTCGTATAGCAAGAAAAGATTATATTTCTACAAAGCGTATTCTTGAAATTAGTTTAACGTAAGTTTCGTAAATTAATATATGAAATAAGTGGAATATATTTATCTATAAAAATATCAACTAAGCACTAAATTTGAGTTTAACTTGTGTTTAATAAACCTTATATTACGAAAGCTTCTCGCTTTTTAATTAATTTATTAAATGAATAAAAAGGTGAGGGTTTTTTCTGAAATGGTAGTAAAACAATATTAATTAATTAAAACTAATTTTCAGAATAAAAAACGATAATGAGAATTCATTTAAAGCGTGAGCTAAAACCTATTTTTCTCATTTACTTGTTTTTAAATTTCGAATAGCTATTCTTCAAAGTCCATTTTAATTCTCACCGAAATTTAAAGATGTAAATATATGTAAATATTAGAAAGTAATCTTTCTGTTATTTGCTCTTACCTAAGAATAACTAGATTCCTTTCATATCTAATAGTAAAGCCTGTTCAAAGTTTAATGTTTAATTTTTGAAATTAAGTGTAATTGAACGAAGACTTTTGCGAAGCATTATTAATTTACAACTAATGAAATATTTTAGTGGACATCAACTGTAATTCTTAACATAAAGATTTAACGAGTAACTGCTAACTGTACAGAAATAAAAATTGTTACAAGCTAATTAGAAAATTTTTTATGAGATTTTAAGATTTAAATAGTCTTTGTACCATGAAATGACTCGATTATTCTTAAATGTAAAAGATGTACATATGACGTGTATTTTTCAACAGAGGCAAAAGATTTTGAGGACTTCATCAACCTTTCTAAGCAAGCTCGAGATATCGTGAATGAAGGTTTGTTTGCCTTTGCATTGTCCGTGGTGGTGTTGCACAGAGATGACTGTCGTGGAGTCTTTCTGCCTCCAATCCAAGAAGTTTTCCCAGATAGGTTCATTCCTGCAGAGACTATCAACCGAGCCTTGAAGGCTGACAAGCAATCTTCGAATGAATCCAAGGTAAATGCATTAATATTTTTCCAGAAGGCTATATTTTTTATTTCATTTTAGTTTTGATTTCCGTTTGTTACCGTTTCACGTCATTCCTTTTGGAATAATGATCAGTATCGAAAAGATTAAATAAAGAACAAAGCATCTGTAAGTAACCTATAGCACAAAAAATAGTTGTCAAGTTTAGCTAAGTTTTGATCAATGTTCTAGAGTCAAAGATTGGGTTGTGTTACATTTACTAATAATGTTCCCCATGTGCGTTTTTTAATTGAATCTGGCTATAGAACTAAATGAATTAATTTCAAATTCAGCTACAATATTTTAATGTTTCTCGTTACTAAATTAAGGTGTTTACACACAAGTGGAAGAACCGGAAAACACTTGTTATACAGTATTCTTATTATAACTGAAAACAACGAATTTTATTTTAAACGTTAGCTAACATATATTTTGTATTAAATAAAACGTTTCCTAAGCATTTAAGAACGAAAGCAAAAGCTTAAAATATATTCTATCAGTGTAAAAATATTTTAATTTAACTCAGATAATATCTTTTGTATATGTGCAGTAAAATCTATGAGTATTTATTCCAACTGTAACGTTTCTCTCCGGTATTTGTATAATACTAAACATTCGAACTTTCATACTCGTAAGGAGTGGATGTTAAATGATTATTTTTTCCAGGTTATCTCAATCCAAAAGACTGGTAACATCCTTGACCCCGAGTACAACCTTGCTTATTTCCGCGAGGATATTGGCATTAATGCCCATCACTGGCACTGGCATCTCGTATACCCAGCTACTTACAGGCCTGAATTCTTTGGCAAGGTAAAGGATAGGAAGGGAGAACTGTTTTACTACATGCATCAGCAGATGTGTGCTAGGCAAGTAAATTTTATCATTTTAAAAGGAAGTAGTGACATATCAAAATATTATTCTCGAACTGCTTATCTATGATATCTAAAATGCTGTTTTCATTTTTATGATAAGACCAAAATGCGTTCAGATACAGGCACATTTCTTCCCGTTCAGTTTTCTAACAGAAGTTAACGTTCAGTAAAGGGTTTAGAAGGGAAAAAGCCATAACTTGCCCAATTATTTTCTGGAAATTACATGTAATTACTTTTCAGCAGGCTTTATTAACTGCCTCTATTTTCTTAAATTTTCATCTTACTTTGGCACAGCCAGCAAATAAAGCGATTATATGCAACGAAACTGAGCTAATAACTAAAAGTATCCAAAACGTTGCGATAGCCGAAACGCATATTATTTTCGTCTATGACTAGAATTTTTATTTCAGCGAAATTTTGGAATTTTTCATAAATACTGTTAAAAACGATAAATGCTGAAAAAAGATGACTACTATTATTTTACAACTTATTAGATTACCCTCCATTTACAAGTAATAAAATAACTTGTAAAGTAAAAACGTTTTTTCTCCACCAATTCTTTTAATAAGGTGGGGAAGTTTATGAACTTATAAGGACTCAGGAATCAGAATATTTAAGCTTAATGTTGAATTCTTACTTCCGATTCACGGTAGCAATAATACTTTTTTTAAATTAAAATAGCCTTCCTAAAGATCTGATAATTTCATGTAAAATTACATTTTATAAATCCTGAAAAGGTCGGGCAGATAACTTGGCTAAATAATATTAATTTTATCTTTTCTCCGGCTAATTAATCATCTACAAACTTCATCCAAACATCATCACTTAGTGACTTCATCAAAACTTCATCACATAGAGACATTGAGAAAACTAGCTGGTTGTATCAGGCTCTTTCTAATTTTTTCTTTTCCGGGGGTCTTAAACAGTTTGAATGAAGAATTTATTTTATCAGAAATTTCTTCATAAGAGGAGGTTTTAAACAAAATAAAACATAATTTGAAACCACACATTTCTGACTTATAAAAAATTCTATGCTTTATAAAAATTTTCTATATACTACTGAAACTGGGTGAAACATTCAAGCTTGGACTAATATGGATAATGTATCTGTGTTTCTATAAATTTATTTTTAACTATGCCAAGATTAATACGCTAATTTTCACCTTTGTCATTTTAGTCTTAATAAAGTCATATTTAAAACAGTAAGCAAGGGAGCAATACAAATGCAGATATAAATGTAAAAACAGGAATATCTGGCCTCTGTAAACTAATTCTTTCCTTAGAGTAATTCGTTAAGTAGGTATAATTATTAATCTGAATTTTGTCTCCAATCTAAGATGGCCATGGCAACGGCACGTTATCAAATGATCGCTGGGAAACATTGGAAGCTACCAGGTACTCGGTGGAAAACATTAGACGATTTTTAATTGTTTTTGGTTCAATTCAATTTTTATTTCCAAAAGATAATGAGTCATTCCGAGTTTTGGTAAAGAGGAAGATTGTAGAGTTAAGTATGATTATATATATGTATATTTCAAGAATCTATAAACGAACGCTAAAGAAAATACTTATTCTTATAATATCTTAAATGACTTAATGACTTTAGCACTAGTGAAAGTTAGTATATTTCTGACGAAAACTTTTATTATTAAATACAGGTATGATTGTGACCGATTATCTGTGGGTCTCCAGAGGATGATTCCTTTCCAGAACTTTGAAGAAAAGTTAGAGGGCTATTCCGCTCATTTAACCTCCTTGGTGAGTGGACTGAACTATGCCTCTCGACCAGATCAGTGCTATCCACACAGGACAGGTTATCGACAGCAATGGTCAAGAAGTTCCCTTAGACCTGGAGAGGGGGCTTGATATTCTTGGAGCTCTCATTGAATCTAGCTATGAATCTCTCAACAAAGGGTACTATGGAACATTACACAACTGGGGACATGTGATGGTAGCCAAAATCCATGATCATGATGGAAGGTTTAAGGTAATCTTCACAAATGTCTGAAATTTTGAGTTCGAAATCATCCACAGAAGTTAAAATATTTTGTAATGTAGTGAGGACAGAAGTAATTATATTTTGTAACTTCAAAGTTTTGAGAAAGTCTACAACTTTTCTACTTTTATAGGAAAACCCAGGTGTAATGGATGATACATCCACTGCCCTTAGGGATCCTATTTTCTACCGTTACCACAGATGGATGGATAACATTTTTCAGGAATATAAGGCTCGTCTTCCATACTACACATTCAAGGAAGTATGTTAAAAACTCATTTAATGTAATTAACATTTGAAATGATACGTTTTAATTTATAAAAATTTACAATGATCTTCTTTTTTCATAGCTAAGTTTCCCTGGTGTCCGTCTTGTGAATGTTACTGTTAACGCCAAAGTTCCCAATCTCATCCATACCTACAGTAAGGACGCCTATCTGGAACTGTCTCACGGAATCAATCTTAAAAATAGAATTCAGGTGTGTTTCTAATATTACATTACTTCATTTTCCAAAGTAAATAATATCATAAATCCCCTTTGCTTCCTGAAAAGATTAAATGAAGTCTATTATTTAAAGGTTAAATATGAACATTTGGATCACGAGCCATTTAGCTACAGCATATCTGCTACTAACTCCACTGGTGCACAGAAGAAGACTACTGTCCGTATTTTCCTTGCTCCAAAATATGACGAGTTAGGAAACAGGTTGATCTTAGAAGACCAAAGGAGATTATTCATCGAGCTTGACAAATTCACAGCTGTTCGTAAGTAATTTCATTTTTACTTGCTGCTTAATATTTATCGTTACGCAAAATGAATTAGATTACGATTTTGTCAGAGTTTTTGTTTGTTTCGAAAAAGAAAACAACGAGGCACTCGAGAAAATTAACAGAGAAATTGTGGAAAAATAACATTATTATTTCAATATTCAAAATCTATATTTATAATTTGACAAATGAAATAAACGTAGAAAGAATTACTATAAATTTTGCCGCATTTTACTTAAATGAACGTGATTCAGTTATTCGCTGTATTTAGATATTAAACATAAATACTGTGCTTTTTCATGCATAATTTTATTGCTTTCTATATAAAATTGTAAAGCCGAAAGCTTGTCCGCCGATCTTGCAAAGTACAGATAATCACATAATTTATAGCAGGTTATTTTAATCACACTTCATCTAAGTTGCCGGAATAAAGACAGTTCTATTTCAGATTAATTATATACAAGTGTCAAATTGAAGCCTCTTATTTTTTCATCGGTAGTTCTCTGCCTTTATAAAGTAACGTAAAAAATAGGCAAAAACGCATTTTTAGATTTCATTTTACGACTCGATGATTCATATAAAAGGAAACCTCGAAACTCTCTACATGCTAAGTTCCGAAAAGAAAGTAAATGGTCACTTTAAAAGCTTTTAGCTAAGTAGCTGATTTTCACACAAAAAATTGAGTTTATTTTAATATAGTAAATTTAAAGTGCAGTTCTACTTCTATATGTCCATATAAACCAGAAGCAATTCATTCGAAAGGTGTAATTTAGGGTAACGTGACTTTTTTCATCTATTGCATTGACATTTAAGTTATTCAGGATCTCCTTTTGAGTTTACATCTGAAATATTTCCGACATGAACATGTTCCTTTAAAATACATATCGAAAATTTAAATTGTATATATTTTTTAATGTTCTTCCTCATGATATTGTTTTCCATCAGCAGAAAAAATTGTAAAAAATGGTCTCAAATAAAATCCATAAGAGTGTAGCTTCTATGATGGACCTTCTTAAGGAAATCGGCTTGTGTTTATATTACAGGTCAAGAGGCTAGAAAAGTCTTTATATCCAGCCGATTCTATCATAAGACCCATCTCTATGCAAATTGGCAATGCTTCACGACTTCAGCCACTTGGCCTCAAATTAGCTTCTAGGGAAAAAAATGGAATAAAAATAATAAATAACGGCACTTTCTACAAAAAATCGTGGATCTTTCAAAAATAAACCGTGCTATGGTTTCAGGTTCTTGCATTAAACATGAATTTCCAACGAACCTGATATTCTAATAAAATGGATTTTTACACAGGTGTGTAAAACTATTACTTAATTAGTTTTACAATATGACTGCGACTGCCAGATAGCATCTGGCAAAATATATTTTAAATAATAGCATTCATTTCCATTCCAATAAGCATGATTTATTTCAGAGTTATTTGCTTTATTAAATTAACTTTGCTTTTTGGCTTTTCATAATAATACTTTTTGTCTGAATAATTAGTGAATCCTGGAAAGAATGTTATTCAGAGGCAATCAGTTGAATCTTCTGTAACTCTGTCTCACGTACCAACTTTTGATGAATTGGAGAGAGGAGAAGGCCTATCGGATATTAACAATGAATACTGCAGTTGTGGATGGCCAGAACATATGCTTGTACCCAGGGGAACACCACGTGGTATGGTCTTCCATCTCTTCGTCATGCTGACTGATTACGACCTAGACAAAGTAAGCGTTTTATGATATATTAATATAATAAATATATTAATTTTATAATATATAATAAATATATAATTACGTTTTTTAAGCGACTTTAGAAGCAATAAATTATTTTCAGTCTATGGTCAATATGGTTAATGGCAGATCAGCATCAAGAAATATAAGAAAAAATTTTTGATAAAAAATGTTACTAAAAATCGAATAAAAAAGAATAAATTTAAATAGTGATTTCATTTTTGCTGAAAAACATGCTACAATAGTCAAATCTCAGAGGCAGGTTGTATCTATGAGTAGGAGAGAGAACATTTTAATAAAAATTAAGCTTATGCATCAGTACTGTTTTCTTTCGTAAATCACGTTTTCTTTCACGTAAAAGTTTCTTTTAAACACGCTTTATTTAAATATTTGCCATTCTAACTAACTGAAAAATAAAACATTAGCTGAAGGCTTAATTAATTAAAAGCTAGGTAAAATTTAATAAGCCAAAACAATGTTAAATCAAAATATACAAAAAAAAAGATGAATGCTATACGTGGACACCATTTTTAATGTAATCAAACAGAGATATGGGTATCTTGATAGCAATAATAATTGAAAACGAAGAAAAACAATGCAACATGTGCAATTTGTTTTTATACGCGGTTTTTTCGATCTGTCACAAAGAGGTTTATTTAAATGGCTTTTATTAGTTAAATACGTATAATTAATTTGTCTATATTTTCCTAAACTTATATTTGTTAAGATGACATTTATATTATTAAAAAAATTAAGAAAAAATATCTTAAATTATAAGCTAATATATAACAAGTGACAAAAAATGTCGTGGCCGGGCGTAGTGCTCAGAGGGTTGAATCGGCGATATATTACTTCAAATTAGTTAGTTATAATAGTTAGGAGACTTCATTTCTAGCTAAAAGCCACTATTTTTTCGGAGTTTGTTAATAAAATGTTTCCATTGATTGCTTTCAGAACTGAAAAGCCGTGTTCTCAATCGTGAAATTTGGAGCTCAAGTAGGTTTTTCCTAATAATCTTTTCAGACATTACGCATACCGTTGAGTTGCCGGTTTTGATTATACCACTATTTATTGGTACGTTTCTGACGAATACAAGTTTACGAAATTCAGTAATAGCAACTTTCTGACTAAAATTTATCTTTACGCTTCGTCTTGCACTGAATTATTAAGAAGGATATAACATAGTATTTTGAGGTAGAAAGAACTACTTTCAGATTAAAAGAAAAAAAGAGCTAGAAAAGTTTTAGGTCCTGATAATTATTTCTGAAAATGACAATTAACGATTCTCCCTTTCCTGCAATAACAGCAGGAACAGATCCTTCCCACATAAAGAAAAACATCCTAAAAGCTTGCTAAACAGTTTCATCAACAGATGCAGCTCTTGCCTATCAGAGATTAGCATGATCGTGCCGTAAGAATATCAAATTGCATATACACGTGTGTATAACATTTTTCGTTATAATTCATATTAAGTTTTCTTTCTTAATCTATAAACCATTGAGAAGTGAAGACATAATAAGAATAAGCAGATTATATTAGATGCTTTTCTCGAATGTAATAATTCCTCAAGATTTAATAATTTTCGTTGCAGTTTTTAAACTTATTGACGAGAAGCACGACATATAATGATTGAAGTGAAATCTTCCTACATTGACCACCCACAGCTCCAGATAATTTTAGTAATTTTTCGAGGTAACTGCCTTGAACATGAGTGTCGATGGCGATCCTCACTAATTTTTATTTTTAGTCTCAGAAATACTGGTCACTTTTCTGAGGAGTTCGTCTACGAGATGTGATCCCTATGAAAGTTTAGCTGCAATCTGATGTTTGAAAATTTTCGATATGAATTCAGACAAACCATAAGCTTTAATTAAGTGATAAGTTAATTAGCAGACACTGATACAATTTATACTCAGTGTAAGTTCTTATTTCCTGTAAGCCTTGAAAAGTTAATATTATCGGAGTATATTTACACGATATAATTTGTTACACAGTGTGAAGCTAGAAATCATGGATTTAATGATACTTCATTAGCTTGATAACTTATCGATCAAAGGGTATTATTATTGCATAATTATCAAATTTTCTATGAATATGAACGAGATGAAAATAAGCACTCAACATACGAGTAATTTTCATGAAATCTGATGATTTCATATTATAGCATGCACATCATATCGTTTTCTGACACCTAACTAGCTCAATGTTCATGAAATTATTTGTTTTCCTAGGTTGAGGATGCTCCACCCACAGTTGTGTGTTCTGACGCTGTAAGTTATTGTGGAGCCAAGGACCAGAAATACCCCGACAAGCGTGCTATGGGCTTCCCCTTCGATCGTCATATCAAGGCTAGAACTCCAAGCCAGTTCCAGACATCGAATATGTCCTTCTCTGAAATCAGGATCCAATACGGAGGCCACAAATCAGCCTAAAATTGTAAATTTTACACTGTTGTTAAAGAATCACAGCTAAATGTATAATTATCAAAGATTGTACTTTTCATGTAAATCAGTATACCAGAGGATACAATAAAACTGTTCTCTTTTCTGCACTCATTTTTGTTTTTACGAGTAAATTGTAAAACACTATTAGTATTGAAAGCAAAATGAATTATACATACATATTTAATTTTGCTTTAGATGAAATGCTGCAGCTTTTATCGTGCATAAGAATATCGAAGAATTGAGTGATGAAATCCAGAAAGCTGGATTTTCTTTAAATAATCATTAAGTAGAAATTATATAGATCATGTAAAGATAATTATATAGATCATGTATCATGTAAAGATATATTATATAGATCATGTAAAGATAATTAATTTTAACAGTCTAAATTTTTTCCCCTTTAGGGTATAACACCAGCGAACAAGCAAAGAGTGAATGATTTATATTACTATTCTATAAATTTTAAACAAAATAAACATAAATTTTATGAAAATTTATATTTTTTCATGCTTGATCAATGACATTCAGTTTGAGAAAAGATATATTTTAATAAACAGATCATAGCATAGCACTTTGATCACAGCGTAACATGAATATTAAAAATTTGAATTTAAAGCTGTGTTAAAAATTTCAGCTAGTTGGTTTAAAGAAGGAAAAGTAATTAGGAAATAACTATGTTTCATATCCTAGCGATCAGTTTTCGTAATTAACCAAATGAATTGAATTAGTTAAGTTAGTCTATCAGGACTACTGTTTCTTCTAGTTGATTTTGCAAACATAACTGGAGTCCTGAGTAGGAACAGGGAGCTTACTAAATGCTCTGTTCGTGCGCGTGTAGAAGATACAACAAAGATAAGAAGTGTTAAAATTACCCTTTATTTGCTTATCGATTTTGCAGACGTTTCATTACTTCGGGATGCAAAGACCTACCACTTGTGGTCTGAACGTAAAAGAATATAAGACTACTAACTAACTAAAATTTAAATAAGAGCTAACTTTTAATATTTTACACAGATGACTAGCACTAAGACTGGCCTTTTAAATTACTACGTCTGTAGTACGCAGACTGCGGAAAACTACAATACGTCTTTAACTTTCAAGAGGATTAAAACCTCAGGCCTTAAACTGATGGCAAGCTCGCGTGAAGCCTCATAGCAAGAAGGCTCTCTCTCTCTCTCCTTCTACTCTACTCTTGGCAAAAAGCCACAACTTAAATACTTAAGCGTTAGCAAGTACAATTTGCATAAACATATTCACGCGTTAATTCTGGCCGTAAGTGGAAAATAAGAGATGATAGTAAAGTTTTAAAATAAAATAAACGTTAGTGAACTTAAAATCCTTACAAGTCTATTTGGAGTAACTTTTGGCTGTTACATAAACTTTAAATCATCTTAAGCTGAACAGTTAAGAAATTAAAAGATCAGATTATATCTGTAAGAACATCTATCTGTGAGAAA
This sequence comes from Stegodyphus mimosarum, assembly GCA_000611955.2. Lineage (NCBI taxonomy): Eukaryota > Metazoa > Arthropoda > Arachnida > Araneae > Eresidae > Stegodyphus > Stegodyphus mimosarum. Next base: position 58,117 of record KK118640.1, read on the forward strand.
TATGAAAAGTTTCTAATTTTGGCATATTTTCATTTTCCCATTTTTTAAATCTGATTCAGATATTATTAGGATAATATGTTTTTTCATTTCTGGACAAAAGATTTCCTTGGAAGCTAATTAAATTTTAATAGCTCCATACTGAAACTTTCAATGAAATTAAAAAGGTGATTTTCTTTATATTATTATAGCTTAAATCTGAACTTCTTTATTACATGTCGGATGACGATACAAAAGTTGGTATGCTGGTGAAGATATTATTTAATATAATAGATTATGATAGCAAACTTTCAATGCTGCTTTCCATTTTGCCAAACAAACGTCCGATATCCTACCATCGCAGATTTTTAAGATGTAGAAAATCATATTTTACTTACATAAGATATTTTAATTTGCATCTTACTTTTGATTTAAAATGAACAGTTTAATAGTGCCAAAAGAAGTTTTAAAAACCTTAAAATTGATTTGTTTTACCATTTTCGAAAGGGATTATGCTACGCTACTAATTTTTTTATCTTGTACATATTCCCACAAACAACACTTTTTATGAGGTTTTAATTAAATAAATTGGGTATTTTTGTAAGTTTCAAGAGAATATATCAAGAAATCCGTTCTGTCTCTTCAGAGTTCGCTTTTTTTGCTTATCATAAGGCTGAATTTGCAGTAAACCTTTTTCGTATTTCGTTACATATCTAACTAAAGTTACCCTGTTATCAAGCAGACGCGTAATAAAGATGTAAAATATTTTATTTTTAAAAACTTTAAAAAATAATTATTTTTTCATATTATATCCAATAATTTTTTCAAGTTAGCTTCGGATAATAAATAATATCGGTTCGTATTAAATCTTCCGTTTTGTATGTCAAATAGGATATTGATGGAAGCTCTTTCCAAAGTAAAGAGAGATGGAGATGCATAATTAGGATACGTAAAATGTTTTTGAGATATTCAATTTGTTAACATTCAATATTTTTTGTATTTTTAAATATTCTCTTAATGTTCTTCATTATACAGTTCTAAGATATGAACAATCGACAGCAGTTAAAACATATTATATAAAAATAATTAAACCCGTTCCCAGTTCACGTTCTGTTACCATAATCATGCTCTGGTAATACAACGCGAGTTTAATTTCAATATTTTTAGAATTACGTGTACATCATAACAAACTATTATGAATTAAGGCTTACCATTCCTTCCCAGAAAATTTCGTAATTTAGTTGTAAATAAACAGCCAAATTTCAAAATTAATTTTTACAGCGGTTATTGGAAATATAGCTGACATTATCATAAGAGCTAATTAACATCTCACAGAATGTATAAGACTTGATAATTTTATGTCTAATAATTGTAATTATTGTTGTAGTACGAGATATTTCTAAATAAAAAAAGGCTGCATTACGTTTAAGATGGTAACCCTTTGTCATGTACATTAGACTACCTTTATAATTAGCATAAACATAAATTTTAAATACAAGATATTTACTACTGTCAGTCAGGATTATTTTGTATAAAACTAATATTTACTTCAACAAACTGGTTATGATTTCATTTTAATTAATTTAAGTTTTAAAGCTATATGAATATTTTTCTTAGGCCACTAAAAAAAGCACACTTAATGTATTTTTGCTTTAGCTTGTTATCAGTTGTCAGTCTTTGGCGCAAACCGACCAAGCTTTTAAAAAGAGAAATTGCCACTCCTTTTAAATTTATTCATGATTCCTTTTAAGTAGTATTTTGAATTGTAAAGTAATGAATATCAACCTTTAGTTCATTTTATTTTTAATATAAAAGTGATTAAATAATCGCATTTTTTAATTGCAGTTCGATGCAAACATATAATGCAAAAATGAACTGTCAAAGTCTGCATAGTCAAAGAAAAAAGTGTCAAAGTGTTTGAAATTTAAAAAAAAATATCCATCTCCGTAGACAATTCTGTCAAGTCATGCTTTAAAGTTGGTTTAAAGTCTCAAAGCTTTGTTCATGATCTCATGCACTTTAAAATGCTAGAATTAACGAAACATTTTTGAAGTCTTAAACAGGCAATAAAATTAACTTTTAGGAATAAGATGTTGGATTTTAACCTAGAATATCAGGAATAGAGTGTTCAGTAGCTCTGCTTGCAACACACTTCTAAAACTCAGAGTTTGAATCTTCTAAATATACATTTTACTTTGCAGAGTTATTAGGTTTGCTGAAAGAGGACACAAAAAAACTTAGTCATGAATTTGAACTCCGGACTTTAGATTTACTAGCTAGACGTGCTTTCCAACTACACCACGAAGGCGTACTGTAAGAAAGGAGAAAATATCTTACATACTCCCTCTCTTAAAGCGCGACTGGGGAGGAGAGGGATCAATCGCCAAATCCTGGGGATAATAAATTATTGTCCACCTCATTTTAATTTGGGCGCTATTTGTAGAATCTTTAGGTTTGCTGAAATTGGACACATGAAAAATGAACTATGCCCTAGCCAGGATTCGAAATTCGGACCTTCTGATTTTTAGCCGGACGTGCTTTCCAGTCGTATCACAAAGGCAAGCGGTACGGAGGAAGAAAATACCTTACAACATTCCTGAAAGGTTTTAATTTTTGAACTTACATTATGTTTCATATAACACAGTTTTTAATAACAGATTTTTTGCAATACAGATTGGGTGTTTTCATAAAGGTTTTGATTTTGCGTAGTGCATATTAATGTGTTTAATTTCATCTATAATTTAAAATCTTTCATACTAATTACATGAGGATGATTTTTGTGATACAAATACCATAATAAGCAGTCTTTAATTAGTATTAAATACTACCAGTCTTTTAGTTACTTGAATTTGAAAATCATCATAATTTGAACTCATATGAATTTGATCAGTTTGTAAGATCTTGTCTTTTTGCTAACATGTACTACAACTAAATCCACTTGAAAGTCTGTGTTACGACTTGCCGCATAGACTAAAAGATGAATATAACAGGGAAAGACAATTATGGCAAAGCACATGAGGGCTATCTGCCTAAAGGGATGATGCCTTCGTGGAGGACTTTCTAAGGGAAACTGGCTCGTATACACGTTACACATGGGGAAAACCACGAAAACGCCCATGCAGCCAGCCCGTTCGCGGGATTCGAACCTCGGACCGAACTACCAGTGTTCAGCGTCTTTACCGCTCAGCCACAATTATTTACAGACGACACGGACTTACACTGCCACCAATCACTTGTGGTGAGGAACTTAAAGATAATCTAACAAACTATATTTAATGGTAACTAGTATTGCAGGACTACATAATTTAATTTAACCTTGCAGGCTGGCTAGAAACCTACACCGGCGTGATACTAACTTCGGAGGCAAGAATGCGAAGCCGAGATTCAAAATTCAAACAGCTAGTATCAATAACAACGTGCGCACGCAATAGCGAAAACACGCTCTGGCTAATCTTTTCGTTACTTCAGTTTAAATACACTTTCGTTCACCCTAACTCATTTATATCTTGGCGAGGAAACGCGAGGGAAATCAGAAAGGACAGTAAAGGCTAACAAAATAAAACAACTCTTAGTAAAAATAATATACCTAAAAAGTTCATTTAACAAATAAAGAAAGAATGGTTAACCAAAGGTTGATAGCATCTCAGTATATTAATCATTCATCCACCTTTGGATTCTTGTAATTTTTCTTAAGTTACTATGTGTTTGCTGAAACGAATCTTTTGGGTAATATTATTTGGAAACAGGGAGTATTAAAATAAGAAACCTTCTTTATGAGATTTGCAGCCTTTATGGCAAACATTTCTTGATGAAGACCAGTTTGCAGAATGGTAGTCATTTCACTTTTAACCCTTTAAGAGCAAAATCTTTCAAGCAATCGTAACAAAAAACACAGAATGCAATTTTTTGCGTGTTCACGACACAAAACTTACTCACTACACTTTTGCTACCCCTTTTTTCCAGCGCAAATTACTTTAAAAGAAATGCTATGCAGAGCATTTTTTATCTCATGTTTTTTAAATCTGTCTATCTGTAAATGCTATGCTCAACATGCACTGTTCTAATAAACGCATGTCGGTGTGTATTCTCGAAAGATGATCTGATTTTAAAGAATTATTCTGATAAATAAATAATGTGCTGACGAAAACTATCTGGATTACTTTCAGAATTTGGATGCTTTTATCTTCAAAGTTAGGATGCTATTATCGTCATCGCGAAAAACTTCAGCAGAAGTTCTTAAAATTATTCTTAGTTTAATCTGATAAGCACATAGTGACTAGCACTGTAAAAGTAAGCAAAGGAAGTTCGCGGAGGAAAAACTGTTTTATTCCATCACTTCAGTATGGGTTTGTCCCAAGATTATTTTCGGCTTTCTGTGTAATGATCCCTAAGTTTCATAAGCTAGGTATCTTGTTAACTTTTCCTGCAGGAAAATAGAAAAGAAAGAATAGGAAATATGTAGGAATAAAAGCTGCATTCATAATAATAAGTAACATATATATTTATAAATTCCATCACTTTATATCAGACACTATTTTAGAGACAAGCAGCAGGCTCCAACAACATATCTTCAAATATGTTGTTATCATTTTATATATTTTAAAAAATTTATATCAGTTTAATATATCAGCATTACAAATAAGTAATTCTTCTCACCAGTGGCCGAGTGGATAAAACAGTTGATCATTGGCAGTTCGACTCAAATTCCGAGGTTCAATACTTCGGGTTTTTTAAATTTTCTGCATGTTTAACATGAATACAAACTGTTGCTTCATTTGTTTTTTAAACTGCTATTGAAGAGGCAAAATAGTCAATGTACTAATTTTCCTAAATATATCACAACAAGCAATCTACTGCTAGTCAATACTTTAATAAACAGTTTATGAAAGAGTCTTGAAACTCAAATCTGCTTTCAGAATGATAATAAAAGGGCTTCCTGGAAAGGAACATTCTGATTTTTGTTCTTGTTTAAGCCTTTCTTCAATAATTCATATACGATTGAACTGTTGAATGCATTTACAGGGTCTTATTTTACTTTTATAGAAGCTACTTTAATAGTACCTAGATTAGTGCATTCGATATGATTTGCGTTCGTTCAGCTAAGGAGTTTCATTTCGTAATTCTAGAATGGGCTTTGATTATCAGAGGGAAAAGGAAGTAAGTTAGTTAAAGAAAGCTCTGTCGCTTTCCACTTTCAAGTCGAAAGTTTGTCCTAGAACGATGTTTACTGGAAGGGTTTTCTTAATCTCGAGTCTTCTAAAATCAGTCTTTTCTTAGATTTTAACAGCATACGATGGATGCAAATTAATTTATGCTTTGGCCACAGGGAACTTGATTGCAAAGAATGCAACTTAATTACTCATTTTCAAAACCTGAGACGTTGGTAAATTGTTTTTTAGTCATTCTTAATCTTTTATTCTTGTAATAGCTGCATGCACTGTAAATATCTTTTGTACAGTTGGAGAAAAATTTCGTAGTCAGGACAGGACATGTTACCTTTTAAAAATGAACGATTAAAATGTGCTCAAACGTATCTGGATACAAACAGCGAAGTAAAGAAAATAAAAATGAAAGTCTGCTGTGTACATTTAAAAGATTAACAAATCTGTGGATAAAAGTTAAATCTTTTACAGTAACTTTTTGTACAGTGATGCAAAATAATGTTTAAAAGCGAAATAGCGAAAGAAAATAATATTATTTATATATATTACGTAATACCCGAATTCTTGATAACGAAAAGGCTGACCAACTGGCTAAGCAAGCGACTGACAGCGTGATAGTGATAATGATATTTGTTCCCAAGTTGGCATGGAACCCAAGCTGAAAGGAAACATTCTGCTTGAGATAAAACTGTACTTGATTAGATACTGAATACCTCGTTTCATCGAAGGCCCGGTGGTTAACGAAATCCTTCCTAATGGTGTTTCAACGTTTTAAGAGTGTAATGTCTTATTTGTTTGGGAAGACTCTACTGCAGACGAGATAGTGAACTCTCGATATGTTTTGAAAAAAACAGATGACTGCCGACGAAGGTTGTAACAATCTTTTTATTTTAACTTAACTGAACAGAACATGCAACACTCGGTGCTCACAAACTAGCCACACTTGTAACTAAGTAACTTAAACACAAAATAGTATGTATAATCAGAATAAACCAAATTTCAACGACACGACTATCTCCTACTTCAGTCTAAAACAGATTTATCGGCTGCACACAAGTTTAATGGGAAGAATAACTCAACGCCGCAGAATTGTAATTTCTAGAGAATCAAAGTTAGCAACGTGGCCTTCAAGCAGGCAGAACACGATCTGATTTCACCCTCCACAATCTTCCTTTAAATACTTCCTTCTTCTGACCTAATTTGAATATTGCGCGTGCTGGCAATTCGCAGTCTGGTAGGGAAATGAAATGATATTTGAAAGGAAAGGTACTTTAACTTAAAATAACTGGTTAGAAAATTAAATGATACTCTACAGTACTATTATCATATTTTTATTATTTACGGTATACTTTAGTATTTTTATTATAGTAGTATTTGTATTATTACACCTAGATATTGTGTATTATTGTATTGTATTATTAGTGCATTATATTTTCTTTGTAATTACTTCTGTAAGCCTCTGGAATACCTTGTAGAACGCGATGATTTATGCATTTGTTTTCTTAAATAAAAAATTTCTAATGTGGACACAATGTGACTTCGTTGTGCGGCCTGATAAATTATACATGTGTTTTCCTGCACGTCACACTCTAAATTCGAAAGGTCGTATCCGACTCCAAACGAGTGACATCCCGCTACCCTCTAATGCCAAAATGGCCCCAACCTCGAAGGAGCGAATTTTCGCTTCCGTAAAAAGCGGTTCCTTCTCACACAAAAAAAGGAGTGACCCTTTCTTCGTTCGCTCTTCTCGATAGCGAGATATCGCTAGATATTCGGGTGAAACCACACACATTACGAGGAGTTATAATAGTCTACTTACTCCTTGATGGTGCAATTTTTATTTACTTATTTTATTTTATATGCAGACTTACAGTATTTGCTATGTAAAGTTTATGGCTGAGGGAAAGTTTTAAATTTGTGGTTAATATTATCTCTTGAAAAAATGTTTTACACTACTTTTTAACATGCTATTGTGATTTTAAATATCTGACGTACATGCATCTCTTTTAGATTTGATACCTATATGTACTTAAAAATCATTTATTAGTGATGAAGACGATTATGAATGAAAGCAGATCATCACTGAAATAAAAAGCATTGTTTTAGGATAATCATATCTCCATTGTTTGGACATATAGTTTTCTCTTTCCAAATCTAAAGAAATATATATATCAAAAAATTACATCCATATTAAAATATTGGAAATTTGGGGTCTTGTTGCAATATTTAACATTCTAAAATACTTAACACTGTCACTTGTACTTCTGATATGAAATTACTTTGAATTCATAGAATATATTTTATTTTACAGAAACATGGCTTTTGCCTTTATCTATGTGTAGTAAGTAATAAAAATAAGAAAATTAATGCAACTCATACATAAAAACTGGACTAGCAAGATATTCGGACTGAAAACTTGTGTTTTTGAATAAAAAATAAGGTTTTTCAGGTACTTAAAATTTTGAATAAATATTTCAGAAATTTTCAAAATTTGATTTGAGAAATCAAAATGCTTAGTTTTATATAAGAAATTTAAAAAAAATCATTTTAGATGAATTTTATATATATATATATATATAAAAGCTAAATTTTCCATTAAATAACCACAATAGTCGGAAAAGTAATTTATTGAAAACAGTTCTTAAAAAATTTTAAAATCATGAAAATTTGAATGTGTTAAAATAGCTGATCATATATATATATATATATGTCTTAGTAAACCTGTATTATAATCTGCTAGATTTAACTTCTTAAAATGCTACTTATAAATGAATATTTTAATATAATTTGTGAATTGATGTTACTGGTAGTTTGTCTGCTGGAGCATAATATGCATAAAAAATAGAATAATATTTTAGTATACATTGAAATAAGAAATAAATGTGAAATTAATTACCCTTATTCAGCTTTATTTGCAATGTATGAGATTCAGAAAATAAGTAATTATAAAATAATCTCATGCTATTGTTTTTAACTTCCTATATTGCACATATTGCGAAAGAAATGTCTCTATTTCTTATTACAAAATTATGAAGAGCTTAAAATTAATTAACCTATTACCCAAAATTTTGTATAAAGCTTAAAATGTTCAGTTAGCTTATAACGCTTTTTACTTTTGAGAAGTTATATGCATACAAATTCCTTTACATTATTCATTACAGGTGAATAAATGTTTACAAATACTTTTAGACTATAACTTATTTTTATATATGCTAATTCTAATTCCAAGTCTCATATGGAAAGAATAAAGTAAATTTTAAAGTGAAACAATATGGATTAGCTCACATGTGTAAGATAAAAATTCATTTTTCATAATTCTGTTGAAAATTCTTATGTATTTTATTTATTGATTAAATCTGAGTAGGAATAATTAACATAACTGCAGAATTATAATAGTTTCCATGAACAAAGTAATTTAAATATAAATGAAAACAAGCAATACATGAAAAACTCTTTATTAGGAAATACATATATAAATGGACAGTATGACACTAAAAATATGACAATAAAATGACAGTAAAAATATGAAATGTAATGTATATACAGAAAGCAATAAATTCTTACTCAACACGTATATTACTCAAACATGTATTTAAAAACTCCACACAAGCTCTAGGAGTGCTAACATAATACATAAAGCTTGCCAAAAAATTATGAAAATTTGTTAATGTATACTAAATGAGTTTTAAATTAGAATGTCAAATGCCTTCATGGTGTGATTTGGGCATGCTATTAATTGAGTGTCTGCTTTAATATAGAATGAAGTTGTAATGCACAGTAGAATCGGCTGTTTATACTGAGCTGTTCCAAGTGATTCCATGTCTTCTATTCGCTGAAGATAAATTTCTTTATTAAGAATACATCCATTACCTATCTATGAGGACAACTCAAATACCAATGAGCCATATTAGAAAGTTTATCTTTCCAATTAAAAAAATATTGCAAGAAAATTTTTTTCTTCTTTCAAAAATAACACCCTAGTAATTTTATGCACATAGAGGCTTTTTGCTTTTAGTTTCTGTAAAAGTGCAGTATCAATACATATAGGAATATGTAAGTATTATATTGACGCTAATATAGAACAGGATAGTAATGCATACTGCTAATAGTGCATTGCTTCTTCATGAAAAATGTAATAAATACTGTAAATAAAAATGTAAAAAAAAGAAAGAAAGAAAGAAAGAAAAATAAAAGAATATAGAGAATTAGTCTGTCTTATTCTTATGAAATCAAGTATCATCCCTTCATAATAAACTATGATACTTGTTCTTGATTTCATGATTGCCCTAGTCTGACTGGAAGTGTACTTTTTAAATTTCATCTTGAAGCAATTTCTGCATCACTTTATAAGTAAAAAAATTTCTATGTTCACTGTATGATACATGCATATAAATGATTAGTGTCATGTTTTAGATCATGTAAAGACATCACACATATTTACAAACCATCTTATTACCTCAAAATATTTGCTAGTATGTAGGTGACATTCAAATCAATGCAATTTTGATTCTACAGAAATTAGCTAAATGACCATGCATCATCTAAGGTACAACAGTTGAAAGCAGTCTGAGAAAACTAATTTTAGCCTCATTAGTCCAAACACATTCACTGTTGTAAAATGGCTCATTTTAATATGATCTACCCTCTTAAAATGAAAGTTAATGCAAAGCATATCAAAACTCATCAATACTTAACATTAGCAAATATTGCAGAAGTGCAGAATTAGGAACGTTTTTTTGCAAATAACAGCCTGATTCCCAAATAATTGTTTTGCGCTTACTCTAAGAAATAAAAATAAAAGTACATATATATATATGAAAGACATATACTGGATAAAAATTACATGTGAAATGTAATTATTAATTGAAGCTATATACCCGCGTATAAGTCGAGATATTTTGGACAAAAAAAAAAGACTTCAAAGTGGGGGGGGCGACTTATACGCGGGGCCATAAAAAATTAAAAGAATCGGAAGTTCAAAAATTTCTTTATATAATGCAGTTGTTTTCTTCCCGCACTCAAATTGGACGACTTATCAAATAAGTCACTTACTTGAAGTAATTTCATGACTTAAATTATGTGACGAACTAATCACAGAGTTTCATACTTTAACTAGAGTAAGTTTCGATTAAACCAAAGAATTTTCGGCCCCCGAAAAACGTTGTGTTTCCATCAGGTGTGCTGGTTCGCGCCCATGAAAAGGGATGGATGGGTGCTAACGGAACAGTCGATTGGCTTAAAAATGTGTGGGATAAAAGACCGGGAGCAGCTTTCAAAAAACCTTCTCTTTTAGTATTCTCTTTTACTCAATTCTTTTCGTGGATACTTTTCTGAAGAAGTGACAAAACACCTAAAAACGACTGTGGCCGTAATTACGGGAGGATTGACATCCGTCATTCAACCCCTCAACTTTAACAATGGTTCAGCAATTTCTGCAAAATTTTTAATGAAAATTCTATAATATGAGCACATACCCAAGAAAGTCGCTAACTTTTTGGCTGTATTCGGAATTGTGTAATTTTTCACTGCTATAACTTTAGATTTATCTGTTTCAATCCCCCTTTGAGAAATTTTGTACCCTAAATATTTAAGTTCTTTTGCCGCGAATTTACATTTCTTAATGTTCACTTTAAGTCCTGCATCTTTCAAAAGACTCTGAAGTAACAATTATATCGTCAAGATAAATAAATGTACTTTTTCCTATTACCGGCCTTAAAATTTTGTCCATGCACCTCTGAAACGTGACCGGGGCTCCCGACAATCCAAAAGGCATACGCAAAAAGCCATATGTACCGTATTTTGTTATAAATGCTGTTTTGTGAACATCTTCCAGCTTTATGCTTATCTGAAAATACCCTGATGTCAAATCTAGGGTGGTTATGTATTTTGTTGATTTAATACTTCTTAGAATTTCATCAATTACCGGAAGTGGGTAAGTTGGGTATTTTGTTATACTATTAAGCTTTCTATAGTCAATAGCGAACCTGTACCTTAATGGATCAGTTAATGGCAAATCATTATTTTTCTTACATAAAACCACCGGACTCGCATATGCACTCGAAATAGGAGTTATTATTTTATTTTTTAACATTTCATCAATATGGTATTTTATTATTTCCTCCTTAACTTTATTGTACTTGTAAGGACGCTAACGTATAGGTTCATCCGTAGTTAATTTAATTTCGTGTGCTACGATCTGTGTGAATCCAGGAACATCATCAAATAAATCAGCAAAATGACTCACCAATTCCCGAAACTTGCCCTGTTCTTCGGGCGTTAGATGGCTTAAATGCACTTCAGGGGGAGGTGTTGATTTCTTTTTAACTGGGTCCATGGTTACTTGCAAGGTGGAGTTTTCAAAATCGATTTTCGCATCCACAGCTGAAAAGAAATCTGTTCCTAAAATAACTGATGCTTGGAGGTTCTTCACTACAAGAAACATAATTTTTTTTTGTTCTTCGCCGATTTTGATGTACAGCTCGACTTTTTCCCATGCATTGACACGTTTTTCCTTGGGCTGCTACCACCTTCATTCCTTCCACGCTATGCAGACAATATCTACGAAAGTGCTTCTTAAAAAAATCTTCTGCTAAACAGCTTCCTTGAGCGCCGGTATCTAAAAGAGCTGTAGCGGGTACGTTGTTAATTAGTAACTGCAGTCTCGGTAATTCAATATTTCTCACCATGACCGTATTGAGATGTACCTCAGAGGGATTTCTCTTCTCCTCGGAACATTGCACCCCCTTCCCCGCAATATTCCTTAGCAGTTTAAATGCTTTGCGGGTGTTTTCTTCTGTTGCCGGCTTCTGTCTGGGGAGAATGATGTTCTTCCGTAGTTGGGATTATTTTGTTGGCGCGGTTGACCGCTCGCATTTTGACTGGTACCAGTAGTTCTCGGTCATCGTCTGTTTCTTCCTTCAGCATTCTGGTTCCCCTTCGGCCGCTGTTCATACGGTTGCCTTCATTGATTTTCGGCCGCTCGCCGGCTCTCGAATTGCACGGCGAGTTCAAACAGCTTGTCCAGCGTCACGGGATTTCTTAGCTCCATGAAATTTTGTATAGATGGTAACAATCTGGGCAGGATTATCTGGATAATCTCCGGGTCCGGCTTCGTGCCATACAATAATTTAAAGACTTGTATTTTTCTCAAAATAAATTCCGATAGTTCGTCCACCCGCTGTTGGTACTTGCTAAACAATTCAGCTTCGAGTTTGGCACGGTCTTTAACCACAGGAAACGCTCTCAAGATTGCTAGTTTGAAATTTTCGTACGTGTAAGTCGGCGTTCCTGGTTCTCCCAGCAGGCATTTTCCGATGCACTTATACCAGTTCGATGCTTGGCCCCTCAATGCTCCTGTCGCTAATATGACCTTCTGATGTTCCGGAACTGGATACAGCAAAAAATGCGCTTCTAACTTTTCCAGGAATGTGTTCACAGGTCCTCTGGCATCAAAAACTACTGCCGGCTTCATGGCTGCTCTGATGGTTTCCACTATGAATCCAAATCCATCAGGCATTGCAGCTGGATTTTGGGATGTAGTAGGCATATTCCAACTTCCTTCCATCCTTTTAGTTGTTCGGGCGCCAGTGTAAGGTTTCTCCTTCAATCTCTTGACTCTTTTCGTGAGCATAAACTGTGAAACCTTATGTGGAGGACAGTGAGCAGATCTAGGCTATGTCCTTTAGTGTTGCAGAAACTACAAAGTCAGAAGGAGGGTTTAAAAGTGACCCTTTAATTCAAATATTTACAACTCTTCAAATTGAGAGTAAGCCACTACTTGGGCTGAACTAAAATAATATTAAAATAAAGTGTGTTAACAAATTCAATTCCCTAACTTAATTCTACGTAGGACGGCGAGGGAAGCTTACTCTTAGTGAAATGCAACAATGCGAATTTCACTAGCAAACACTAGTAATTTCAAATGCCTATAAAGGCGAACTTTCAGTAGACAGAGGAAATCTTTGCGCGCACAGCCTTACGGCGATAAATCCAAGGCTCTGTCTTTCCCCTCATTAACTCCTGCCTTTTTAAACTGCTAACAGATATATGCGATTTGCATAAATATCTCGCTCGCGCTAAATTCGGGCAGCAACTGAAACTTTGAGATATCGATAGGAAAGTTCAAACTAAAAATAATTTGGTTAATTACAATAATGAATGCTACAGAGTTTTCTAGTCAAAAATTCGTTAAAGCTTTACAAAATATGGAATAGATAATAAAACAAATTCCAAGTTTGGGCTTCCAGATGCCCATATTCGGATGAAAGCGTACGTTATTCAAAATTGGATGGCTCTAGGTACGGTTGTTTTATCACATTTGGAGAAATATACATACATTTATGCAGATTCTTCATTATTTAATTTTTTTAAATATAATACAGAACTGCAATATTTTGTGGCAACAGTTTAAAAAGTGAATCGGACATTTAACTCAAATCAATCAACTCAAAATCCCCAAACGGAAAACAATAGTCCTTCAGAGACAGAACTCCTTTGGACTAAAAAGAACTTACACGAAATTCAGTTGGGGTCATATATGAGGAATCTTGCAGATAACTGAAGATAATCTTTATGGTTATTTGTTTATCAGAACAACCGTGTTTTGCTTTAGATTTTTGGTTTAAGCAGTAATCTTGTGTTGTAAGTTGCCTAATATTATAGTTGCTGTGCAGTTCAGAAAACTTTAGATAATTCCAAATACTTGCGAAATATGAAGTATTAGAATGTTTAAAGCTTAAAAATTCCATTTTGATGTTAAACAGCAGAGTTTATGTAAATGTTATTTGGAAGGCTATAAAAATCGAAAAAGCAATACTTTCACTTTCAATCGAATTGAGAAATCATGAGAATGTTTCGGAAGAACCATCAAGCGATCATGTTAGAAATGCTTCCTGTGAGCGTGTTGCTTCTGTAAAAATAAAAAAAGAACTATTACATATACGGCAAAAAATATTGCGATGCCTGTTGGTCGTGTTGCTTGCACTCATACCCGATGTATTGTGTGCAAGAGTCAAAACAATCTTAAACTATTGGAGGCACGTTATAAGAGCTCGTTGGAGACAATGGCTTTATTATATTTACATGAGTTCGCTCTTGTAGAAACCATCTACATAGATGATTTCTTAAACTTATAAAGTATCATTTAAGCTTCTAATCCGTTATGTTAATTTAATTTTCTATCAGCCTCGTTTCCATTTCCCTGCTAGACTATAAATTTCTAGTTCGCGCGATATTCAAATTAGGTAGAACAAAGAAAGTGTATAAAAGACGATTTTAGAGGGTGAAATCAGCGCGTGTTCTGCGTGCCTGAAGACCACGTTACTAAGTTTGATTTTTTAGCGATCCGTATTCTGCGGCGTTGAGTGGTTCTATTAGGTATTTCCTCCCTTCTTTCCGCATGCCTTCGTGGTGTAATTGGAAGCACACTCGACGCTTATTCAGGAGGTTCAGGATTCGAGCCCGGCGAGGGTACTGCTCATTTTTTACGTCTCCTGCTTCAGAACAACATTATGACTCTACAAGTGACTCTCGAACTAAAGGTGGTGGACGATACTTCGTTACCAGCAGGATTTGATGACTAGGTTTAGTCGCCCTTTAAAAGGCTAAGGTATTTTTTCCGTCCTTTTCGCATGCCTTCGTGGTGTAATTGAAAGCCCACTCGGCGTGTAGTCGAGAGGTCTAGATTCGAGTCCCGGCGACGGCATTGCACATTTATCCCACTGCCTGCTTTAAAATAAGCTAATCACTCTACAAGTGGCGCCCGAACTAAAAAATAAAAAAAGGTGTGGACGATAATTCGTCACCTCCAGGATTTGGCAATCGGGTCCCCTTATTCCCAGTCGCCCTTTAAAGGGGAACGTATATAAGATATTTTCTCCCTCCTTTCCGCATGCCTTCGTGGTGTAATTGGAAGCATAATCGATGCGTATTCGAGAGGTTCACGGTTCGAGTTTCGGCGAGGGCAATGCTCATTTTTCACATCTCCTGCTTCAAAACAATATAATGATTCCACAACTATTGCCATTAGGCTTGTTTACCCCAACTTCCGTCAGAGCCAGCTTGTGCGCTAGTTAAACTGTGAAACAGTTAGGGTAGATTGAGTTTCCTCAATTTAAGTTCATCCATTATTTTTAATTTAAGCCAGAACTATTGGCTTCTGTAAATAAGATTGGGTGCCGACTGTTAAACTTTCTTTGGATTAATAAAGGGTCCTTTACACCCTTTTCCTGTCTTTATGGTACTTAAAAGCCATAGTGAAAATTCTCTACTTGTCTTTTAGAGTTCTGGTCTAATTTTATGCTACCTAAGAAGGCCAGACTCTATAAGCCTATTGAAATCATATCAAAGGTATCAGAACAAAACATTTTCAGTGATGAATGAAATATCACAACTACTTCAGGGGCTACGCTCAACTGCAGGCGGAAAAGGATTAGACTTCGATATATCTAACATTTTGGCAAACAATGATGATTGGTGACTTATTGGAATTTGCGCTCAACAATTTAATAATCTGCTGAACATCGTAAAAAATGCGTTATCCAAAGATGTAATAAAAAGATACGTTCATTCTGTTAGAAAAGCTTTAAGGGATGAGTTCGTACCTATTCATCTTGGCTTAAATCACATACGTAAGGATGATTTCATTCAAAACCCTACAAGAAGTTTTGTTAAATTATGTTTGCTCAAGAAGATGAAATTATTTTGGTAACAGACCGAACTTACATCTGTATTAAAATGAAAGTTCTAATTACTATTTTCAAAGAGAAACCTAATCGTTGCACAAGGGTTGACAGCCTGCAAAGCCAGTGTTAATTGTGAGTACAACAGGATATATTTTAGAAAGTTTTAAGGCCTTATTTTGCTGTCGGAAAAATAATGATGCCTCCATAATAACAGATTACATCAGAAAATAAGCAGAAGGATTCAAAAGATGGTTACATGAAGATGATATTATCGAAGTTCACACGGAAAATTAGAAATAGTGTCGAACTAATGGAAGAAATTAACTTGACCATCAGAATGCCACATTTTTTGCAGATCCAAAGCCAATATACTTCTGAAGAAGCTAATGAGTGTCGATTAGTGACATCCATAAGGTGGGTGGTAGAAGCTGCGAATGGGATAATAAAAACATTAAAAGCCCTTGGATCATGCGACTGCCTACTTCACAAGTGCGATTATTGTAGAAGACTACGCTAGAATAGTGTGTAGTATCTGCAGCGCTTTTAGTCCTCCAAGAATAAAAGCAGATGTCTAAGGTGGTAGAAAAACTGCAGAAAATATGTTAGCATTGTCATCTCAATCAAATGATTTACAAAAGCGAGTAAATGATGAAAAGTGGTAAAAAATATATCTGACAAGAAACGACAGGTAATAGTTTGACAGATTTTCCACATTTAACAATAGAAAAACTGAGAGGATTGACCATGGGTATTTATCAATTGAAGCATATATTTATTCATCTGAACATAATAGTCATACTGAAGATAATAGTCTTCAGAAACTGTTTATTCACAAAGAATGCTGTGATATAATAAAAGTTTTGACGCAGAACTCTGATATAATAATAAAAGACAAACATCATCAGAAGCGTACACTTTATGAGATCAAGACCATCGACCTGACGTCCAGTGCTGGTATTGCTAATGCAAAGTCGGAGCTTGTGTGTGGGGCGTTGCGCTCATATTGCATCCGTATTGCGGTTTCTTCAGTATTAAAGACACTTAGGACACATTACAATCACCAACGCATTACCCAGATTTCTTAGAAGATGCTGCTGGTTGGTCTGACAAAGAAGATGAATGACAAAGATGTAGTAATTATTGAGTTTTTTGTAATACTGAGCTTACATTTTATCTGTATTTTATTTAATTAAAAATACTTACGACATTCATGCTTTTATTTCATACTCATTTGTAAGTTTCATTCTTTTATTTCATACTAATTTGTAAGTATTAGTACCTTTGCACCGGAAGTTCAGAATCTTAACGTAGATGAATATTGAGATAAAACTATTTTTCTGAAAAAAAAAAAAAAAAAAAAAAAAAAAAAAAGAGCGCATTTCTATATCTCTCGTTCTACGGGTCAATTAACGAGTTTTAAGTTGCGTTTTTCGTGTCTCGAAAGCGCGACATAGAATACGTAATAGATTTACATATAGCATTGTTCTAAAATAGGTATTCTGACACAAAATCAGACTTTTTCTGAAATGACACAACGAGTTTTTTTCCATATTTCGATTCTACGACTCAAATAATGCTCAAATATTAAATTTTGTAAGATATGGTGAAAAACTTACTAGGAAATTTAAAATTTATCTTGGAGCACTTTTTTAAGTTTACACCAAGAATAATTGACTTCGGGGAAAGTCTTAATTTATAGTAACTTTTTTCCTTTTTCTTTTGTTCATTGTACACGAACGGAAAAAAAGGTGCATCGTTTTAACAAATTGCATAAAGCAAATTTGGTGTTATTATCGCTTATAACAAATATGCCGAATTTCAAAACGCGCCAATATATAAATTTACGTATATCCTTAGCAATTTTGAATTAAAAAAAACCTAATTTTTTGCAGGCATGCCTAGAAATATATCTATCGGGTGACCCAAAAGTCCATTAACATTTGAAAATTCAATAATTCGCTGAATAATGTAGGTAGAGAGGTAAAACTGGCACACAAGCTTGAAATGTCATGAGTTTGATTGAAAGGAAAAAAAAGTGCTTAAAACGGCCAGCAGATAGCTCTTCATATGATAACAAAAGAAATAATTAGCATAACAATTAATATTTAGCAAAGATTATGTTCTTTATAACAAATTTTCAACATCTTCGCCGTCATTCATCAACAGTATCTGTAGTCAAGGGACAATGCTGCGAACAGCACTCTACAGTGCTATCGGTAGGTATGGTGAGAAATTGCCGTCGGATGTTGTCTTTTAGAATCCTTAATGAGAATGGACGATCGCGGTATACTTGCGATTTCGGGTAACTCCACAACCAATAATCAAACGGATTGAGATCTGGGTACCTGACAGGCAAAGCATGACGGAAGTGGAGGCTCAGCATACGATCCTCACAAACGATGTGAGTAAGAGATCTTTCACAATATGGGGTGGAGCGCTCTCCTGCATAAAAGTCATACCTGTTGAAGATTAAAAATCTTCACTGGCACTTGAAGGGAGCCAGATATTACGGCAACCCTATTAGCTTATTCAGAATGCCTTTAGATGGCAGCAAGGATGGTTGTCGGTAAAATCAGGCATATAATATCGGCGCATATTATGTGAATATTCCAGAATATTTAATTTGAATAGTTGTATATAGTATTTGTAATATAAGTGTAAATAATAAAGATTTGAAAAGACGATGAAGACTCCTCCTCGACCCCGAGATTATATTTACTTTAATACCTTCTAATAGCTGTTTATCAGCCAGACTAGGGATGATGCGACTCCGTAACCTATCAGCGTACCTCGCACACGTCAAACTGGAGTTTGAATAGCGGAACCATGTATTTCCTAGACGAAAAAGGGTTCAATCACGACTGATGTAATAAATCCCCATCACAGCGTAACCAACATCCAGAGGTGAGGATAGAAAAGTGAAAAAGTCATGAAGGGACTGATTCTCTTTCTCAGTACAGATCATTTCATACACGATTCTCACGCAGCCTCACTCACATTTTGCTGTCCAGCGACACATGTTATATTTTTTTGCATTATTTATTTTTTGCTTTCAATAAAACTCCATGTAATTTCAAGTATACATGCCAATTTTTACTTCTCTACTTACATTATTTCATGAATTATCGAATTTCCAAATATTAACGGACTTTGCTCACATGATGTATGTGGTAGTATTTCTAACTAATGTTGGAAGACTTGTGGTTCGAATGCCAGCAAGGACATTTAATTTGATTTTAGTTGTTAAAATTTAATAAAACAGAAATGTCATATGGTTATTTACCAAATAAAATGTAAAAGTTATTAGTTGTTAATAACAGCCAAAGTATTTGATTAACAAACTGTTATTAGTTTACAAGTTTCAGATAGGTAAATGATTATTACCTATCTGAAAACTTTACCCCAAATAAATGAGAGGTTTTTACTTTGTTTTTAACAAAAATACTTGATTAATTTAATAGCATTACATAACTACTAATATCAGTTGTCAGTTTGAAGCGTGGAGGAAATTGTAACGCCTTTCGTGATAATAATTATTATGCGTCCTTCATTAACAACGTAAATAGCATTCATTACGGTTTCAATATTTATCCATTATTATAAAATACTTATGCTTTGTTACACAGATATTTTAAGTTCCCAGTTACCGTCAAACCCCACCAACATTTTTAACCCATGGAAGTAAGCTTTTGATCCTATAATTCTAAATTTTCGTATTAAAGGAAACTATTCATGCATTTAACAGGTAATACAAATGCTTCACTGACAATATTTTCATACTGATAAACAACTAAATACGTTAGAAATACTAAATCAGATGTTCGACTGTGGGAACAATTAAATTACTAGAATTTTCTTTTTTAAGTTATATGCTTTTCGTTACTCAAAGATGCTTTATAGAAAGTAAACATTTATCATTAGCTTTCGGAATCATAACATGTATTAAAAGTATTACATATTTACAATAGATAATAGCGGGTATAAAAGATTTAAGGATAAAAATAATAATAAATATTATTGTACTTTTCATATCCGTCGACCCGAAAGTCCTCTCAAGAGGTGGATGGTAAAGGGATGGGAGGACCCTCGGACCCGTCCTCCTGCGGTGCTGTCTCTCAAAATTGGGGGAGGAACGAAGCGAAATTGCACTGTCATTTGTAAGGTCCTCAAGTCTGTTGCCAACGGCAGGCGTAAACTTGCGCTCCTTGCCACGAGGAATTTCGTGGGCTTGGGCTGACTTATAGGTCAGACAAGTGAGCATTAGCAACAACAACAACTTTTCATATCCTTTTACAATAATCATTAAGTTGCAGCTGGTCGCTAAAAATGAAAGCAGTTTGAATGACAGTGGACATCATAAAATTCCCCCAGAAACGCTTTTTTTTTTTTTTTTTAAATCTAAAACGAAGTGCATTCCGATATCATGAAATATGAAAATATTTAATATGCATATAAGTGTTGTAGGAGCAATTTTATTCCAAATACAAACATTTTTACATATTGAAGCACATTTTTTCCAGATTTGTGTTATGATAGGTACAGATTCGAGCGCGTAAATTCTTCAAAGAGATATTTGATGTTTTATATTAAAAAAGACAAAAAAAAGTTCACTAAAATTCTACACTCCATACATTTAATACAATTAAATTAATACAATTACTACATTCATACAATTAAATGAAGATTTTATGGAGCATACTTTCATTATACGTTTGCTTAAATGTTTTACTGCTTGTTCAAACGAATTAGAAATCTCAGTTTGAAACCTGTAACATTTCAAAACATATCCATGAGAGACAAAGTGAAATTTTCTAAAAATTATAATATAAATAAAATTGTTATTCTTATCCATTTAAAATGAATATATCCATATGAATTTGAATTAAACAAGTCACTACGACCTAGCTATGAAGATTATAACTGTAAAAAAAATATGATGCTTAGAATTTCGAAAAATATTAACTGTATTAAGCTTACGGAAAATTATCAAATATTATTACTGGAAGCTGGAAGAGATTAACTAATTAAAGATTTTAAATTCAGAAATAAAATCTTCAAATAAACTGATAGATAGCTATGAGAAATATATAAATTTATAAAGACTGTATAATTGCGCTAAATCTTCAAAATATTTTTCTTATTTATTTACCGAAAAGACTTGGCGGACAATCAAAACACTGCATTTCAAATTCATATAATTTAAGAGTCAAATTATAAGGAATTATCGCACTGTCCCGTATATGCTCACATGATCTATGTGGTAGTATTTCCAGCTAATATTGGAAGACCTGTGGTTCGAATGCCAGCGAGGGCACAGTTGACTTTTCACGCATTCTATTCCAAAAATTCTAATATCTGGTTAATTGTGACACGTATAAGGAAGCAGTTTAGGTTAAACTTCACTATTATGCCATTTAAAAATTAAACTTAATTAATGAAAGCTTAAATATCCCTGTATAGCTTATTATTAAATTTTCGTCACTGCTTCATTAACCGTTCAAGTTTAAGGAAGGACTAAATAATTTTTCACATCATGACAGAAATCTTGGGATACAGAAGTAGCTAGTGAGCAATAAAATTTCATAAAAATAAAAATAAAATTCTAAAAATCGAGTCATATAAGCAAAATAGTTAACACTCTTAGTTCACATGTCGAGAGTAAGTTCGTTTCCTGCTACACCCATCCTGTACGCTCTATGTATAGAGGAGATTCTTAGCTTTAGTTTCCCTCCTAGTGACTATTTTTGATCGTATTTGATACGAGGAAACAAGGGACAAAATACTTCTCAGAAACTGGTCAAAAGAAAAAATATGAGTATATAAAATGGAGTATATGGCAGAAGTAGAAGCATCGGACACAGGCTAGCTTGGCGAAGAGATTCTTGTGGGCTTTAGCAGAAACCAGCTCTAAAGATGTCAATTAAGGAGAAGCTTGATCAGCTGTTGCCCTTGTTTGAGAAGATCACATCTCTCACCAGACAACAGTTGCCTGTCGACCAAAGGGATCCAAAGCTTTTGGGAGTTGGAGTTTTGCCCAGAGGAACTCTCTTCTCATGCTTCCACGAGAAACACCTTAAGGAAGCCACCAAGCTTTTTGAAATATTATACGGTAAGAAAACTCAACATTATAAATATAATCTATACTTTTTGGTAATTTGCAAAAGTTAGCCTTTGTTAATTTTTTTTATAAAGTGAAACGATAATTGCTAGAATTATTTATCACATGTTTTGAGAAAGTACTGCTTTGTATTTATTTGAATTTTTAAAGAAAATAAATAATTTTTTACTTTATTAAATTTTACATTAAAATAAATTTTTAGTGCAAGTATATTTAGTTATTATGAAATATAAGTATGGTTTTTTAACGCTCATAGTTAAGAGGTATCTGATTAAAAGCAATTTGTATTCTATTGGAATAATGCTGAAAAACTTAAAAAGTCACTTAGAATTTATTTTCCTTTTAACGAAATTTCATTGCTCAAAAATACTTCAGTATCCCAAGATTCCTAGCATGAAGAGAAAAACTATTTAGTCCTTCCTACAAACCAAAATTTATAACAAATGTTCATTAATTACCATTCTTTATCATGTAATACTTAAAAAGTGGTAAATTATTTACTTTGCAAATTCATTACATTTACATAAAATATTCAGAGCATAACTGAAACTATTCAGACATACAATCTTAGTTAACGTTTTGATCTTCTGCTTTGCTATGTTCTTAATTTCATGTTGTCCTGTAAAGTAGTAATTTTATAAATGTTTAATAAAATCTAATTCTGATTGTAACCTATGATTAATGGATATTTTGGTGCAATACTTTTGTTTTTACATTAAGGCTTAAGGTACCTTAATTTAGCATCCAGATATAAGTAAATTTTTATAGGTCGGTCTAAATGTGCAATGTATATAACGATACTAGAATGTATTAAAGTTTGAAATTAAAAAACAAATAATCTATGTAACATACGTTTTATTCATGCAAAAACATTTTTTTTTTTTTTCTAAATTTTTTGTGTTCTCACAGTTTAGCTTAGCATGCCATAAAAAGTTTTTCAGTATACAAACTTTGCTTTACATGCTTGCTGGATAAAACAGTTTCCTTTAATGTTAAATGCAGATTTTGAGAAAAAATATGAATTGATTTTTTCGGGAATGAACGGTTCTTTTCTTTTTTTTTCTTTTTCTTTTTTTTTTTTTTTTTTTTTTTTTTTTAAGTTTTAAAGAAAAAGCAATCTTATCTTCCCATGCGAGTAGCTCGTTTGAAACTATAAATTCAATTCGTATCAATTTAAGATTTAATGACGAACTTTTTCGTGCCACAACTTTAGCCAATGTCACCAAAGACAGAACTTTCCACAAATCATAAATGAGACGAAAATTCGAGTTCTGATAATCTACCGTAAGCACTGCTACTGATCACATGACCAGTTAAAGAATAGGAAAGAATAGGAATCATTTCAAGATAAATATAGAACTAGGAGAAAAGGTATGGTTGCGTTTGTGTAACTTAATTTGTACAGAATATATTTTCAGACTGACTGACAGCACTTCTTCAAGCGCGATTGATTCGATCCCACTTAAAGCATAACATTTAACAATTTTTTGTTCCTTCTCCGGTTTTCAATAATTCAAGTATACAGAACGAAAGGAAAAAGAGCTACACATAAGAAAAAATTGCTAACTCCTCTAAAACAGTTTATCAAACTTTAGAATATTTTGGGGCAACTATGACTTTGCTAAACTAAATAGGCAAAAATTAATTAACTAAAAACTAAGTAGGCAAAAATTAATTAGATCATAGCTAGACTCATATTTAGTAAGTAGAATAAACTCTCAACTCTTTTATTTTAAAACTGCTTATCTAAAGATTATTAAATGACTTTTTAAGCACTTTGTAGAGTCATTAGCATTTATTTCTAAGAAAGAAAGATGAAAAATGAGCAACGCCTTCGCCGGGAATCGAACCACGGACCTCTCGGTTACGCGTCGAGAATGCAGACCATTACACCACGAAGGCATGCGAAGAAGGCGGGAGAAATACCTTATATGCTCCCCCTTTTAAAGCGCGACTGGGGTTTGGAGGACCCAACCGCCAAGTCCTGGTGGTGGAGAATCATCCACCAGCTTTTTAGTTCGGGCGCCAGCTGTACAGACATTAGGTATTTCTGAAGCAGAAGAGATGAAAAATGAGCAACGCCTTCGTCGGGAATCGAACTACGGATCTCTCGGTTACGCGTCGAACGTGCTGACCACTACCCCACGAAGGCATGCGAAGAAGGCGAGAGAAATATCTTATAACTTTATAAGCATTTTATAAGGATAAGTAACAGGATTGTAGAATCATGCGAACTGCCTTCATCAGAAACAATAATAAGATATGTCAAAGAGAACGCATTTTTAAAATTCATAATTCTATAATACCTAGTAAGATCTATTATTACAAAAGGATATTAGGTCAAGTAGTGCTCAATGTTAAGAAAAAAAAAAGTAAAATAATATCGAAAATAATATTTCAGGTGCTCCTGATTTTGCTGAGTTCTTAAGACTTGCTCAGCAAGCAAGGGAAATAGTAAACGAAGGACTTTTTGTCTACGCTCTGTCCGTGGCAGTAGTACATCGTGATGACTGCCGAGGAGTTACTTTGCCTCCCATCCAGGAAGTTTTCCCTGACAGATTCATCCCAGCGGAAACTATCAACTTGGCTTCAAAGGAAGCAAAGAATAAGCCTACTGAAGTAAGTTAAGTCTTTTCTGACTAATAAAATTTATACGTGAAGTTGCTCCTCACAATTAATTTCGATATTTCTCTGTTAAATATTTCCAGATTCATATTTGTACATTCTAAACTGATAAATAAATTGTGTTGTTTTTACAATTTTACTCATATTTTCGTAAGCTGCAAGAATAAAGTTATCCATTATAAAGCCAGTTATTCATTAGAGCTCAGTTCTAAAAATTTTCATTGAATATGTGTAATTTAAAATTTTCAGAATTCAAATAAATAAAAAAAATTATACATTTTTAAGTCATTGAAAATAAAGCAGATATATTATAATTTAAGTCCTTGTAAAGTATTACTTACCTTACTTTAGTAAGGAAAGTTTCTGAAAATTTTAATAGTCCTCATATTTTCTCAGATTACTACACAAAATAAATGACTATTACTTCTGCTCAGAATCCTGTAAAAACTCTGTTGCTGAGAGGACAAAAAATCATTTCTGTGATAGTTTTTTTTTTAAAGATCTTAATTATAAAACACCAAATTCTTGTCATATTTTACGTTATACCTGAATCAAAAGTGTACTGAACCTTTTGTTATTAAACCCTTCAGGATATCGTAGTTCAAATTGAAGATACTGGTAACATCTTGGAACCAGAATACAAGCTGGCATACTTCCGTGAAGATATTGGTATCAATGCTCATCACTGGTACTGGCACGTTGTTTATCCCGCTAACTGGAGCGAAGAAATCACTGGTAAAGTAAAGGATAGGAAAGGAGAATTGTTCTACTACATGCATCAGCAAATGTGTGCCAGGTAGTAATAATTTTTCGATTTAACATAAAATATATATTTTTTAATATTAAAATAAATGGTATAGAATGTGAGCAAGCAATTCGTGTTTCGCAAATTTAAAATTTATATCTTTTAGTAGCATATTTTCTCAGCATATTTAATTTTTCCTCAATCCTCCCCCCCTTTTTTTCAACAGGTACGATTTTTTCCTTAATTAATGAGAATTAGTTATAATGCTATTAAAACAATTGCTTATATTAAGGAAATAAGGCTTTTAAATTTTCATATTTAAAGGAGCAACCGAAAGTCTACACATTTATGACGACAAATGCATTACTTAAATGCAATAAAACTAAAAAAAAAAAAAGTTAAATTCTTTAAAGTAATGATATAATGGTTTCAATTTCAAGCCCTTTTTTCTAATGCATAACGGATACTTATATCAGAAAGCATTAAATTCAGCAAATATACATGGAAAGTTCTGTTCCGTATAAACAAGATTTGAATTTAATCAATTTTTTTCAACAGGTATGATTGTGAAAGATTATCCAACGGACTGAACCGCATGGTGCCTTTCCATAACTTTGAAGAAAAGCTTGAAGGCTATGCTCCCCACTTGACATCTTTGGTCAGTGGATTACATTATGCCTCTAGACCACAAGGTTTTAGCCTGAGGGATCTAGTTGATGTGGATGTTCAGGATATGGAGAGGTGGAGGGAAAGAATTCTTGAAGCTATTGACTTACAACATGTTCACAATGCTAATGGAGAGGAAATTCCACTGGATGAAGAGAATGGTGCTAACATCTTGGGAAGCATCATTGAAGCCAGCTCAAACTCACCGAACATTGGTTTCTATGGATCTCTCCACAACTGGGGACATGTCATGATGGCCAGAATGCACGACCCTGATGGCAGGTTCCAAGTAAGCATTCATTTAAGAATATTGTCTCGAAATCATTCAGTATTTTAAGTAAAGCAATATATATACTATATATATATATATATATATATACAAAATTTATCTTTATACTTTGTTGATACATACACTTTGTTGATAAATTCATTTTGTTAAAACTTAATTTACAAGGTTTGCATCAGAAGTACTGCGTCAGAACTCTCTTTTTTCAATGTTTATTAATCACAGTGGTACAGTCAGTAAAACATCTTCAAAGTAATCCTCCTACGTCAATACATTTTTGCCAGCGAGATTTTCATGTATTGTATGCCGCTGGAAGTCCTCAAAGGAGATATTCTTTAAATGCCTCGCCAAAATAATTTTAATATTGTCAATGATGTCCAGATGACGTCATTTCAGAGATTTTATATATCTAAAATTCAGAAGCTAACTCTTTTATGCAGTTTTGAAGATATTATTTTTTAAACAGATTCATTTAATAAATTTGAGAATAAAATATCAAATTTAGACTGTAAAATTTTCTGACCAGAGAAAATTAACTAAATAAATTGTTATCATTAATGTCTATGCCATGAAACATCCAGTCAACAAGATTTACGCGCTGAACTAAAGAAATGAGAGTTGCTTACACAGAATTCTGTAATGCATATTTTGCTGATTACACTTTTAACATTATTTTACAAGAAGTTTAGGATTTAAGTCGCTGTTTATTTTAACTGTGAGATTTCTGTGTCTAAATGCACGTCAGTTAAGTTGAAAACGTTTATATCATACTGACCTATTAATGCATGAATGTCACTGAATGTGCAATGAATGTCTTCTCTTGAATATTACTAATGTTATTTATTGATCTTTTAGGAAAATCCTGGTGTCATGAGTGATACTTCAACTTCTTTACGTGATCCAATTTTCTACAGGTGGCACAGATTTGTTGATAACATCTTCCAACAGTACAAGGCAACACTGAAACCATACTCAAAAGAACAGGTATACACATTTTACAAGCCTTTTAGAGAATTTTAGAAATAAG
The DNA here is from genome assembly GCA_000611955.2 of Stegodyphus mimosarum. Classification (NCBI taxonomy): domain Eukaryota; kingdom Metazoa; phylum Arthropoda; class Arachnida; order Araneae; family Eresidae; genus Stegodyphus; species Stegodyphus mimosarum. Next base: position 85,404 of record KK118640.1, read on the forward strand.
AATTAAATGCATTAGATGTTGTAAGAATTATGCTCAGGGGTTTACCGATTAAAGAAGAGAAGATACTGTAAAGCGGAAAGTTAGGTGGACGTAATGTATTAGCATCAGGATATATGTAATATAAAATTCCCTATATGGATAAGATAGCATTCAATTAAGAAATACAGTTCTTCCTGATAACCTTTAAATTTATATGTTTAAGACTTAGTTTTTAAAAAAATTCAGTAATAAATAAGTGATTACTGGATGAAAATGTTAGAGGTCCTAATTATTTTAATAACTGTTAGCTAATACATACATTACAATAACACAGTGCTATTCCAAATCTGAGAGAAAGAAAATAAGGAAACTAAAATCAAACTAAGACAACAGAATCAAACTAATCTAGGCCTATTAAATACAGTATTTCCGTCTTTTGCGATCTCTTCCGCTTAAAATATATTCTATGAATGATATTTGTTTCCTTTTCATAGCTGAGCTTCTCTGGAGTGAAGGTTGCCAGCGTTCAGGTAAATGCTAAACAGAGTAATGTTTTGACTACATTCTTAAAAGAAGACGAACTTGACCTTTCTCACGGCATCAATTTCGGCACTGATCACAAAGTCAAGGTAAGTAAAGTGATAATTGGTTGGTAATTAAAAACTGTTAACTGCTTGTTAAAAACAGTTTTCGTAATCTATTTTTGCGCAACATTATTTTATATGTATAACGAAAGAAGTTAAACATGTAATATTGATACATTCAAAAAGCTCTTGCTAATTTCTCCACTTTCTAAATTCCGGAAATCTCAAGTAAATAAGTGGAAAAAAAAATAAAGAAATTAATTATCCGATTTCTTCACTGAAATAAATTATCTAGTTTTTTTACTTCTGCTTCCTCCTAGAATACACTTATTTATTTATTTATTTCGGAAAAACAGGCTAGTGATTTGAAACACTAAACGTAGCTTTTATATTTAAATAAATCTGAAACTAAGGGAGTTGAAAGTATATATTTATCGATAAGCAAATAATTTTTTAAATATATGACTCATGCATTTCACAGCAGCTTCCTTCCATTAACAGTTTATTTTGCCGCTGTTTTTCATAGTAAGAACGAGAAATTAAAAGTAATATTTTGTAAATGGAAAAAAATGCTCTCATCTTTTATATCCTTTTGTACCAATCCAGATTGAAATGAAAGTAAACACAACCAGCACTAGATTAACAGATGGGTTATATTGACCATTCCCAGGATATTATGCTTAGTGCGGTGCTAAATACGAAATAATAATAATAATACAAATAAGTCATTTTTCGTGGTGCTAATGGTGTACGGAAAAGTGCCAGCGATGCCTTCTAGCTAGGTAGCGAAAATATCTTCGTCTGTCTATGACCACAGTTCTATAAGCACATACAAAAAGCATATAAATATCTTGGACAGTTACATACTTTTAGCATAATTAAACGCTTTTTAAGGAATTATAGGCATTAAAATTAAAGACTGCAAAGTCAGCATTAAAAATAAAGCAAACATTTGTCAATATTTTCATGCGCAAATTGATAATGACGGAAGCTAATGAAAATAACTTACTTTGTAACAGGTAAGGTATCAACATTTGGATCATGAACCATTCTCACTCACAATCAACGTTGAGAACGCAAGCGGTGATCCTAAACACGCCACTGTCCGTGTCTTCTTGGGACCAAAATATGATGAACTTGGAAATCGCTTGGCACCTGATGAGCAGCGCAGGCTTTTCATTGAACTCGACAAATTTCACAAACAATGTAAGTGCAATGCAGACTTTTATACTAGTAAAATATAATAACGGTAAAAATAAACATATATTGCTGACGAATATAATATGTATGTAATATAGCAGTATAAATGCTTCAAAAGTAATGCTTTAATTTTCCTCAGTGCATACCAACAAATTTAAACAGCTAGATCTGATTGTTACTAGGAGTAACAATTACTGTAAAATCTTAAAAATACAAATTTCATATTTTAAGTTGTTCTGAATCAAAGCAACCTCTAAGAATTATAATACTCATATTTTTTGAAAAACAGAGTTTGCTTTCTTTCAGTTTTAAGGCAACTATTGGATCTATATTTGAGTAGTATTTTATAATTCCCTCCCCTTCATTTACAAGAAGCAAAAAACGTTAATTTTGTATTTGATTAGGTTAATCCTTTCTTCAGTCTTTAAACTAAAATTGTAAAATATACATTATTAAATCAGCAATTATTTATTAATCTGACTTATTTTAATGAGAGATTTTAGTAGTTATTCCATAATAAATATACTACTCTTTTCTTATACCAATCCCCCCTTTCCAGTGGCTCCAGGAAAGAATGTCATCAACCGTAATGCTGTTGACTCCAGTGTAACATTGTCTCATACATACACTTTCGATGAATTGCGAGCCGGCCAGAGTGGTTCTGAAGATGCCAGCGAGTTCTGCAGTTGCGGATGGCCAGAACACATGCTTATTCCGAAAGGAACACCCAAGGGCATGGAATTTGAACTTTTCGTTATGCTTACTGACTACACCGTTGACAATGTAAGTACAATATCACATTTCAAGATATTTTGCTTTAAAAAAAAAAATCAGTTTCTTTCAGACATATCAGAAATGTTTAAATACCTTAGATCAAAGGCAGCCACACATGACTTCATAAATTTTACCAAGTAAAATATTGTAATATAGCCAGTCTGACGAGAATTAAGAAAAGCATATTTTAAACTTATTGCTCTATCAAATAAATAAGCAACAATAATTTACGAATGTCATTTAATCAAGACATTATTACATTAAAAGTAATCAATATTTATTTATTATTAAATAGCATTTATTTGCTTAATTGAATAATGGTTTGGTTTCCCATTTATCTTAATCATTAATATCCCATTAATCTTAATATAACACAATTCCATATTAATCTTAATATTCAGATGAGATAATAATTATTAATTCAACATGAATATGGCTATAAACTGTGTTTCTAAATGAACATTCATTTATTTTTAGCCTGAGGGGGCTAATGTGAAGACCATCTGCAGCGATGCTGTAAGTTATTGTGGTGCCAAAGACCAAAAGTACCCTGATAAGAAGCCTATGGGATTCCCCTTCGATCGTCCGATCATAGCTCGCACAGCAGCCGAACTTCTTACTGAGAACATGTCTCTCAGTGACGTTAAAATCAAATTCCTTGGTTAAGAATTCAACATCGACTTTTATATTTATCGGAACTTTTCTCGAATACTGAAATCAATATTCCTAATATCTAAAAATGTTTACGGGTATTTGCAGCTGTGATTAAAGCAAATGTTCTGATATAATTCAATAAATCAATTTGGCAGTTATTTGAGATTTATGACTTTTTCTTTTACCTTACATAATTTACCATTCATGAAATCACTTCCAAGAAGTCCAATTTCACGTAATACTAAAATGAAAAATTAGTAGCTTCTTACAATAAAGTTATGTAAAATTTTAACATCAAGTATGAAAATGTATGAGTAAGTTAAGCAATTTGAGAAAGACTCTGATAAATAAAGTAAGATAACGGGAACAACAAAGGCATTGATGAAATTTTAAAGATTTAGATCTTATTTCTGAACCATGGAAATTCTAAAAATGCAATACAAGCAATAAAAAAAAAATCAAATAACTCATAAAATTTAAATTGTTGGTAGTCGCAAAAAATATAGCAACTGTATCAGTATGTTAGTTTGATTAACATATCCACTGTTTGGTGATGGAATGAAATGAAATTAAATCTTTAATTAGAGAAAACAGACCATCTGAGAGAAGAACTATTGTATTTTCTCTCAAAAAATTAGATCAAAGTTTTGTACACAGTATTAACATATTTTATCATGTCTCAAATTGTTGATCTAAGCTAATAGAAGCAACACATACTATTTTTTCCAAAAACTTAGACATACTAGTAACATTTTCAGCAACCCACAGAATGTCTTTTGTGCTATATAAATCATCTGAGAACAGCGTTAAAGACTTTACAGGATACATATTTACTGTTAACAGGAAAACAACTCCACGATCCCCGTCCTTCCTTGAATTCGTATAAGATCCTTCAGATTCTCGAGTTCATTATTTGTGATGAAATTCAAAACTTAAAACTGAAGACTTGACATTATATTTATGTTAATAACCTTCAACAAAATCCGTTCTTCTCTTGCCTATAACAACAACGAACAATTTAATTGCTATGATAATAAATTTAAACAAGTTTTTATATTTCAGCACATAATTTTGAATTCGCGCTTGACGCTTTCCCGATGCAAACATGTCCTTCCTATATTTTGTTTATCGATTATCACTTATGCAGATACTGAAAAGGATACACTGTGCAAAATAACTACTCAGGTGAAGAATCTTCCTAGTAAAAACATGCAACAAACTTAACAAAAATATACAACAGCTCATCTAATAATTTAAGAGTACTTTAGGAAGCAAAAAATACACTGGTTATCATAAATTGAGGAAAACAATCACAAAAATCACGATTACTGAAAACGTTACGTGTAGAATTTTATGAAACTTACCGACAATATACAACATATAGCAAGGTATCAAATAACACAAAAAGAAATTACCAGACAAATTATGGTAGTATAGAAATTAGCACATGTATAAAATGAACAAATCGAAGGTGTCAGTTTGCTATAGGAAAAGTACCTTCAATATGGAATATGATCGCCTCTAGAAGCAATACAGAACACACAGCGATGTGTGATATTTTCAATTATGCGGTCTATCAGTTCCATAGGAAGCGACAGCAAGGGTTATAAGGTATATCTCCCACCTTCTAAGTGTGCCTTCGTGGTGTAATGGTCAGCACACTGAGCCGGTATTTCAGAGGTCCGTGGTTCGATCCCCGGCGAAGGCAATGCATATTTTTCATCTCTCTCTCTTGTTCCAAAAAAATACCTAATGTCTCTACAGGGTCAGGGGGGATTGAGAGCAGCTAGACGTCTCCCTAAAGCATCCCAAACGTGCTCGATAGGATTCAAGTCCGGGGATCGAGCTGGCCACTCCATGCGCATAATTGTTTCCTGTTGAAGATAATCATCTACGATGCGAGCCCTGTGTGGTCTTGCGTTGTCGTACTGTAACAGCAAAGCATCCCCTATTGCCCCGGCATATGGGCGCACATAAGCATCAAGGATGTCATCTCAAAAAACCTGAGCATTCACGGTTCCCCTTGGAAAAACATTAGGTCTGTGCGTCCACCCAAAGAGATGCCACCCCAAACACAGACACTGCCTCTTCCGTACGCATCTCTTTCACGGATGTTTGAAAAATGGTAACGGATTCCAGGTTCTCTCCATATCAAATAACGCCTACTATTGCTTTCTAGACTAAACCTGGACTCATCCGTAAAGAGAACAGCCCTCCATTGATCAGGCGTCCAGCGGACATGTCGTGCCCACTGCAAACGGTCCCTCCTATGGCGTGACGTGAGCGGCAAGTAAATGGCTGGTCGAATCGCATACAGACCACCTTCGTGAAGCCTTCTACGTACAGTTGACGTTGACAACAACCTTCCGGTGGCTGCAGCAAGGGAGGATCTAAGAAGAGTCGAAGTAGTGGTTCTATTCCTGCGTGCACATAATGTCAGATATCGGTCATCGGCGCTTGTCGTAGCAGTTGGCCATCCTTGGCTGAACCTCCTAGATGCCGAATCTGTAGTTTGAAATTGCCTCTAAAGTCTATGAACCACATGACTCACATTTAGCCATCTGGCCACTTCTGTTTGACTTTGTCCTGCCTCTAGTCTCCCAATGGCTCTCCATAGTTCTGCAGGCAAATGATGCCTGGAGCTCATTGTTACGAATTGCCTATCTCAGATTTTTGATGTCACTATCACAGTGAAATATGTGGGCTTACTCTCAAACATGGACTTCTATGCTTCTCGCAGATGACGTATTCCGAGTGCAGTGCCACTAATTGGCATATTGTAGTTTTACTCAGCTACTCTTACTTGGCAAGATATTCAAATTTTACACAGTTTAACTTATTTTTGAGGGAGTTATTGCTATTTTTGTGATTTTTCCTTAATTTATGATAACTAGTGTAGTTCTCACATATAATTTTAGATCTGTTTCCTGAATACACTGATAACCTATTTCAGGGGAAGGGGACAAAATCTTCTTATTTCAGATTGCTGAATACGTCAAAATGGCCAATTGAAAAAATTATCAAAACTCAAATTATAAACGCTTTCATCATTGCTACGATGAAAAGGAGTAGAAATATGCATTTAACGATAACTTACAAATGAAGATGTGAAGACTGAATATCTCTAAATGATTTCCATACAAGTTTTAAAAGGATTAAATACATTAATGCGATGATTCAGTTTATTAAACTGGTTCAAGCGAAAATATTATAAATTCAGAATTCCGTCATACTTATCCAAAATTTTTCTTTTCAAAAACGATTCTTATTTCGGTAATACAATAAACAGGTTTGCCAAGAGTATTCTCAATCTGAGAGACTGGATATTCAACCCTTCTGTCTCGCCTTAAAAACTCTTATGCAACAACATACAATAGAATGCTTGCTTTCTTCTCACATTCTTTATCCAGCGTTTCTACCGACATGTTTCTCAGTTGAACATGCAGTGAAATAATTTCAATTACATTTTTATTCCATTACGTAAAGGAGTGATATTTCCCCAATTGGTTAATTCATTATGGAAAACACTTGAGGACTATTTTCGTGAAGGAGAGAGTATCTAATGGAAATTAATTTGGAGCTAAACTACACGAAAGTTCAGCGCGAAGCAAACCCTAACATATCATACGGTTTGGAGTTTAATACCGATGTTTTTTCGCAAACAGAACACCTGAGTTTTCTAACATTAATTGCAATTTTTTCATTTTAAGACACATGATTCTGCAGAATTGTAACTTCAGAGTTAAGATTCTTGCATTGAGGCAACACCGTCGAACTATCTAGAACAGCGATACGCAAAGAAACAAAGCATTTTTAAATATTAAATTCAAAAATTAAATACCCTGTCATCCTGTTTAAGTTTCTTCCGTAACACTCGTAAATTAATGCGATCTATGTTTTGTTTAAGGTCAATAGCCGCTTATAGACTTTAGCAACATAATCCGTTTTCATTTTCACAAATATTCTTTTAGTCAGAAGCCATAACAAAATTTGTCATAAATGATGTTTCTTAAAGGATGTTGCATTTAATAGGAAATAAAAAGAAGTTTCTATAAAAAGATAACAGTATCTCATTAATTCTTATAGAGCTGATCGATTTATTAGCATGTCTACCATTTTCTGGTCAAACTGCTGTATTTTCAGTTAGACTCATTTTTTTTACGTTGCTTTGTATTCCTTACTTTACTACGCGATTTGAGAATAGCATCGTTTATTTTTAAGAATTTGTAATATATTGCGCATTTAAATATTTATGAAAAAATAATAAAACATACCTACATTTTTCAGAATGGAAAAATGGTTAGGATTAACTAAGCGGAAAATCGTGATTCACAGGTGATTGACTCAGAAAAATATACTAGCACTAAGAATATTGAAGAGAGAGAGAGAGAGAGAAAAAAATGTTTATAGAAAATATAATGAAAGTTATTTATCGTTTGGGTTTACTTGGAAGGAAATTAAATATACCCTCAACCTCAGTGTGTTATTTGCGGGGAATTGTTATCCAATCAAAGTATGAAACCATCGTTTTTTATAAAACATCTTGAATCTAAGCATGACAATTTAAAGAAAAAAAATTGAAGAATATTTTAAGAGGAAATTATCGGAATTCAAAAATTGTAAAAAAGTACTGCAAGGTTTTGTTACTTCAAGTGAAAAAGCTTTGGAAGTTACCTAGTAAGCCTAATAATCGTAACACTGGGCAGGCTCACAGTATTGAAGAAAACCTTATATTACCAGCAGCTAAAGATATTTTAAGATTATTTAAAGAAAAAGCGTCTATTGAACTTAATAACATTCCGTTATCAAATGATACAGTTAGGTCGATGAATTCATGAAATGGCCAATTCCATAAAAGACACAATAAAAAAAATACGAGTAAAACAGTGAGTATTTCGCTTTGCAATTGGATGAAAGTACTGTAATAACGAACTTTTTGAAAGCATTCCGGTGTTATTTCTCAAATTAAGAAAGTCGCACCTGAAACTAAATTTACTCACTACTCCATTCATCGTGAAACTTTAGTAGCCAAAACAATACCTGAAAACCATTTTGAATCTAGCTATGAAAATTTTTAATTTTACCAAACCTCGAACTTTAAATTCAAAAATATTTATGCGAAGAGATGGGCAGCGAACATGAAACGCTTTTGTTTCATTCCGAAGTAAGATGACCAAAGGCAAAGTTTAAAATCATCTTTTTGAAATTCGATCAGAAATTCAAATATTCCTCTGTGGTTCAAAATGTGAATTGAAAAATTCTTTACTTAGTGAATTATGGTTGGCATATTCAGCTGATATTTTTGGAAAGTTAAATGAATTAAATTTAGGATTACAAGGACAAAGAGTTAATTTGTTTATCATTAAAGATAAAATAAACACAATGATAAAAAAAAACCCGAGCTAATAATCAGAAAATAAAATTTTAAGCCTTTTTAAAACTTTTAGAATGTTTTCCAACCGAAAATACTTTGATAATTAAAGAAGAATTAGCACCCGGTATTAAAAATCATTGTTTTCATTGATCTATAATTTCAACAAGCATTTTCCCGAGGTTTATGAAGAAAATTGGATTTGAAATTTTTATCTCGTGAAGAAAAAGGAAGAAATTTCCTGTGATCGAACTCTAACTGAAGCTTTCAAAAATAACACACTTGTTCACTTTTGGCTGAACCGGACAAAAAAAATCAAATAAAGATAATAAATTTTTATTGCCTTTTTGCACAACCTATTTGTGTAAACAAGGATTTTCTTCCATGTGAAATAATGCCAGTTATAAAGAAATTGAACTTTCTTAAACAGGCCAAATTTCACACTAAATTTTAAAGTATTATAACTTAAATTTTAACAACTAAAATGGTAACAAATAGCCAATAAGTTGTGCAAATGGGAAAATAATTTTTTTTTTAATATTTCTATTCAGAAACAAAAACAATCATTGTAAAATATAGTGGTGGTATTTAAGTTTTTCAGTATTTTGTTCAGATGGCACGCGTTGGTCAAAACGTTAAGAACCGTTATCTAGAAGAAAAACTACAGCACGAACATGATCAGGGAAACAAGCGTCGTGAGAAATAACATAGGCACGAGCATTTAGTTACTTGATTCTGTGAATTGAGACACTTTTAATAAAATTAAAATATTTCAGAAGACTTCTAGAACATCCGACAACAGCATAAGACACAATTCAAATATAGGTAGTTCTAATATATATACTGAGTTGAATATTAGTTTCCCTCTTCAGTTTAGGGTCCTGAAATTCTTTACTGAGAAATACTTCCCAGAAATGCACTTAATCATTTACAACAGAAAAAAGTAATGAATTATGCAATTTATATTCACAAATTTAAGCTGAAAAAATAGGTGTCCAAGTTAAGTATGTCAAAAGCGTCTTCAAATAAACGGAAGAAAATGTTTTGTATCATATAAATGAACTGAGACTTTTTTAAAACATTATTTAATACAATATCAGTTTTTTTGACAATATAAAGCAAACAAAAACGAATATTATGCTATAGTAAATGGTCCATAACATTTTAAATAAGATTCAAGAATTTAAGTGTGTTTTGGAAAAAAATAAATTCAACAACAACAGTTCTATTCAAAGAAAACTAAGTGCAATTACATATGGTGATTTGAAGGACCATGACATTCAGATGTTTTAATGACTGGCAAAGAAAATATACATATTTACAAATTCCTTTGCCAATTATTTTGTCAAAAACATAATTTAAGACAGTTTTCAAATCGCAAGAAGATAGATAAAATACATAACATAAAATTTCAGGATGCAGGAAAATATGATCATGATGTACAATGCCTCAGTTTGAAAGCATGAACACTTACAGTTCTGCTCCACACTGGAAGTAGATCAATGGAATTCAAAATTTCATGATTTAAAAAATTTTTCTGCAATGAAACTATGTAAATGGGTTATTCTTTTAATGAAAGACTGTCACCACACACATTTCAAATTTCCCAAAATTTACTCGAACGTTTGATGCCAAAGGGCTTTTTCCCTCCAATTATATCAGTTTCAAAACAAAAACTCTTTTAACTTAGGACCTTTTCCCCATCCTCATCAATCCCTATACATTTTACATTACATTATGCAAAAGATAATTTAGCTTAGCTTTGATTATCACATATTTCAATTAACTGATACTTTTACAAAAAGTTTTTTTGAATGTGCCTATTTCCTTCAAAAGTAGCAATTTACAACTATCATCTGAAGTTTAACATACTACAACACATAACTACTTAAATGGCATATATGTGCTTCTTTAGTAGAAAAAACAACCTGAGGAAATTTTTCTGATGAATACATTCAAAAAATTACCAGTCATTACATAACTATCTAAATACCTTGGTCCTAAAAGTGCAAACAGTTACACAAGTTTCACTCAGAAAAGACATCATAGTTTTATAGTATTTTCTATACAAACACATGAATGAAGCATTTAACACCACAACAAAAATTCATTACACTGTATTTGTGTGTCAGTAGAAGAAGATGAAACAATTACTTTGATCATTAAAATGATGCAACAGAGATAAAGAAAGAAATTACAATCTTGATTAAATACAGCTCAGACACTATGATATAAAACAAATGACAGCTGTAAACAGCACACACACAAAAAAAAATCTCAGAAATAATAACATACTTGTTGCACAAAAGCAAGTAAGACAATGTACCCACCAAAAAATGCATTAAAAAAGCGCACGAATGCTAACAGTGAGAATAATGTTTCAAAACACATCTATTTAAATAAAAATTCAATTATATTACTTGCATAGCACTGAAATAATAAACATCATATAAGCTAAGATGTTATGATAAAAAATTAATTTTTAGGGGGCCATGTGTAAAGACAGGAATTTTAAGTTCATAACATTACAGTATATGAACTTTAGCTAAAATTGTTTTTAACTGCAACATATTATCCATGCATAGTTTTCGTTTGCAGGAAGAAAATATATCAGCTGCCTTTTCAACATGATAAATTTTATGCGACAGAGCTATACATCGAGAATTTTAATTGACATACATATCTGATAAACGAGCAGTTTCAGAACAAATATTTATAGATCAGACAGATTGATATCAAATCATAGATTATATAGAAAAACATGTAACATTTAAATAACTTTTGTTATCATTGAACACTGTAGCTATGCACTGATGTGAATATTATATAGACCACACTTGTAAAAGATAAACATTCAATTTTGTACAATGAATAGCCAAACGCAGAAAACAAAGAATTTCTGAGGTACCTGTATATAATACTGAATGCAATATGTAATGTATTAAAGAAATAAATACTTAGTCATGAGAAAATCTTTAGTATGATAAGAATTACTATATATTTATAAATGTAAAATTACGAATTCAGTAGAATATCAGACTCAATCAAACGATAAGAAAACTTATTTGCAAGGTCTAGACACATTTATTATTTTAACAGAAAAAGAACTTTCATCAAAGACAAATGATACTAGTCATTATAAAAATAAGAAATTACCTTTTACTGAAAGAATTTCAGTTCATTTGCTATATCCCACAGATAATCTGCACTTTGTTTTATTTCCATATCAGTGCATACTGACTGCATATTTTTCAGTTTGAAACTTAACCTGAACGAACATTCCAACGCAAACCTAAATAATTAAAGACAATGATAATATGATTAAATTTTCTACGAGGGGGGAGAAAAAAAACCTGTCTTACTTCAAATTGCAATTCAAGCTGTTGCAAAATTTTTCATTAGAAAAAGTAACTTGCCTTTAATTTATTAATAATGCAATAACATGAACAAGCATTAATATATTTATCTTCATCCCATTCATATTACATAATTATAGCTCTATATTACATGTACCAATATACTTTTTGTAGATTACCGACATTTAGGTATGCATGCAGCAGAACCCTTATATTTTTATTTACTAAGTCAGCCCACAGAGAGGGAAATAAAATTCAGAATTAAAAGCTTATTTGAGCAACTGAAGAATAATAAAGATTTATATGGATATTGGGTCAAAAGTTCATTCAAGAGGTGCAGAAAATATTTGTTATTGTCTTTTCAACTATAATTTCCCAGTGTGTAGTGTATATTTTTTAATAAAATATAAAAAACAACTTTATTAAACTGGTACCTGAATAAAAAGTGGGAATTTTAGGTTCTGGAATAATACACAAATCATATGCATTGTAAATTACTGAAAGAGTGCATCCTGGATATAATAAATTTAAATGTATACTTAGCTATTTCAAAACTTCATTGCTCAGTTATTATTAGTGTATGCAGCTTTTCATTTTTAAGTTACTTTGCTGCAGAATTGCATATGCAACATTAAAATTCCCTTACCAAAATGCAAGGGAAGAAAATACACATAACCTTTTCACACTTCTTTAGAAGAAAAACTTCCCTTGCACCTTAAAGAGCTATAGCATTTGATTTGAAGTACACAGTCAGTAAAATATAAACAAGCACATTCAAGGCACAAAAGGCTGGCTCTCCTTCTTCTGCATACAGTTCAAGAGATTTAGTGATTTTCTAAGTTATTTTTTTCCTTGCAACAAACTGTTTTAATTTTAATATCTTTCACTATATTAGTAGACAAGTATTTTAAGATAGAATATTCATGATAGAATGATTTTAAAAAGTTTAGTTAAACTTTGGAATAGTTCAGTATATTTATTAAGCAATAGTCCCAGTCTCATCATAACATGCCTAAAATGAGCATATGATGACAAACCATGCAATGATTTTTATTAAATAAGCTTGAGCATAACATTCTCTAGTCCTAAAATTGATTTTCTACAAATACAAGTGAACATATACAACTAGACACATAATTCCTACCTTTCAGATAGGTACAAAAGTAATAAAATTGTAATACCTAGAGAGATACATATATACGAATTGTAAAACGAAGAAAATTACGGAACAAGAGAGAGACTGGCATCGAAAATTGCTTCTTTGCCTTTTTCCCAACTGCACTATCTTATTTACAATAACCATATTTGGTAATTACATTTATCTGTTCTTAAATGGACAATTAGCTGTTAATCAGCAAGAATAGTCAGCTACTGATAAAAATAATTTTACTAATGAGTCATTTGTTTCATATTTAAAGCATACAATACTAAAACCACATTTACGAAACTAATAAAGGTGAACAGTTTTGAATAACCTATAAGAAATATTTTCAGAAATTGTAGTAGAAATACATACAAACAATAAATTATTATGAAAAACTATAAATTAAAATACATTTACATATCTCTAACATTTATACTACTGATAATTTTTGATATTTATTAATGAGAAGCATTAATTTTTTTGGTTACAATGTTAAAAAAAAGTTGTCTAGCAGTCATATACAAGAAAATCATCCAAATGGAGATTCCACACTTCATATTTTTTTTATCAAATTGCTTTTGCCCAATATAAAATATATATTTATTTCTAAAGCATGAAAAAGTTATTTGAAATAATAAAAAATGACTAACTTCCAGATTTGAAGTCTCAATGCTATTTATGTACACAATTTGATTAGCTAAGTTTAAGTCAAGCAGGATTTTACAGCATATATTTTTGAAATCTCACAATAACACAATTTTATGTCATCTGGAGATTCCCACAAGGGCACTTACTGAAAACTGTTTAACATATTCAAATAATGCAGTACGTAGTTATAAATACAATTATTTTTTAAAATAAAGCAGTATACTAAAATGAGCTACAGATGCAATTCTTAAATTACTATACATGCTTGGATAAAATACTAAGGTTAAGCTGCAGTAAGTATAACTTTTATAATTTCATTCTTTTCATATCAAAAATATTAATGGTTTACATGCACAGTACTGACAAAACTTCATGGCAGTTAAAATACGTACTGGAAAAGGCATATTTTATATTAACTACTTTACAGAAATAATTTATTAATTAATTTAACTAATTTCAGACATAATTTTACTTCTAATTTAACAAAAAAGCAGCTTGTATATATACACATATATGGCGATATTAATAAATATCAGGAAAACAATAAAGCATGAAAAATATTAAAACTGACAACAATAGATTTTGCATTTCAGAAATATCCATTCCCAATTCAAGCACATTTAACAAATTACTATAATTACATAACATTCAGATATTTCTATTGCAACTGAGCCAAAGAACGCAGCTATTAAATGGACAGCTTATGCATTTTCACTGTAGTAAATAACACCGTTTATATTACACATGTAACTATTACCAGAATGTATACTTTTAAACAAACAGAAAAGATGACTAAAATAAACAAAATTATTACAAAGCTTACAATAAAGTCTTGCTAGTTTACTGTTAGATAACCATAATAATCTACATGATGCAGTTAATAATATAAATCATTATAAAAATGACCTCTTTTGGAAACAAGTGCTAATACCTATGACATAAAGAAAGTCATTTTACTAATTTCATATTGCATTTATTGAACAAAATATGATTGTACGCTATTCTACAAAAAATGTACCTTAAAAACTTTGTAGGCTGAGATACAAAAAGGATAACAATACCATATTTCTTTTTCTTTTAAAAGTTAAAAAAAAATAATAGTAATTATATGTTACAATTAAATGAATTTAAAAAATATTTACATCAGCTGGTATCTAAATACGAGGTAAATGAAAAAAGAATTTATATTTAATGCTAGAGAACATTTATTGTTTCCCTAACAGTTTAAAAAAGCAAAGCTAATTAATACAATACTTAATTTAAAAATATTAAAGTACATGTTCCAAATACTTTCTAATAAAACTGAATAAACTTACAGTAACATTTCACAGAATATACAACTTATTAAAAATTATCTGCAGGAAAACAATACAGAATTCTCGATACATAGAATTTGTAAAATTAACTTAATTAAGTATGCATTTAACCGAACATATCCCAATTCACCTCCCCTGAAATGCTGCAACTACATGCTCTGGCATTATTTTGTTAAAATATTTTTTGCTAAAACAATTACAAGATTATAACTAATCATAAAACGTGTAAATATGATCCAACAAAATATACCACAAATAAGTCTAAAAATTTTGCATTAAAGTATTGATATAATATATTTACTCTAAACAACTATTACTACAATACATACACTGAATTTTGAGGGCATTAAGATTCATACTGAAAGTAATTATTGTGTTTAAAAGTTTCACCTTGGTTACAGCATGCATTATGCACAAACAAAATAACATCAAAAAGAGAAATGGGTTACACAAGAAATCATATATTAAAAAAATGTGAAACAACTACAAAAATGTTAATTCTTTTTAAAAAGAGGGAAACAGCAGTAAAATTAGTAAAGAAATTACACACTGTGTGTGAAATAACGTTTTTCGTTAATATCCAGCATTGCTATGCTAGTTCAGCATTTTAATAGAAGGAATTACTGCTGTTAATATTATTTTATGTGAAAGACACAATTTTGCATTGAATGTATTTTATTTAGCAATTTATAAATGTGATAAGACGTTCTAGAATAGAAAACGTTTTAAATTAAACAATCAGTAACAAACACATCATTACAACTAAATTACATTCTGACATTGAAACATTTGACGTTTTAAAGCTCCAATTCTAAATGGAACATAAATCTTAAAAAATGAACATACATGACTGAAACAAACAAATACTGCTGAAACTATATTTCCTCACAATGATAAAAAAGATAAAATCTTATTATGCTGTCGAAATCTACTCGTAAATCTGAAATACTAAACTAATTGTGGATCAATTGAGCAGAAAAGCACAACATATATTCACTTAAAACATGTGAATGTGGATATGATGAGATATTTAGAGGCAAGAGGAGAGGGAAATCAGGCAAAGACTCTGAAAATGGCCTATCTATTGAACATATAAACTCCTGCAAAAGAAATTTATGCAAACATTATATGCTTTCATCAGATTTTAACTTTAGTAAAACGCTAAGAATAAAAATATATATGAACAGAAACTGATTTAACTGTGTGTTTGATGCAGTTAAATTTCGTTCTTCCCAGTGTAACTAACAAATATGCTAAATGCATAATAAACAAACAATTAAAAATTCTTAGAATGTTTAATTTGAGAATATGAGAAAATGTGAATGTGAGAAAAGTTACTTTAGGTTTACCATTGCTATAAAATATACAATAATTTGAAAAGAAATAATACAGGAGAAAAAGAGGAACTGCAAGATTTTTATAAGGTCACATCAAGAGCCAGTTTTATTTAATATCAGGTGTAAATCTGCTTTTAATCAGAAAAGATATTTATGTCAAATGTTAAGCATGGATTATAATTTCATGAAATAACAAGTTTTAAACAAAATGACAGTACTGATGAAAAGTCACTAGCATTCAAACAAAGAAAGGTAGAACACCACATTTGCATTATGCGTAAAACAACATTGAACTTGCATTAATCTTATGTGCCATATGAAACAGAAATGTGTATCTAGAATAAAAATTCTTCAGATAAATATGACATTCATATACTTACAATACTTGTGCTAATCCTTTAAAAACTGAACTGCATTTACTGCCTAGATAAACAAATAAGACTATTACTTCATAATCAGTAACTCTTATACCTATCAAACTGGCTGGTAACTTAAAAATCTCTTCTCTCATCCCCCCCCCCAATTACATAGAAGATTTTCCAATATAACACAACCATCATCCCCCCTTCAAATCACGGCCAAGAAGAAGAGTTTTTAAGCTTAAAATAGCACAATAAGAAAACAGTTCACATAAGTACAATTTACATATCTTGTAACATAAAGAGGGTGTTCATACATTTTTGGAACGATTTTGCAAAGATTTATATATAAACAAACCTCAGAATTTCATTTTCAAATATGTTCAATCTGATAGCCCTTTTGTTGAACTATCATATTGCATCTTGATTTCCAAGATAAAAGTCCTTTTCTTAAAACATCAAGGTTGATTTTATTCCATTCCTTCACAATCTCTCAAAGTCCATCCAATGTTTTGGGATGCCGCTTATAAGGAGCTGGTTTTAAAAGTCCAAATGCAGAGTAATCCAAAGGAGGCACACTAGAGGACTTGGTTGGAATGCATTTAAAAGGATTAGCTTCAATTCTGGTTTTATTTCTCATTTTTTTCAAAAAAATAGAGCAATAAATTTAGACATATGCTTGGAGCGTTATCCTGACAGAAGACAGTAAGGATTCTTTGGATAAAGAGACGGAAGTTCTTCTTTAAAAATAGGGGTCAAAACATATTTGTGACAGTAATCCAAATTAATTTTGACATTTTTTTCTACTTTCCTTATTTTAAGTTTACTGTTATAAGAGAATCCAGTAATAACCACAAAACCTTCAGAAAAACTTTCCTCGTTTTCTCTGAACCAACATATTAAGTTTTTTTCAGTAGTAAATTGATCTTTTTCTATTGCAATCAGATAAGTATATCCAAGCCTCATCAATTGTATTTCCATAATATATTTCCATTTTTCACCTGCCAAATAAGAGGAATTTGCAGTCTTACCCTGAGAAATATGTTTCAGCATTAGGCGATAAACTTTTTCGTTGTGATCAGCTTCAAATCAAATCTTATAATTTTGTTCACAGTTCCTACAGAGACATTTAAAGATTTTGCAATAGCTCTTTGGGGGGGGGCTGGATTTTCCTTTAAAACATGAGATGTAACTTTTGATATGCAAGATTTAATAAGAGCAGTACGTATCTTTGCTGGGTACACATTTTTTTTTTTTTTTAGTTAGATGTAAACTTACATGTTTCTTTCCTTTCATATCAATTATGTCACTTACTTTATGTCTAGAAATATTAAAATGATGGTTTTCACATGTTTTTTAAATAATAGAATAGGCATATTTCTCTTCAGAGAGTGCAAAAATAGTTTTTGATCCATTGTTTATTTTTCAGCGAGATTTTAAAGAAAAGAATATTTTTAACGCTACATACGATAATTCAACCTTATTCCAATTCGATGCCAATCACGTTTGAATTTTAAAATATTTAAATTCATGGAAAAAATCAAATGATCATTATAAAAATGAGTAAACACCCTCTCTACTATAAAAATAAAAGATTAAAAACTAAATACCATACAAATCTGTGATTATAATACCACTCCATGAGATGCCATTCAGGCAGATCAAATATTTCATGCTATGAAACATGAACAGAATGATATTTATCAAAAGAAAGTATATTCACACCTTTTGTATGAGTTACACTTCAAAGCGTTCATTATTAAAACTAAATGAGATACAGAATTTCAAATAAAGTAAAGAAAATTCATTTACATTACAGTACAGTTAAACCTTATCTTTGAAGTTGTTTGAGGCAGTTTTGAATGTTCTGGAAATTATTTTGTCTTCTAGACAGATCTAGCCATAGTAAAACTACTATCAACTTGAGGTTTTAAGTGAATTTCCCCTTTAGTTATTACTAATAAATATCGGGTTGTATGCTACTCTTTAACAGACTTAAATTCAAAGACATGAAAACTGACAGCAAAACTATGGAGTTCAAACTTGCATGAAATCTTGTACCAAGATAACACCCTAATAAAAAATATTTTCTTGTATTTTTTGCACTGCAAAAAATTGTCAAGCCACAATCAATAAACAAAAATACAGTATTTAATTTTGGATTTGTTTCATCTTTTTCTTACATTTTTGTTCTGCAGTATGAAAATTTTAGCAAATTTGCCCACATTTTGAACATTCAAAGGTTCAAATACTTAAGACTTCATCCAAGTATCAGCTAAATTTTAGTCAAGTTCTTAAAATTTACTGAATTTTAGAGAAAAATTACCAGGTTTGTAATTTCATCTGTAGATGAATTTACAATAAAATGACAGAATTTGACTGCTTTCAAACACACGTAATTACAAGAAATAATCCCTACCCTTGCTCTAAAAATGTATCAGGCAAATCTTGAAATGGCAAGAACTTTTTAATTCAATGCGTCAAAAGAAGCTGCTACATGTTTTGCATATCTGTTCACATTCCAAGCTTTAAAAATTACATATTATGGGAAAGAACTACAACAGATTAAAAAAGTACAATATCAAAAATGATTCTGTGAACAGATATAACAAGGGAAAACAGTAAAGAATATAAGAGTTAAAAATTTAGTTCAGAAAGGAAATATTTTGATGATCAAATTTTTAAGAAGTCACGTACTTCACTCTCTCTATATACACACAGGTACATGAAAACAATTACGGACAGATGAAAAAACTATGACCAACTTTTTTTTTAATGTGCAATAAGGTTAGATAAAGAGGAAGTAAATACATAAAGGGAAGCTGTGCAAAGCAGAAAGTATTTAATCATTGAATTAAATACATTCAGTTTCAGATACCTTTATCCTTTTATGAATGTGTGTGTATCTTTGTTTTACTATGCCTCATTAATGGGCGTCATCACGTGGTCTGCTGCCCGATACACCTTGGTAACCTTCATTATACAACTTGGCTTTTGCCGATCAATCACGTTCTTGCCGCGTGGCGCGGACAACACACAACGGTACTTGGGGAATGTGTGTGTATATAAACATTAGTGAAAAAAAATACATGCTTAATGCAACGAAAAAATGATTTTGTTACATGTAAATAACTAATCTGCCACTATAGTTGAATTCTGTGAAAGGTCCATTATATTTCCTTAAATATACATTATACAATCTGAAAAACCGTAAAAGGAGCTGCTTTAGTGCTTTAAAAGTTCTTTTACTTGATTTCATTAAACACATCACATGGTGAACAACAAAAGTGCATCTATGCATAGAATATTACGTCATATCTAAACAGTCAACAGTTGTCTTTCCAATTACCTAATTAATATAGTAAAAAATAGCAACTTAACAGGATGAACTATAAAAACAAATTCTCAACACAAAGAACTTTTATTTAAAAAATTGCATGCATGGCAAAACAAATATAACTATATAAAAATTTAACAATCTAAAATTTAAACAAATCATAAAAATTTCATATACTTATTTGTACAAAATATATATTGTAACAGAAGAAAGTAATATCAAGACATAAAATTTTACTACAAAAATTACAAAATAGAGAATGAGAACAGAAAGATTAGTTCTGAAAGTGATGGCAATAGAGGATAAAATGCAAATATAGCATAAAGCAAAATATACAACACTTCAGCAGAAAATGGCTCAGCCGGAACAAAAATCCATAGGTATAGTTCGACCGTCTCAAACGTAACCCTGACTGGCATTATGCCAAAACACATAAAAAAAGAGCATCATTACTTGCTGCGAAGTGAAAGGTCACGTGAAAGTCTTCTCTTCTCTGGAAAGGAAGTCCCCATCCTTTTACCTAATTTTGAGAATAATTCGTTCCGAATGGTCCATGAGTGTTTGTGCTCATGTTTGCGGATGAGATGGTTGAACTATTGTTACAATTATTCTCATCATAATGCAGATAAATTAGGAATAGTTTAATTGCAAGAGAAGAAAAAGGAAGGTAAGAAGAAAATTAGATGTTTATTAAATTATGAAATGCAACTGAGCATGGGGGAAATAATAAAACTTACTTTAAGCAACGGAAAATATAAAATGCTGCTAACAGATGTATCGGTTATATAACTTACAGAACTCCTGATTTTTAAAGTTCAGTATCGGCAAAAACTTTACATTAATGAGCTGGTTACTTCAGTTAATGCTTTTCTCAAACACAGGATATGCACTAGTTGACTGGAAGTACTGAATTCAAAAACACAGCATTTGGGCCACTATGGTAGCAGCATCAACTAAGTTATAAATAACAGCCGTTCCTTTCTGACAATGGTAATTATGATCCTTTATTGCAATATATCCTACAGAACTCAATGACCTTGCATACAGCACTGTCATCAGCTGCTATTAATTAACAGACTAGACGCATTCATGAGATTTTGCACACAGTTCAGTGTTGGTAATGTCATAATAAAGCAAGAGCAGGATGAAATATTAAGGCAGATAAGAGGTATGGAAAAAACTTGGTAAATTTACACAAAGTTTGAAACTCAGCCTCACAGAACACATGTGTTACAATAGCAACTACAAACTTGTCTTCTTTACCCAAATCAGCATCTGACTGGTCAGCTGCTTTAAAGCAGACATAGCTAAAATTTCAGTTGTAACCTTCCAGAAAACTATGAAGAAAAAACCTTTATAAATTATTGAATACGATGGGCACAGAACCTGAATAACAAAGTCCAATTGTAATCTCTTAGAAACTTGTACAATCCACAAAAAGTAAAGACTTCATCTAGTTAGGTACAACTTAAATGGCTTACCCTTATCAACTGTCCCAATACTTTCAGCAAGATACTTATATTAGCAATTTAAAATTTTGCTGGTTATTTAAAATTACCTTGTCTAATTGCAATATCAAATCAAAGTAACATAATACAACTGAAAGAAAAATAACAATTCGAGGACACTAGAATAGTAAAATTCTTTTATATCATTTAGTAAGAGCCTGCTAAGAGCATTCTCATTTAAATTTTGTAACACAATCTGGTTTTTAATTTCCAGCATATAAAGTCTATTATAATTGCATTAGTTTATAATCATTACCAAAATAAAGTTGCAAAGAAAAAAGCACACAGATTATTGCACAATTCATATTAGCACACCATAAAGTTATAGACGTGCTTCATGTTTGATACAGAAGCAATGTACATTTTTTTATTAAACTAACAAAAATGCAACTCAACTTGTTAGCTTTAGTGTTTGACTTTTAACATAATAATTTATTGCTATATACAAATGAAATCTCAAAAATTAGTATATTCAAGCCTCCTGGTCTGACTGCTGATGGGAGTGGGTACAGATGAAGTATAAAACATTAAATCTTTTAAACAGTAGAATTTTGCTCATGCTATTTGTGCTAGTCTGTGAAAAATATTTCTGACAGCCATGATTCATTTATCAAGTATTTCTAGTTTGTTACATCACTTGCATACAAACAACACTGCAAAAACTTTCTATACACATTTTAACATTTTACTTCTGGGAAACATAAAATATCAAATAAATAAGAAAACAATGTTTAATTTTTATTTAAAAATCATGAAGAAATTTCTAAAGATCTGAACTCGGACATGATGCAGAAAGAATTTAAAAATAATAACCAGCAACAATTTAATCTGCACAGCTGTAAGCTGTGTTTTGATTTTCAGTGCATTTCTATAATTACTACATTTCACAAAAATATAAAATAGATGTTTTTACTCTGTGATATAAATGATTATTTTCATGAACATGCTTTAAAAATATTCTTCAAACACAAACTAATTTTCTTCATCTTTTAACTTTTTTTTAAAAAAGTTACTATTTAACATTTAAAGATGCATGTCAAGCATAAAGGCAGTTTTCCAAAGAAATAAATATTAATTACAGAAATCATTAGAGAAACCATAATATTATATTTTACAGAAGCAGAGTACAATAGTTACACATCACCTGTATTATATATATGATGTAAGAATGAAGAAATATACACATGTATATGTATATGAATAACGATCATTAATGACAACAGAAAATGATTAAAGATTTAAATTCAAAGCATTATCTAATAAAAACATATGGTAGGCAAATTTCCACTCGGAAATAGCTATTCCCTAAAAATTAACACAAATTTCTGTAAGCTACAGAATACAAATAAAATAAAAAGAGGAGAAAAATAAAACTTCTAAACTCCTACACTCATTGCACTGAACTACATTCCTGTTATTTTAAAAGTTTTTATGAAATAAAAACACAATCCATTTCACCCTCATTAAAACAAACGTTTAATTGCACTAGGAAACATTAACAATCTAAATGCTCACTTCATTTAAAAGATAATGACAATTTATGACCTCATGCAGATTCAACAACATAATAACAAAATGTACATATTACTACAAAACTGAATAATGCAGATACGAAATCAAAACAGCATATATGTAATTAAATTGTAAATAGACTGCCTATAAACAGTAACATATTAAGGTCATGCAACTTTAATTTCTACTCCAACTGCAAAAATGCAATACAAATAATTACATCAGATAAACACTTCTGAAAGACAGAAAAGAAACTGAATTCAGAATTTCAAAATTAGTATCTGAATGTGAACGAAATTCAGATACAATGCTTTATAAGAGGAGTAGACTCATTACTTTTTATTTATTTTAATGAACTATGGATAGCAAAAAAGCATTTATACATTCTGTTGTCTTGATAATACAGCACTTAAGCCAATGAGGAATTATGACAACAAAACATCTAAGAGAACCTAGTAACATATAATTATTAAGTTAAGAAAGAAACTCTAAATCAGTATCTTCATAAAAATATTTACAATAGTCAAATATCTCTTCAATTTAATGATATGGAAGACAACTATGCCAGAAAAAAAATAATAAGAGAAATATGCAAAATCCATTCTTGTGTAAAGCAAAGTTAAATGTTAATCTTTTGTATATTAAAACACTATAAGATTCAGTTCATACATTTTTAATTTCAAGATGTACATACATTTAATAACTGTGTGTTTTACAATATCACAATAATTTAAAACTACTTTATCAGATTCACTATGAATTTTTCATTTAATGAAAATCAAGGGCATCCATCACATATGAATCCGTCATCCTAGAACAAAAATACCTGTAATAGATCAAAACACAGCAATGTGTAAACTGTATTACATTACTCATTGAATAATATTAATGCAGCAAAAGACAATTTTTGAATCTAAAAATTATTATCACACACATTTGCAATATAAAAACAGCCTGAACTCCCTTAAAGCATCACTCTGGGTACAAGTATTTTTTTCTTATTTTAGTTTACAACTCATATTGCACTCAGGTTACAACCAATACACAAAACTTTTACATTAGACTGTCAGATACATCTGTTACAATTAATGTAAGAACAGTTTATTACACATGATTCATATATACACATTTTTTTAATACATGTGAAAATGCTACTATATCTTTTATGAGAACTAAACTTTCCTGATTATAGTGAAAACAGACTAGAAAGAAATTCTAGAATGTATAAATAAACTACATAATTCATCAACATACAATATTAATGTTCTATATTGTTACAGAGAAATCAGACTAGATTACCATAAATGTGACATATTTGGGAGGTACATAAATTGACCTCAGATATGATTTCAAGCACAGTAATATGTCCAATCAAATGCTTACAGATGAGAACAGTTGGATAGTTAGATCATCGTAAATCACTAATATTTGCTTCAGAGCCAAATAACTCAACAACTTGTTGTCGATAATGATCAACATTACGACTCATTATAGCCATGCAGGGTCCTAACAAACGTTCAAAAGCAGCAACATCAAGAACTAGAAAAAAAAAATTAAAGAGTACTGCGATTGTGTATACACATATCTATATAAATGCATACATTCACAAACACCAACACACACATATATAAAATATATTACATGAATAAGCTAGAGGAAATTCAACTTTACATTAGGCAGAAATAAAGCAACATTAATTGGCACAGATAATTCTTGGCACTTCATCATTACACATCAGTATTAACTATATAATCCTCACTGAGCTGTAAATATTACACTTGCAATTCTTTTTATGTTAGGCTTAGAAAATATTTTAAACAATTTTTTCAAGTGTATTTTAAACAATTTTAAAGAAAGATAAAAAAAATAATTGAGTAATATCAGTAGTAGGTTAGTTAGTATCAAAATTGTGTAACTAATATAGATATATTTCACACCTTAAATTAAAATTTCATTTCCAAGCCATTTGTGAATGGTCCCTTAAAATGATGAAAGAGCCATAAACGGTGCTCTACTGTATTTGAATGAGTATTTCATATAAAGTTTCAAGCATTTTGTCCTACTTGAATTTTGATATGACACCGAGAAAATAAATGCCAAATATGATAAATACATAATAAAAAATTCTTAGTTTTGTTTTGAAAACAGAACAAGAGAAAAGGTACTGAAATATATAGTCTCAATCTGCTATTTGCACTAATGCAAATTACTGAAAGTAATCTATAACAGTTAAGGTCAGAGAACAGTATTTTATATTTATTTCAGAAAATCAATAGAAAGTGATGTAAACTGAGTTATTTCATTTTATGCTTTGCTTTTCATTATGTAAGTCTGATTGGTACTAAATTCATACAAAAATATTTTAAACCCCATATATGTTAGCATACTAAATGTTTTAGATCTATATTTTGAGAAAATTTATTAACTTTCATTTAAGCATGTCTTATTTAGCAAAAGGGAAGAAAGAGGTTTTATTTGAATTAGCGGAGACACTAGGTGTAGCAGCAGAGGAAAGTTTTAGAATTTCTGAAATAAGTAATGCTACAATCACTAGTCCCACATATGATCTGGAGTTTACAAAAGAATGTTTGAACTGCATTACAAATGATAGGAAGAAATAGAACAGTGTACTAACAGACAGCAAGAAAATGAACAGTTGCTTGAACTGCAGAAATTAAATTTACAATGTAGTATTACTGCTACCAGAGCGGAATCTACGATGGTATCTTCTTCTGAAGACACAGAAACGCCTAAGTTAGAACTGAACAACAACAGCTGATATAAGTTTATTTCTGGATTTGCTTGAGAGGTAATAAACTCTTCTGAAGGTACTAATTCCAAAATGAGTAGTCTCTCTTGTTGGTCTTTTGTATACCAATGTTGCTAAACTTACTGCAAAAGAATCTGATGAAGATGCTCAGGATTATAAAAAAGTTAAACAAATTCTCTTAAAGTGCTTCAAATTGAGCACTGAGAAATTTCAACAGCTGTTTACCCAACATAGCAAAAATCCAGAAAACACCTAAAGAGACTTGACTTCCAAAACTATTGATTGCGTATAATGCAACCTAATGTAACTTCAAGAATCAAAAGTCACAGCATTTGAGCAGTTCCAGAATTTGATACTTGCAGATCAAAGAAGAAAGCCTCTGCAGATTATACAGAACACATTCTGGATAACTGGAATGAGTGGAATTACTGCTGATTTTTTGGAAGAGTACTCGCTTATCAAGGGGAATCAGCGTTTGCCTAAAAAAATTCACAATATTTTGGGCATGATAGTGTTTTGTCTACTTCATAGGTTTGAATGAAATTTTTTAAATGAAAAACTAGTATATAAAATTTGGAAATAAATTAATATTACTCAAACGTGAAAGTCGGAATGTGATCAAAATGGAACATATATACAAAAAAATTGTTATAAAAATTGATGGAGAATTTAGATGCAAAGTATCAATTAAAAATTGGCAATGCATATAAAATAAGTGTAACAAAGATATAATATCCATTTTAACAGTTTAAATTCGATGACTGCAGTTACAAGTCTTTAATCGAAAAGGATGTTCATTGGAACCGACACTTGAGTGACACTTAGGTTTGCCATAGAAGAGTTGGAAGAGTGTATTAAAACTGTATGTGGGGTATATAGGAATGGTGAGAAATTTATTGGAAAGAGGCCTACTGATTAGCCCTAGACTAAGAAAATCCAAATGATAAGTATGAGGGAGTTAGGCTCCCTTTCAACTGCTATATGAATAATTTTGGATTTAAACAAATAAATCAAAATTGAAAAATTATAATATTCTCTGGCTAAAGGTCAAGCAAACAGAAAATAATAAGAACAACTTCCTTTGAGCAGCTGCTCTATTTCTATTCACAGCTTATACGTAAAATACAGATCAGAATACTCCAAATACATGGCACAATGCATATCACTCAAAATCTGTATGGGGGAAACTGTGATTTATACTAGCAGACCATTTATGCATATCCCTCAACAGCACCTTAACGAATCATTTCTGCACACACATTTCATTATGAAATTTGCTTATTTCGGTCCTTTCTACATGTCTTTACATTTCTGCCAGATGTTTTTGAATTCATCTGTATACATACAACTCAGAAAGTAAATAAGCAAAAAACATAGGGCTTTAAAGGTCGAAACACGATCATTCTCAATTATTGCAGATGGAACAAGACTAATTCCATTTGACAAGTCAGCCTTCTTCCACAAGATCAACAATAATTCTCTCTCACTTAATTTTACTGTGATTTATAATATTTTTACTTTTTTAAAGAGTTTTCGATGACTTAGATTATAATTTTAAATTTCTTCAAAGTCCATTACATGTTTTTAATAGTTTTATCCAAATCTTCTTAAAAAATTAGCTTTAATTTGAATAGGCTCAATTTAGAATAATTTTTACACTTCATTTCTTAGAAGATAATCATAAATAAAAAAATTACTAATTGAATTTATATATACACACATACAATAAAAAATTAAAAACACTCACAAGCCAACTTTACATTCCCAACTGCATAGGCTGATGCTGCACGAGGTTTTTGAGTAACCAGTGCTAATTCTAAAATAACAACAACAATCTTAGACATCTAAAACACAAATATGTAAAAATGCTAGTTATAAGTCGACAACAATTAAAAAAAAGTGATACATTACACATTTCTGGAGTCATACACATTCATTTTCCAACAACCTAATGTAATTTTAAAAAACCTAATCATAAATCAAGATGTAAAATAAGAAGATATATTAAATAGAAGTGAACATGCTTTGTTGTACAGCTTGCTCTTCACTACAGTCACCATTAGTCACATGAGGATTATGAATACTACAAATGTGGCCACTGAGATAGGCCTTTTAATTTTTACCTTTAGATAGTTGTGTAAGAAAGGCAATAATTTATAATTACTAAAAACTGAAATATTGAATTTTTAAAACTGCTCCTTTTGCAAAAATCTAACTTTCACCCTTTTAACAAAAGATTTTAAGATAGTTAAAAAGATGAAGGCTGTCACATCTTTTGCTGCTTCTCTTTAGTTATACTACTTTCTGTTTGCCCTATTTATATCAGACCTCTCAATATGCACAAGTATTTATTCTTAGAGAGATGTATTTGAAAACCAATGGCAGTTAAATGGTGAGAATAAGGAAAATTGAAATTTCAAGCAATGCTCTGTGACGCCCTTTCAATACATCTGAATTTTTAGCAAACACGTCCTGCAAATGAATTCTTCTGTTGAATATAATTTTTGGATTATTGGTAATGTAAAGCCATAAAAATAATTTATATCCTTACCTCCAAAATATTGACCTTTTGTTAAAGTTGTCACTTCCATTTCAACTTCTTTATTATCATCAGTCTGTAAAAAAAAAAAAAAAAATCAATTCCTACATAAAAAAGCCCACAGTCTATCATGAAAAGTTTAGATTTATTGAATTACGGCAAAGCACATTACCGGTATCTTATTTTTATCACAAAGAATAATGACTTCATATATAATATCTTAAAACATAATAGTTTTAAATAAGATGTGTAAATGATATTATTACATATAGGTTTAGCTTGCAATTTAATAGCCTGCCCCACAGATTTTATGAGCAAAATAGCTGTGTATCACGAATGCTGAATACAGGCATACTCTTTCTTTCTTTCTAAACAGTGCATTTTTTTTTAAAGAAACTGAAAGTTAACTTGTCAGAGAAATTCAACTTCTAATTTACATGACTTTTTTGATTTTCTATGACAAAGCTGAATAAATTTCCAGATTAAACATGAATAACTGAACAATTTTATGTATTTGGTGCAAAATAGATTTAGAAACTTAAAAAATTATGAAATCTTATTCACCTTA
Organism: Stegodyphus mimosarum; assembly: GCA_000611955.2. NCBI lineage: Eukaryota > Metazoa > Arthropoda > Arachnida > Araneae > Eresidae > Stegodyphus > Stegodyphus mimosarum. The sequence continues at coordinate 114,360 of KK118640.1, forward strand.
CTTATTATTGTGAAGAAAATGAAAGCAATATATGCAGGAAATAGCTATTATTATACTTATTATTGTGAACAAAATGAAAGTAATATATGCAGGAAATCACAACTAAATCATCAAAGAAAATTGGTTAGGCTTCTGAAAATAAGTATTACCAGATCTAGAATATTTATACTAATATATAAAAGAAATTTACAACAGTACACATTCATTAGAACATTCTATTATGCTTCAAACTGAAACTAAGAATTAACAGCCAAAGAAAGAGTCATTGCTATACCTATTTATTAAACATACAACGACATGACGTGGTTACTTTTAAATTACGCTACTAGGATAACTGTAATTTTTAGACAGGGCAAAACAGTTAGTTTCTAAAGAGAAGTGTGAACACCATGGATCAATAAATATATACTTAACATGATATGAATAAAATGTAAAATGCTTCTTACAAGACACAGACATTACAATAGCTGTGCTTTCTTTTTCAAGGACAATTTTTGTTCAAAATTACTATTTAAAACACAAACTTTGAAAAGACTAATTTTTATTTGCTTGAGTTTATGAAAAAGTTTCTAGTTTCCCTGAATTTCCAGATAAAAGGGAACAATGCTTTCACCATAATGCTTCAAATTTTGCCAGTTCTAACACAACATCTGCAGATGTGATATTGGTATACTAATCAGTGATATCTGCACACTAAGAGATTTAGTTGCTGCATAAGGATTTTGCCCCTTTTAACATGAAAACATCAAAATTTTTATTTCTTTCACATCATGCAAAATAATGAAACTACACTATATGGTGATGGCCCTTTTTCATTGCAAATAAGTGCAAAGAATGAAACTGCAAGTTTTAATTCACACAGAAGACACAGCAGATCTGCATAAGAAAGACACGCATAAAGTTACTTTTCCATGATTGGTTATCTTTACAAGATGAGTAAGTGCAAGACTTTGAACTTAACATATTTCTCTAAACTCTGCATAATTAACTTAAATATATTTAGAAATGCCCAAAGTATACTTTTCATAAAATAAATAAATAATAATAAAAAAAAAGAACAGAGAGAGAAGACAAATATTCCATGAAATATTTACATAATTAAGTTCTTCTCCAAGCAGTAATCCATGATACTGTTGTTTTTAACTTAACATTGTAAAGAAAAGTCCTGAGTTTGAAACTCCCTGAAGGCAGCACCACTTTTACCAGTATTACCGATAATGCTATTCTGAAGGGAAATTTGTTCACAAAAGTAGTTTCAAGGGAATAAAGAAGAAAATGACTTATTACTAAAAGTCTGTGATTAAAAAAATGAAAGAAAAATACTTAGTTTCTTCTAACTTTGCTATAAACTTACTCAAAATTAACAAAATGTTTCAAAACATCACAAAACAACACTCGGTATGTAAAGAAAATTACAGTTTATAGAATTTAAATTTGTTAACAACTTTCCTTTAAAATATCAAGTGGTATGCATACTTTACTAATCCTTTCACCATTCATGGGTTTGTTTGCCCCTAAATCCATAATAAAAGCATATTTTCTTAATTACAATTGAGAAAAATAGTCTTGAAATTTTTATCTACAAAATTCCTTGTGACACGCTGCCTTAATATTGTTGACATAACTCAAGAATTACAATTATTTGTTTGTTAGAGATTACAATTATATAGTTGTACCGTACGGAAAATACTTCTGAATACACTACATGAGTTGTTCAAGTGATGGCTTAATATTAACAAATATCTCCCGAATGTTATCTTCCAGAATTATACATCTTTCATGAATTTTCTTCTATTGTCTTTTTTTTATTAGCAAACATATATAATTTATCTTGGATTTTTCTGAGACTGGTCTTAGATTTTTCTGAGTCTGGTATCAGCTGCACACTCTAAGGCAAAAATCAAGAATAAGCAGAAATGTTCACATAAATTTTCAAACATACAAAGCTAAAATGCTTAAGAACTGAAATAGAAATGGAAAAGGAATCAAATACAAAAGGAGGCAAAGGATCACAAGGTGACAAGTGTCCCCTCCCACCTCCCAAAAATCCTGTGCTAAATTTGCAGGCAAACATGCTGGATAAAACTATGTAATTAGTATAATCGTAAAAATTTTGCATTACATACATTGCCTGGAAAGACTACGAGTGACATAATTTACCACTCTTACTCATTATTTCATTTTTCTGTGTTATTCCATAAAATGTCCTTTCACACTTAAATTTTATTTCAAAATAAAATAATACTAAAAGAATTAATCTTAAGAGAAATGAATACTATTAACAGTTGGATTAGAATCTAGTATTTGATGTTCGTAGTACCGCCCATTAACAAGTACAATCTCAGGGATTACAGAGAATAATGAAAATTAAATCAGTGCTATTGAAAATACTTCAGTTTTAATTTTCTTTTTTTTACTGCAAGATGGATATTATTCGTTTGTTAGTACATTCACTTTAAGATCTGTAATTATACTGAGTTTGGGCAAAATCAGCATGTTTGAGCTTGTCCACTTCCTCGATAGACATTAATCTTGAAGACATTATTTCATGTGAATGTGCTACAACACCTAGGACATAAGTATGATACTTATACTCATGTATAAATAAATCCTTACATGGCACAGTTTTCTCTCCTAATATGCATTTTACTTTTGTCTGATAGCCATAATTAACAGACCTCTTGACTTTTCAGTTTCTTGTTTGAATGTGAGTGAGACCATCAGAACAGGTGATACTCCCTACAATTAAATGCCAATTCATTAAGGTAATACGGATGACATCATGAACAATTAACTGAATCTTGGAACATGAAAGATAATACACCTTATAATTGATTGAAAAATACCGTTAATACTTCACTTGCATTTTCATGCAATTTAATGTAAAGAAAACGTTTTATTATGTAAATTAAATCAGTGAACAAAGTTCTCTCTTGAGCACACCTCTTTCCATATCTGTTTCTTCCTGTTCCTTTCTAAATTTCTTTCTCACTTTACGCTGCATCTGCTGTTTGTTTTGGTTTATATTACCCTTCCATTTCAATAGGGATAATGTGAAGCAAGGTTAATTTATGACTGAACTCTTGATTTATTTTGAATTACATACAATTAAACTAATATGGATAAAAACAATTTACAAATACTATGACTTCATCTGCTGCAAGCTCACACATTTTTCTTTTCTGTAAAGTTTTGCTTCACAAGGATGGTTTGTGATAAGTTTTTTTCATTGTTTTGGATTTTTTTTTTTTTTTTAAAGACAAGATGCAGTTAATTCACCTGCTATATAAATGATATAATCGGGAATTGTTTGTAATCCTTTCACTTATAAACATGAGATTTTCAGGAGGAGCAAATTTCTGTAGGAGATAAATTTTAACTTTTCCCACTATTTCGTATATCACTGTACTTAAATATTTATAACTCAAAACTGAATTTATAAAACCATGCACCAAACATTTTAAAACTTCTCATCAATACATTTTACACTGACAAGTAACTTGAATCAGAGTATATGAAGACAATAACGGCATAAACGAACTATTTGAGGCCTTTTTTGAAATAAAACTTCAAAGCAGAATCAAGCTATGTTATGTTATGTTATGAACTGACGCTTTCAGCAGTTTTTTCAAAATTTGGGTAATTAATTATCCAAGACACAAAAAAGTAGTGTACACAGACATAAGGTAGACATTTTGCACAAGAGAAATTAAAACAGGGAGAGAAATAATTAAGGAGGAATAAATTACTTATACCAAGTTATTAAAGATAACAAACTAAGTTGTAAAAGATAATAACCAAGTTTGCATCAAATCCTAATTACAGGGTTCGTACACATTTCTGCACATGGAAATTAAGTACTTTTAAGGACTTTTTAAAGACCATTAATGAAAAAAATTAAGGACCTAACAACAAATGGGAACTGAATAAATTCAATTAAAAATATTATCTACGCCCGAACTTCATTTTTGTAATACCATCCTAAAAAGAAAATAGATCCGTAAGTAGGATGAATAATTATTAAACATGAATTAATTAACAAAATTATTAATAAGTTTGAGAATAAAATCAACTTTATAAAATGTATCAAGCAACATTAAATATTTTACATTTATAATAGTTGGACATATTTGAATGAAAATAAGTGAAATTTTATTTATGTTTTGCTAACAGTTTTATGATTTTTTTTAATGCTTCATTTTTGTCACATACTTGCTCAGTCTAAAGGTTTAGTAAATAGCTAGTAGATTTTACGTCAAGCGGCATAGATTAAAATTAGAAGTAGATCATACTCAGTATGATTCATAAAAGATCGCCCTGTCACCGCTGCTGCTTGCCTAGAGAAAGACCTGCTGATTAGAACTAACCTAAAAGGCCTGATGTACTCACGGTTGGCCCGATTTGAAAGTTAGCTGAGTTCTGTCTGTTACAGTTACTGTCATAGCTTCGTGTAGGTCCAATAAACCACTAAAGCACCACAGGTGGTAAGTTGTTTTGTATTGTTGTAAGTCTCACTAGATGCAAAGAATAAGTTTTACATGATTTTTTACATTTTTGTGTTTTTTATCTGGCGGCCACGGTAAGGATTAATGGAAGGCAATAACCCGCTTTAATATGCAGGGGTAATTTTTAAGGGTAAGCAGTTAGTTATAAATAACTAAATTAGGTAGTTAGATAACCTTAGTCATTATGGATTTACATAGCCAATATGAAATTTTATTTATTTTTTTAATAATATTTGTTAAAAAAGTACTATTAAACTCACAATCTAATAAAATTTCAAAGTTTAAAGTACATGTAACTGATGATATTGATTCTTAAACGATATTAGGATAACTACTACAAAACATTCATGCTTTGTAACAACAAAACAAAATATTTATGCGTCTTTTTAATTTGAAGCCTTCCCAGACATTTTGGCTAATTTAAATCAATTTCCTTCTCTTTAAGCATGTTTTCTAACAATCAGAAAATTGCCTCAATACGCAAATCAGTGTTCTCACTAGTTTCTGCGTGCTTTATCTCCTAACTTATCAACCTCTCTACAATATAGTTATGAGGCTTTATTTGAGCTGGTAAAAGCTATAGTCCAAAACCTTCCGACAGACGTGAACCAAATTATCGCTATGTCTGAAAGTAACTACAGTGTCAGACACAGGTTTAAATAAGCTTCTTATTTAAAAAGAACTTAGAACATAAAGGCGTATTCTGATGCTAACAAAATTAGTTACAGCTCGTGGTGATGTAATTAAACAAGAACAGTCAAATTCAAACTAAAAATGTGGACTAGTGGCCAAACACTATACACTTTAATTTTAATTTAAGCTGGCTCAGTAACTCTACCATATGAGAAAATAGAAATGGAAAACTATAGTTAAGGCTGAAATCATAAACAACTGGGTAATTTACAAAATAATAACTGTACATATCTTTGAAGAATAATTTTCTTTCTTCAACACATTCCCTTTTCATTTTAGAACTTTTGGATTTAATTAAGGATTTCTGTTATTCTAAAAAAACTAAATGCCTTTAGAATATATAGAAAAAGCTGCTAATTTTATTTCTTTAGCAATATAAAAATTCAGAAGAAATATGAAATATATATGGTAAGGGCTGGTTATAGAGCTGATGTGGCAGAAATTTTAGAATTTAGTGGCAAACTAAGCAACAAAATCTAGAAATGTCATAACTTTTAGAATTTAGAGCAGGCACTGAAAGCAGAATTTAGAAAGGCACTATGCAGCAGAATTTAAGATTCACAGAGATTGCATCAGGTGGAAATATGCCTAGCGCCATTTCTGTATGATGCATTAAGGCATATTATATGAATCTTTTAAATTGACAGTTTTCAATTTCTTTATTAATAAAAAAAATACATTTCTATAACACCTGTCCATGTGATAAGATTAGAAGCATGCCTGATATTTTCCATGCTTGTGTCCAATGAAAAGTAGAGAAAATAACGGGAAGATAAACATGTTAAGAAAACGATTCTAGTATCAGAAGTAAAACATTCAAATATTATGTTTTCATTGTTCTTCAAGGCGTTCTCGAAAAAGTAAGAAATTCATCGCAAACTTTCTGTAAAATACACAGTCCAGTCACATTAATGTGACCACCACGTACTTTCCATGTCAGAGTTAAATAACCAATCACAGAAGGCAGGTGGCAGCACAGTGCAGTTGAGCGTATATAAAGGGTGTGTGAGGGCTTCGGAAAACATTTCAATCGTTGGCGTAATGCAGAAACGAAGCGATTTATCCGACTTCCAAAAGGGCATGATCGTTGGCTTTCGGGCCAAGGGTGGAAGCATTTCCGAAACGGCTGAGTTTGTGAACTGTTCGCGTGCCGCCGTGGTAAAAGTGTACCGTGCATGGCAAAATGGGACTGTCCAAAATCAGCGACGTGGCAAATGTGGTGC
>KK118640.1:129671-145688 GCA_000611955.2 Stegodyphus mimosarum
ACTCCTGAGGTATGCTGCGTCAATGGTAGTGCTAACTCTGCTTTTATTTTTGCAACCACTTGTTAAAAATATATATATATCGAATTACAAATATGGTCTTTATATATTTGTTTTTGTAATTGGATATAAAAACATATATCCAATCAAAGACAAACATTGCAAACAGGACATTTAACCAACATGGAGATTTAGCCAAAACAGACACTTAGCTGATAGGGACATACAGCCAACATTCATTTAACCAACAGGACATTTAGCTGACAAGATATTTTAGCCTTCAGCACATCCAGTGGACAACATGTACACAAAGAAAAAATAAATAAGAAAATGTGACAATGTGTCAGTAGAATTTGTCTATATTTATCTGATAAAACTGTTGTTTCCAGGGTACCCAATGAGAAGATTTATGAATTAATAGCACATTTTTTACTTTAATGTTAAAGAAACTTTTGATTTTAAAATTAAACAGAAAAGCAAACTTATTTTCGTACAGATTTTGAAATCAATTTTGAGAGTAATCAATCAGACACAGGTCTCTATATTTTGGTTTGGTTTCTACGTGGCGTGTTTTTTAACCCTAGAATGTTACCCCTTGAAAAACTTACAGGAATGGTAACTATTTGCCCCCGAGACGAATTGTGCGTAACTGTGTTTAGAAGCTATTTTAAAAGTTGATTAATATAAAAGTATACTACCCGCAGATGATTTTAGGACAATGGAAGTTCAAGTTAGCAAGAAAGTATCATTTATTTATTCTCAAAGCAGTCTTTACACATACAAGCATGTTGTTCTCTGTGCATTATGCTAGAACATGCTTGAGAAAAGTTCGGAGTCATCGTGCATAAATTTTTCTTTTTTCACTGTCAGATTGTTCAGGAGAGGTTGAATGTTCAAATGTTACTTTAACAAATTCCTTATAATTACTCTTGTTGACTGATATGTTGTAGCTCTCCTTCATCCATGGAGCAAGAACACCTTCACTTAGCTGTATTGTGAACTTTTTTCTCAATAAAGCCTTTTTGGATTTTATATTATGTACATATATAACATGGGCATTTATTAAACATATATTTATAATGCTGCAAAATGCAAAAAAGAGGCCTTCGGCGAGTTTTCTATGACTTGGCACATTATTGCATATCTGATGCAACGGGTCTGCAGTCCCTTTTATGGCTAGTCCTTTGGCTCTTTAACAAATTGAATAATGTTGCGAGATGATGTACTTGTGTTGCTTGATTTAGGAACAGATCACCACGTATCGTTACCATTGAGCTCAATTTTACAGGGGTAAATAATAGACATTTCATGACCAAATAAAATTTCTAGATTTGTCAACTTTTTAAGCATTTTATTTTTTAGTTCAACTTTTTTAGCATTCTCGTTTTTAGCTTCATATTTCAAATTAACATTTTCATCTTCCTGGATTTGTTTTTATAGCATTGCTTCTTCTTCATCTTTATCGTCAAATGATAATTCTCCATTTTCATCTTTGTCACTATCTGTGAATTCATTATTTTAAACCCCCAGCAAAATCAGCTTTCTCATTCATCCCAAGAAATATAATTTTCTTCATCACTCTCGGATAGCCTCAAGTCTACCCTAAAACTTTTCTCCTCGAAAACTCTAACATCTTCAAGGCAACACAGAAATGAACCTAAGTCAGATTATGAAATGAAACATTATAGCTAACCATTCGTCTGTGAGATGAATATTGTTCTAAAAATGCTATAAGAGAAAATATTTTGGTAGGAAGAAATGTACTTATCTGTAGCAGACGAGGTAATATAAAGGTACTGAGTCGCGCTTCCCAATTCCTATTTTAGTGAAGGCAGGACAAAGTTTTTTTGTCATGGGCTTCATCCAGGAGACGAATAGGTAGCATTCTAGGGTTAAGTAAACACCGTTTTGTTGTATACACCAATACGTATCATGTGGGAGGCAACGGATGCTTGCTTCGTGTGTTGGCATACCTTGAAAACATCTGCTCAGTTGCAGCTGAGCAGGTAACCTGTACGGTGTATTCTGTGTCTTTAAAATGTTCAAGATTATTCAATTGTCCGCCTCGTGCGAGGTATGGTTAGTGATACGTTTTTTGGCGGCAAGAAACCTGTCTACTGCAGACATTCACTGGCAAATTTGTGAAGTTTACAGAGCTACTGCCATGAATGAAAGCAAAGTGCATAAGCAAGTCAGAGATTTCAAAGCTAGCTGCGACAGCGTCTATGATGAGTCTCGCTCCGGTCTCCCATCTGTCATCACAGACGATATGGTGGCTTCAATTGAAGCGAAAATTCTTGAGAACAGACGCTTCACCATAAGCACTCTTTCAGACGAAATTTCCTAGTGTCTAGTCTAGGACATGAAAATGGCCGTGAGTTCTTGGTTATCGGAGCACGTGGCAAGTTTTTACGAAAAGGGTATTCAAAATATAGTTCTAAGTGTTTAAACAAACTTGGCAACTATGTTGAAAAACAGAGAAACGTATGTGGAATCTGAAAATAAATTTGGTTTTTGAAAAATTTTTTTCGTTTGTTTTTCACTTTCCCAAACGGCTCTTACTTAAAAAACACTACTCGTAGGATTATGACAAAGCACTCAAGGGTTATTTGCCTAAGAGAACGGATGCCTTTGGAGAGAACTTTCTAGAGAAAACTGGCTCATTTATACATACACATGGGAAAAGCCAAGAAAGCGCCCATGTAGCCAGCCCATCCATTGGGATTGGAATATCAGACCAAACTAGCAGTGCTTATCAATTTTACCCTTCAGGAGGTGGTAGTCATGGTATTTTAGAAGAAGGATAGAAAATTTCAGCAGTCAGAAGAATGAAACAGTTGTATATTAAAGAAATGATTCAAGCAAAGCGAAAACAAATGTAATGTGATCTTTTGCAGAAAATAATGAAACCCGAAAAAGCTTAAGATATTAGAAATTTGAAAGTGTTGAAAAAATGTCATTTACTGAAGAAGAGAAATTTTTGTAATGTGAAAGGGTTTAAAGAAATCCAATTTACATTATATTTGTTTTCACTTTGCTCTGCTCATTCTTTCCAAACAAAATCGTTTCACTCTTCTGACTACTGAAATTTTCTTTCCCACTTCTGAAACATAGAAATCTACATCAGATTCCTTTAGATATTGATTTCAAAATCTACGCCAATCTAAGGTTTCTTTTCTGTTTTTGCTTGTTCACACATCAGTTATGGATTCTACCGCAGGATTATATATTTATCCTTTTTCTGCTCAGCACAGACGCAAAGAAGGAATGCAAATTTCCTAACAATAATATAAAGTTTTTTAAAAATAAATTAACATGAAAAAAATTGAAGTTCTGTTATAATCGATCCGTGCAGATTTAGGGGAACATAAACTAAATGCATTGGAGCAGTTTCTTTAGTCAAGTGATGTCACAAGCTCAGGAGTTTTGAGAGAAAGACATCTGCTCAGGGAGAGCAAAATTTGTCTTGATTTAATGTATTCATTTTGGTCAAAATCCCCATATTCTTTATAAACAGCCCTGATAATAATAGTGGCTGACATACCTGAAACACCAGTTCCGTTCCATGCTTGAGTTAAATCCTTTATTTTCATCCCCATTTTAGGAATTAGACATATTTATACTCTAACACACCCCCTCCTCCAGGAATAAATTTCAATGCCTTCTTCTTTGCCTGAAGTATTGGAGGTTGAAGGGGAATGGATGGTTTGTTCAGAAGTGGAGAATATGAATCCACACACGCTAGTCCTCCTTTCTTACAAAAAAGCTGTTTGAATTATTATTATTATTTTTTTTTTTAACTTGGCCATATGCTCCAAATTCATCTCAAGAATTTTCAGTTTTCTGTCCAAATGCTCTAAATACCATTTTTCATAATGTTCTTTGATTAGTTACCTGTTCCTGCTGCTGGTACTTTAATCTTAACACAAACTGAAAAGTAACTGTGTTTACAAAATAACATATCAAAACATTTTCTCAGCCTATAGTTAACTGAAGTAACTCTTTTGAATGACTAAGTCTATCAATGTTTTTCAAACTTTTCTTAATAAAGCAATATTTTCTACGATACTCTGCTCTTTATATAATATTTGCTCATCTGAAACAAGAATAGGAATCTCTTCCCATAAAAGCCCACCAGCGGCCAAGCGGTAAAGACGCTGAACACTGGTAGTTTGGTCTGAGGTTCGAATCCCGCGAACGGGCTGGCTGCATGGGCGTTTTCGTGGTTTTCCTTATGTGTAACGTGTATACGAACCAGTTTCCCTTAGAAAGTCCTCCACGAAGGCATCCCTTCCCTTAGGCAAATAGCTCTCGTGTGCTTTGCCATAACTGAATAACCTAACCTAACCTCTTCCCATAAAACTCAGTATCTTATTCTTCACAAGTAAACAGCAGTTTATTATGTCTAGATAGGTCAGTAACACATTTTCATTAAAAAATTCTGATGCCCTAAACATGGGGCATAAGACATCTAACCCTGTTGGATTTCTGTGTAGCATTTACATATATTACAAATTAAAACCGGTCAAAATTTTCTTTTGATTTAAAAAATTATTAAAATTAGTCCTTTGGTAATTAGCAGAGCAAATGCTTTTGTACAGAACAACAAATATCTACAATATGAACAAACTTAACAGACAACCATTTAGCTTGAAGGAAATCAATACAGACAGACTTCAGTACTCAGCACCACAACCACAGCACGGCAGGCACTGGCTGTAAGGGCCCTTGCACTCACACTGCCCATACAACTTGGTTTAAAACTGAAAAGTCTAATATTTTGCATCCAAGATTTGAACCATTAACATGACAACTTTTATAATGGTGAAAATTTTAGAAAGATTTTAGGAACCAAAGTTTCAATCTAATTTGAGATAAATTTTAAGCATTAAAGATGTTTTATAAACGGCAACTTTTCAATATACGAACAATCCCTGCCCCCCCCCAAAATTCACAATTCTATAATGCAGTATACTTATGTAGTCATGAGATGCAATTTTAGTCACCTAGCCAATTAATCCAAACAAGGGTTTTAAGTACATTAAATGGGCAATAAAATGTTGAGAAGATTAATCCATCAAAATTAAAAGTTATTTTTCAAACATTTCCCCATTAGTCTTCAATACTGTATTTTACAAAACATAAGTTAAATGACATACAGGAAATGATCATGCAAAGATTGCTATAGAAAATTTTCTGAAAATTTAAGTTTAACAGAAAACTAGTATAAAATTCTAGTTTTATGCATAACGTCTTTAGCAGTATTGTATTATAAATGAACAAATGGAATATAAATAAGGCCATTAATTTGCTCAGATATACACATGAACATACAAATCATTGCCTCATTGCAATTTAAATATATGGAATTTAAATGCTTTCTAACAAGTAGTCTGGTTCTCATTGATGAAGAACTCTAGTATGAGTGAGGCGAAAAGTTTTAAGAACATTTAAAACTTCTTTAATTTTATTACCTGTTTTATTATTAGTTCTCCATCAGAATAAGATTTTGGCATAAGAGCATCACACAAATTCATTCGCTCATAATTTTAAAAAAAAAAAAAAAAAAAAAAAAGATTAAAAGCTACATTGAAATTCAATAAAATAAATTCCAAAGAATACATTTTGAATTGAGTTCAGTGGCTCCACACAAAACAGTCTTTAAATGATTTCAATATCACTACAGGACAAAGAGACCCAGAATCATAGGCATTTTGGAGATTCCACAAATTTCCAGATTTTAGATCATCAGTTTAAATCTTGTAAAATGACATGCAGACATGGCAACATTGGGGCTTATTTTATTGTTTAGATCAGACAGAAAAATGCTAACCCCCTCAAAACTGGGCTGAAAGCATGTTCCTAGCCACAAACAATACATAAATAAAATTCCTCCCTAGCCAGCCAGTGTTTGAAAGTGACAAGCTGGAAATCTCAGTTAATGGGGAGAAAAGTCAAATTAAAGATGCACCTGCTTCTTTAATATTCTTCATTTCTAGTCTTTGTAAGAGGTGAGAGGAAATTTTTGGTATTTTAATTTTATTTATATATTTATTGGACTGATGGTGCAGATTTCAGGCTTTATTATAAATATCATAGAAATGTAACAAAAACAGGTGCACTACTGCAATTAATATAATATAAAAGCAAACAGCCTTTTTATGTTTGTTCACAAGCAATCTTTAAAACAGCACCATTCTTCAGAATCAGGAGGAAATGGCAAGTGCATGAATGCACACAGACAAAAAAAGTAAGACATAATTTATATAAATTACACATAAAAAAGTTCAGTTGAGAAATAAAGGAGAAAGAAACGATCAAGCAAAAATAAAATTGTATTTAATTTTCCAGAAAACATATTTTATAGCTAAATTCAGGCAACTATTTTAAGACATCAAAGATATGCAACATGATATATATATCCTACATCAGAAATATATACTTCAGTAATTTACTTCCATTTATAATAATGTCATATCAAGTACTGATTTCTTAATTATTCCATTGTCAGATGAGAAAGTAGCATATGTATATGCTCATGTGTAAAATTAACAGAGTTTGCACAATATGCTGAATTTCTGAAAAAATAATGGCCAGATTTTGATTAAATTTGGTATGAACATGAAGAGATATACCATACCATTCAAAAGACATTTTATGTACACATGATTATCAGTAAAGCTCACAGCGGAAGAATGTCCAAAATCCATGTTGTGATACGGAACTGAAAATGAGTAATACAGAGTATAGTCCCCTCTCACATCCAGACAGAGTGTGCAGTGTTACAGCATATGGGACAGGAGGCAGTTGAGGTGTTCCTGTGGCAGTCGATCTCACTCCTTCAGCAAGGCTGTTTTCAACTCTGCGATGGTTCTCGAAGGAGGATGGCAAAATGAAACTGCTCTAACAAGAGTGTCACAGACATGCACTATAGGTTTAAAGTCGGGAGATTTGGCTGGAATGCAGTGAATATCCTCACTTTCCAGCTATTTGTGAACAAGCTGAGCTCTATGTGGATGAGTGTTGTCCATTAACAGGAACCCAGGACCAACTGCGCCCCTCTACTCTCTATACCTCATAGCAGTCTGGAAGCCTTTGTTAAACACATGTAGGGGTGTGCAACTGTCTATCATAATGCCTGTGCAAACCATTACACCTCCACTACAGTAATGATCCTTTCCCCTAATGACAGGAAGGATGGTATCGTGCTCTACACACTCTCTAGACTGAAAATCACTGAAAATGTGTGTCCAGACTGAACTTCACTCATCTGTGAAAAGAACAGTGCTCTACTGAAGTCTGGTCCAAGGCCCATTTTGTTTGTACCATGCTAAGCACTCTTGTGTGCTGCAGTGGGACAAACACAAACAGCTAGTCTTCTGGAATACAGCCCTATCTCAAAAAGCTTTCAGGCAACTGTAGACCATGAAACTTCGGTTCGAGCGACAGCATACAGCTTCACGTGAGAGCTATGAAGCTGTAGCAGTTCTGTGTCAGTAAGCTGAAAATGCCAAATAATGATCCTCATTTGTCTATATGGATCTAGGTCAATCTCATCCAGGTCTTCTCAATACGGATCCAGTGTCCTGAAACTTTCCCTAAAGTGCAGATGCCATTTGATGTCGCATTGAGCTCTGTAGCCATCTGTGCTTGTAACTAGCCCACTTCCAATCTCCATCTCATTCATAGACTCCAACCTTCAGCAAACCTTGTCAGTAGTCAACACGCGAACGACATTTTTACAACTTTAAAAATGTGCGCGTAATGCATGTTGTAATTAACTATTCATAAATTTTTAATTAATAATTAATTGTAATAAATTTTATTACATTTAAAATCAGTATACATATAAAACTGAATAATTAAAAATATACCTTGTAAATTATATGAACATTTAATAAGAAATTTTCATTTAACTTCTGAAGCATTCACTAATAAAAAGTATTTCAAATCACTACTAATCATGGAAAAAATCAAAAGCTATAAATCATATATCTTTATTCTGGATATGATTTCCACAGGGAAATAAAATTTAAATAACCAAGAATAATACATATAAGTATTAAACAAAATACATATAATTTATGAATGCAAAGATTTATTTGTAGCATGCTTAAGTTCTGATTTTGAGAATTTTTTTTATATCACAGTTCTTCATTTGCCTGCATATTATTTTTTTTTTTCAATCAAAACTGCTTCAAGAGTTTTAAGACCTAAATTTGGTCGAAACTCCGTCTGATTTTTTTTAATAATAGAAAAAATTCTTTCGCAAGCTGCATTTGAATGAGCTATTATTAAGACAGCAAGCATTACAGAAGGCAATACTTTGTATTTAATACACCCATTCATATTTTTTAATTTGGCAATATCTCCACATCCTATATCAATACGCAAATCTACAATTTCTTTCAAATCGCCTACTTGATACATGGAAAATTCAATTTCCACTTGATTAAAACATTTTTCATCAATAATGGATGGAAAAGTATTCATCAAGTAAAGAACAGATGAAAATGAAACTTCAGTTCTTAAGTTGATGTCAGCAACTTCAGCATGTTTTAGAAATGGATCACTTAGTGGAAATTTATCAATTATATATGAACATGCAGTTACAAAAAAAAAACTCGCACAGAATTGAAAAATGATTTCACTTCCCTTTCATTCAACTCGGCATTTTTTAAATACCGTCTTGTTTACGAACCAATCACTAAATTTTCATTTTCTTTTTGTTTACTACACTTCTGAAATGGAAAAAACGTTTGAGTAACATCTTCATTTCCTTTAGAAATTACTGATGGCTTTGCGAATCTAACAAATAAATTCATTAAAAGTTCAAAAAGTTCTCTTCTCAATTTATGTATATAAGGAGCTTGTTGTTGCAAATTAATATTTACTGTTATAAACAAAGGCAAAGTATTTTTCAAAAATAGCAAGTACAATTTGGTGGTAGGTGATCGTAACGTTTTTTTAATGTTTTGCAATCCCTTTCCCTCATTTTCACTGTTATCTGGTTGATCTTCAAAAACATTTATCACAGCATCCCACTGTTCCAAAATCCTTGTTATAGATTCTAAAAGAAACAACCATCTCGAGATTCTAAAAGACAACTATCTTGTACTGCAATGTTTCAAAATTTTATGAGATTTTGCATTCTGTCCCGAAATTTGTTGAGCAACTTTGAAGCTATGCTTCCGTTTCGAACTTTTCTCCAAATAAAAAGGCCCACCAGCGGCCAAGCGGTAAAGATGCTGAACACTGGTAGTTCGGTCCGAGGTTCGAATCCCGCGAACGGGCTGGCTGCATGGGCGTTTTTGTGGTTTTCCCCATGTGTAACGTGTATACGAGCCAGTTTACCTTAGAAAGTCCTCCACGAAGGCATCCCTCCCTTTAGGAAGATAGCCCTCGTGTGCTTTGCCATAATTGAATAACCAACCAAATAAAAAAAAATATATATATATTATCAACATTTCAACTTCTGAGCCAATTAATTTTTCTGTAGCCTTTTTTGCAGCTATATGCAAGAAGTGGCACGGACAACCTTGGATGATTATACTTGGTTGATGCATTTTGATAAATGATGTTACACCTTTAAACTTTCCAATCATATTACTAGCATTATCTGAAGAAAATGATAAGCAATATTTCCATTCTAAACCTTTGTTTTTAAAGTTTTAATTTATACAATTAAAAATACCTTCTCCTGTGTTATTAATAGATTCTAAAATAAAAATTAATGACGTAATTATAACTCCCTTTTCTTTATTGTAATATGTTATAACCAATGGGTACAGCTTGTTATCATTATTTCCATCAGTACTTAGAGAAAATGGTGTACTGCACACGGATTTTATAATATCAGCAACAGTACTTTCTGCAAGCGTTTTCACAATAGCAGCAGTTTTGGTATGACCGCAGCTAAATTTTTTTGCTATGGCAGAATCCGGAAACATTTGCTTTGAAAAGCTCTTTGGAATGATCCGAAACAGAAAGCGGTAGATTATGTTCAATTAAAAAACGAACAAAATAACATTCGGCTTTTATAGGATCTGTTTCATCATCTTTTATTAAGAAATTTATTATTTCTTTAGATTTTACAGTGCCAAGTCTATATGCTTTTGAGAAAAAACATGCCGTTTACAGTCATCTTTTCCACCATGAGCAACAGAAAAGTCTTTGTTGCATACACTGCAGTGTGAGTGATTCACAGAAATTTCGGACGCTTTAATGCATAGGTTCCCAACCTTTTTTGAACTGGTGCCCCCTTTTCTAGTGAATATTTCAATACCGCCCCCCCCCTAGAGAAATAAGAGCCTACGTAATGCATGGTGAAAACAAGAATTAAATAAAAAAAATTACTAATAGACAGAATGTTGTTGGAATTTACACGCTACTGAATTTCTTCGTTATTTAAAAAGAAAAATAAAAGTTTTAGCTTACCTGTTATAAGGACAGGCAGGGGTTTTGATGATACGAAATAATCCATAATAAACTATTGCTTTCTAAATAAATAAATTGAAGTTTCAGAGAACACTCAAAAGGCATACTTAATTATTATTAAAAAGTATTTTTATTAAAATTTAAAGGCATCGAATTTCTAACTTAACTAATGAGAAGGCTGAATTTGATGCATTTTAAGAAGCTTGTTAATATCAGGCTCGATTTTACTTAAAAACAATCGTAAATCGCCGCGTTCAGTAACATGGAGCCGATTTCTCTTTTTCGTTACCAATGTTGCTACAGCACTAAATCCACGTTCTGCTAAATATGAAGATGGGAATGCTAGCAGAAATCGTTGCACAATCGACCATAATCTTGGATACAATTGCGAAATCGACTTCTGCAGCCAAAATTCTTGGTAGCCATTCTTGAATTTAATTTTTAATTCCTCATTTGTCGTCAGTTCTATCAGTTCTTCTTCTAACTGAGATGGTCCTGCTGTGTTGACATTGGAAAAAGGATCCAAAACCCAGTCTGGTATGTCCATGTTTAAAATGTCCTCGAATCGTTCCTTGAAGTCATTGTAGAGGTTTTCCAAGTGCTGACAGTAAACAAGCAAGTCGTCGTGCTTGAATGATACTGCTGATAAACATGGGAAGGTATGGAATTCACGTCTGCCTATATTTCTTTTATATAATAGCAGTTTAGACACGAAAGCAGCAATGCTATTTTTAGTCTTAATCAAGTTTAAGTCTTCTCCTTGAAGTTGGAGATTGACATCATTAAACAATTTATAGAGGTCTGCTAAGTACGCAATATCGTTTTTTGATGCGATGAGGTTGTCGCGCAATTCCGTGTCTTTGTTTCCTAGGAACTCTATCACAGATTCAAACAGATTGTAAAATCGAGTCAAACAAGTACCTTTTGAAAGCCAGCGCACCTCTGTGTGAAGCAGCAATCGGTTGAAATCTTCATCATTTGCAATGCAAAGCTGACTAAATAATCTGTCATTCAACGAGTTACTTCTGATTTTATTAACTGCTCTTATAACATATTGCAGTGATGTATGGAGACGTTCGCTCAAATTTTTCGCAACCAAATGCTGTCGATGAATTACGCAATGCACAGCAAGCACGTCCGGAACTTTATTTTTTAAGCATGCTATGAAGCCTTTGTGACGCCCTGTCATAGCCGGTGCGCCATCCGTAGCAACCGACAAAATATTATTAAAAGGAATTTCCTTTTCGTCAAAAAACTTTTGCAGTGTATCAAATATGGTTTCTCCTTTTGTATCTGTTTCCAAATTGGTAGCAAACAACATTTCTTGACATATTTTTTCATCTTTGATAAACCTCACGTACGACAATAACAATGCTTCATTGGTTGGTAAAGTGGACTCATCCAGCTGAATTGAAAATTGACAAGTCTGCAGATAATTGCACAACGATTCTTCAATGTTTTCAGCCATCTCATCAATTCGTCTTTGCACAGAATTATTGCTCAAAGGAATTTTTCGGATAATATCTGTAGCTGGTTTATGGAGCACGGTGGTTATTACTTCTTTAACTGCTGGTAAAATTAAATCTTCCCCAATAGTATGTGGCTTGCCTGTTTTAGCAATCAACAATGAGATATTGTACGAAGCTCGAAGTCCGTCATCGTCTTGTTTAGAAGCTGATGAAAATAATTTTGATATAGTTGGCTGATTTTCAATCTTCTTTTTTATCTCTAGAAAATAGGTCATATCTCTGTCTTTCTTATCCGGATGCATTTTATTAAGATGATCTTGAAGCCTAGAAGGTTTCATCGCTTCATTCGAAAATGTTTTTTGACAAATAAGGCACAATGGAGATGATGGATTTGAGGGATTTTCGATAAATCCGTATTTTATATAATCCGCACTGTACTGCCGCCTCTTCTTTTTTGCTTCCGACATGGGTTTTTCTTTACTTATACTTGATCCAAGTTAAAGGAGCTGCAAGGGATACTGCCGGTTTAAATAATATAAGTTGAAGTAGCAAAATATTAAGGCAACGCCTTTTTCATCGTACGCAGTACATGCTGCGATGAACGGTAGATAGTGTGATCTTGACTCTGTAGCATTCTGCGGAGCTGTTCTATTTTTAGCTACCTACAATTTTCGATCGGGCAAACCACTGGCGACGATTTGTCTACTCCGCCGCCGCTTATTTCGGCGCTCTAATTTTTTCCCGTGTCCAACGTCGCCTACACACTTTTACAGACTCTCTTAGAATACAGTTTAGTTGGAGATCTCGCTATCCTTGCCGCTTGTAAGTGGCATTTTTTAGTCCCAGTGACATTTTTTGTAAATGTTACGGCCAAAGCCCGAAATCGGCCAATTCGCATTTTGGCCAACGTTGCTGTAAACTTACCGGCGAATGTCCAATCTTTTTGTTGATTTCTGGCTTTGACCGGCCAATTTGGGAAAAAAGAAATCAAGGGCAGATGGTTTTACACACTGTTAAAAATGAAGTATTTAAAAATGAGTACTTCTGTGAGTTCAACGAATAGAAACTATTCAGTGAACGCATATGCTGTAACAACGTGATAGTGTGAAGATTAGATTTGCGCCCTTCAAAATGTCGAATTATATCTTAAGCAAATGCGTTGCGTATCAAGTATGAATACAGAGGCAAATTGAGTACTCAATTTGTCAACTACCTTTAAGGGTGATCCTTAGTCTTTTTCTGCTCTATAGACTCAATCTACCATTATCACATCAGGCTTTGGCCAAGAATTCCCAGCCACTTCGCGAAATGGCCGGCCAAAGTATAAAATATAATATTAATTGCAAGTATTTCGGACTTTGGCCAAACCTCCTGGCCAAAACGCGAACTGGCCGAACTTCGGGCTTTGGACGTAACATAAATATGTACATAAAGACAATAAAGATATATTTTTGCACTAAAGGCTTTTCCTTCTGATATTATGAACTCCGGTTCTACTACTCCTTTCACTAAAATGGTGACCCTTTCAACAAAAGTCAACAGTTTTCTGCGACTTTTTGGAGTGCATCTCGCCAAACTGGCAAGACAGGTTGCTAGTTTTAGCACATGCAGCCCCAGAATCATACATACTAGAGAGATATGTCTTTCTCCGAACAGTGAAGTCTTATATCGAAATATGTGAATTTTCGCACACGTGATAGAAATGAATTATCAGCGTGATTTTAAAGTCTTTTTTAGACTATATTTGGCTAATCTTCCAACGCCCCCTAATTTTCTCTGGGTTTTTTACCGCCCCCCCTGAAAGCCTGAAACGCCCACAAGGGGGCGTTATCGCCCACGTTGGGAACCTATGCTTTAATGCATGGAGATTCTGAAGAAGATGAATCTTGAAATTTCTGCTTTGATAATTTTGGCTTTTTCGTTCAAGGTAGCATTATTAACAAAAACCTTCCACCTGAATCACAGTTCACAAGACACACGCTAAGCTCTCGCCGTAAACTAAACAATGGAGCCGAATGCAGCCCAAACACACAGCAACGAGGAACGTGGGAGACAGACAAGTAGACAAATGTTTGGAGGGAACTACTGATAAGTCATTAACGGTTGGAGTTACTGCTCTACGATTGGCTATTCTTCAAAACCAGGAACGCACTCAACACGTGATATATGATAACACGAGTATTCAGCCAATCATCGGATGAATTAGTTGGTTTTGTTTTGCGTACTGGTTCTCCTACTCTTGTTTCTGTAAAATCTGTAGTTTTTTCCATACTTTTCATAGCTCGTAGTTTTTCATGAATTTCCGTAGAAACTACGGAGAATCCGTAGTAGTTGAAGTCTATCCTCATTTAGTCATCTCTATATTTGTGGCTACTCATTTTACCTGATGTCTTATAAAATTCACGCAACTCTTGAGGGAAACATGGCAAAATTTCACGAAGGAGAACACTAATCGCTGAAAACCTCTCATGCACTTATACCCGCTCCACAATCATAGTTCAACAGATATGCATGCGTATTGGACTCCGAATATCTACATAATTCTTTGGCAGCATAATTAGTACCTTTGTTTCAATACTTTTCATAAAAATAAACATAATTTGCAAATTCTCTTAATTTTGCACAGGAATGAAGACAGAAATATAATAGCTAAACAAAAACAAACTATGAAACTCATATGAAATATCTACAACCTCTAAAGTTTGTAGCATAGGAACTCCATTTAATAGATTTTCATATTCTTTCCTCTTTTTGAAAGCACTCTTTAAAACAATTCTTCTAAACGTTTGGCGATTCTATAAAATATAAAAATAAGTGAATGACTATATTTTATTTTAGGCATGAATACTTCAAAAACAATATTAAACTTGATAATAAACATTAATTACAACATGATATTTATCGTTTATAAGGAAAGAGCAGTTCAGATATGAAACTGATTTTCATTATCTTAAGTCTGAAGATTTATCGTTTCTAAGGGAACAGTAATTCAGATATGAAAATGATTTTAACTATCTAAGAAATGTAAAATAAAAGAACAATTAAACATACTGATTTACATCATTTGTATTACAAATAAACATAAAATATTGTTATGAACTTTGTAGGTATGTAAATAATTTCAGTGAAATTATATGTAAAATTGTAGTATCTTTCGTATAATGGAACATAAAATATTTGAAAGATGAGATGCTCTGCCAGAAAAATAAGAATATAAGGGCAAGTCTATTGTTTAATGTTTAGTAAATGGATATCTCGCTAAATTGGTGAGATACTGCCAAACTGGCGATGGTTCTGGTGTCTATTTTTGTCGCCAAATTTGGAGAGAAATCGACCAAAGTCACCAAACTTTGCAAACGACAATTTGGGTTGAGTCCCTGTATAACTGTAATGGGTACTGTTATTGATCGTACAAGTAACTGTATCTGCATCTCATATGCTTTCTAGTAGTTATAAAAAGTAGACAGTCCTACAGGTTTATCAGTGGCGAGGGGAAAACTATATAAAATCAGGGAGAGCATCAGTTTCTCAGTAGTAGATGCTTAATTCAATGCGAATTTGGAGTAGTGACACAGCTTTGTGTTAGCTTCACATTTTGCACTGCATTGTGCTTAACGGTCTTAGTAGCTTGAAGTGTAACAACTGACTGTACTCTGAAATGTTGTAAAAAGCTGTACGAGTATTTTTGTGGAAATTCCCAGAACTGAGACGTTTTCTTCTGCTAAAATAAATTTCATCAAGCTATCATTGGTACTGAGTGCATTCAATCTATTATGAACCAGTATACAAGCAACAATATACACTGATTATTATAAATTAAGGAAAAATCACGCTTGACAAAACCTTACATTTGTACACGTTTAACTTTTACAATAGCTGACATTAGCATTTCTACATTCAATCGAACATTTTAACATACAATATTTTAAAATTCATTTTACATCTTTCGTTTTAGTCGCTACACAAAATTTACAAAGTTGACTACAATGTTTCTTTAAGTTAACACAATTGAAGTCTTTTGACTAAACACATTCTCAAATTACGCTGGTTATCATAAATAAAGGAAATATCACAAAAATAGCAAAAACTCCCTTAAGAAAAAAAAAAAAAAAAA
>KK118640.1:145698-179248 GCA_000611955.2 Stegodyphus mimosarum
ACCTTGTAAAATTTGAATATGTTGCCAAGTAGGAGTAGCTGAGTAAAACTGAAACATGCAAATTAGTGGCGCTGCACTCGGAATAAGTCATCTGCGATAAGCATAAAAGTTCATGTTTGAGAGTAAGCCCACATATTTCCCTGTGATAGTGCCATCAGAAATCTGAGATAGCCAATTCGTAACAATGTGCTCCAGTCTTTGTCTGCAGAACTACGATGGAGAGCCATTGGGAGACTAGAGGAAGGACAAAGTCAAACAAAAGTAGCCAGATGGCTAAATATGAGTCCTGCGGTTCATAGACTTTGGAGGCAATTTCAAACTACAGATTCGGCATCTCGGAGGTTCAGCCAAGGACAGCCAACTGCTATGACAAGCGCCGATGACTGATATTTGACATTATGTGCACATAGGAATAGAACCACTATTCCGTCTCTTCTAAGATCCTCCCTTGCTACAGCCACCGGAAGGTTGATGTCAACGTCAACTGTGCGTAGAAGGCTTCATGAAGGTGGTCTGTATGCAAGGCGACCAGCCATTTGCGTGCCGCTCAAGTCACGCCATAGGAGAGACCGTTTGCAGTGGGCACGACATGTCCACTGGATGCCTGATCAATGGAGGGCTGTTCCCTTTAGGGATGAGTTCAGGTTTAGTCTAGAAAGCGATAGTAGGCGTTATTTGATATGGAGAGAACCTCGTATCTTACCATTTTTCGAACATCCCTGAAAGAGATGCATACGGAAGAAGCAGTATCTGTGTTTCGGGTGGCATCTCTTTGGGTGGACGCACAGACCTCATGTTTTTCCAAGGGAAACCGTGAATGCTCAGGTTTTTAGAGATGACATCCTTGATGCTTATGTGTGCCCATATGCCGGGGCAATAGGGGATGCTTTGCTGTTACAGGACGACAACGCAAGACCACACAGGGCTCACATCGTAGATGATTATCTTCAACAGGAAACAATTATGCACATGGAGTGGCCAGCTCGATCCCCGGACTTGAATCCTATCTAGCACATTTGGGATGCTTTAGGGAGACGTCTAGCTGTTCTCAATCCACCCGATCCTTGCTGCACTTGCAACGGCTGTCGCTTCCTATGGAACTGATAGACCGCATAATTGAAAGCATCACACATCGCTGTGTGTTCTGTATTGCTTCTAGAGGCGATCATATTCCATATTGAAGGTACTTTTCCTATAGCAAACTGACACCTTGGATTTGTTCATTTTATACATGTGCTAATTTCTATACTACCATAATTGTCTGGTTATTCCTTTCTATGTTATTTCATACCTTACAATGTGTTGTATGTTGTAGGTAAGTTTCATAAAATTCTACACGTAACGTTTTCAGTAATTGTGATTTTTCCTCAATTTAGTATAACCAGTGTATTTTTTGCTTCCTAAAGTATGCTTAAGTTATTAGATGTGTTGTTGTATATTTTTGTTAATTTTGTTGCATGTTTTTACTAGGAAGATTCTTCACCTGAGCAGTTGTTATTTTACATAGTGTATCTTTGTCAGTATCTGCATAAGTGATAATTGATAAACATAATATAGGAAGGACATGTTTGCATCGGGAAAGCGTCAAGTGCGAATACAAAATTATGTGCTGAAATACAAAAACTTGTTTAAATTTTTTATTGTAGCAATTAAATTGTTCGTTGTTGTTACAGGCAAGAGAAGAACGGATTTTGCTGAAGGTTAGTAACATAAATATAATGTCAAGTCTTCAGTTTTAAGTTTTGAATTTTATCACAAATAATGAACATATTCCATATTGAAGGTACTTTTCCTATAGCAAACTCAATTTGTTCATTTTATACATATGCTAATTTCTATACTACCTTAACTGTCTGGTAATTTCTTTTTATGTTATTTGATTCCTTATTATGTGCTGTATACCGTAGGTGAGTTTCCTAAAATTCTACTTGTAACTTTTTCAGTAATTGTGATTTTTCCTTACTTTATGATAACTAGTGTAGTTTACAATTTTTTACAAGCTAAAAGGAAAATGCTTGGTTTTGATTTACATTTTTAATGCACATGCATAAAAAAATATCAAATCTGATGAGTAATATAGATAATAATTATAATTCTACAAAAGAAAATGAGATCAAGAGGAGAACATTATATAACCTCAGTTATATTTGATATCTTAAGTAATTTTGCTAATTACTTCTTTGACATATTTTTGAACCATATTTGTATTTTGCCACAGGTTTTTCAAACTCTCTCTTCTTGCTTTGATGACTTTCTTTCTCTTTCTAAACATAATATTTAATTTGTTATGGTTTTTTTTCAGTCTTTAAAACAATTAATAAAAAATGAATGAAAATAGTGCTAAATCCATAAACAGTCATTTTCCCGATGTTCATGTTTCCAGAAATAATTACAATGGCAAAAAGATGACGTGATTTTTAGGTACATGACAAAAAGCAACCACTTCAGTTCTAGCAGATAAAAGTATAATCAAATTTCTGATTCTGATTGATGCAGTTTTTTCAAATATGAGTAAATATACACGAATATCAGTGATACTTCCATAATTAGACATCAGAAATTCACATGAAGGAAGTTCATTAAGTCTGTTTCAAATTACAAAGACACGATTAAAAACTGCAAAAAGATAATGAACACCCTTCGAGAAGTATGGAATGATGTCATCCGAAATCTTTTGCTTATGTTACCAGCTCACAGTATTTCACAAAGCGGAAGCAAGGATCTAATCAAATTTTCATTACTTGCATATATGCTGTCCTGCGATGGCAAGAATTTCAATGCTTGCGAAAATGAAGTCTTTCTTAATTCATCATGATCAAATGATATCATGCAAGGAGATCACAAAACACATAACGGTTATTTTAAAAACTAAAGAACTATGTAGCAATGAGTATCACTGAAAGAACAAGAAGAAAAAACAGAATTATATCTATTGAGAGGGCAAAGTATTTTCTTTATACCTACTTCCATTGAGGAAGGTGAGCAACCTTGACTGTCCTAACATAACAGATGTAATTGGTATGAATTAAATAAAATATACATGTTTATAGATACTTACGTATTATCCGTCGACCACCGACTGAAATTTCAGCATTGATTACTGTGAAATTCTAAAGTACACAGTCATACAGAAATGGCACTAAATTGCAGTACAGTGCCATGCTTAAAAAGTAATGATGATATTAATTTGTTATGAATTGTACACACTTGATGACCTTAACTGCAAATAATGGCACTCTGGACAAGAAGAATTTCACATACAATTAATATGTTAAAATTACATAACTCAAGATTTGGTCCATGGGTCAAATGCAATCCAATTATCAGCTTATTAATGCAAATGTAATTACGTTATATTATAATTACAACACATGCAACAAAAACTCTAAAGATTCTTATCTCTACTCTTATCTTAGTCTCTACTTTAATCTATCTTAGTTGATTCCTGATTATCAAACAGTAGATCAACCAAGTTTTGCCCCCTCCAAAAGAATATAGCTACAGAAAAATGGAAATTATAGATTATTTGAATTTAACAAAGCACATGATGGATATCTGAGTAAGGGAAGGGATGCCTTCATAGAGCACTTCCTCAGGAAAATTGGCTTATATTCAAGTTACACATGAGGAAACCCACGAAGACCAAGCACACAGCCAGCCTGTTTGCATCAATCGAAATCCAAGTGGAAATAACAGCAGTATTTAAACACTCAGGCACTGCTGAGGTGATAGAAACAGAATAACAGAATTACTGCAGGATGATGAAAAAATTATCACCACAAAACATGAGTGTGAAAAAAGTGTCCACAGAATATAAGAAGAGTGACAAAAATAGAGTGGGCTACAGCAATGATATCAAAAACTGTTTTCATCCATATCAGTATGTAGTTTATTGCATGTAATCTGGAACACATAAACATTATTAAGTCATCCATTTAAAGAAATTAATCATACGTATATAGTCATAAATTCACCTTTTGTTTCACACTAACTTATTAAAATGCAAGGTTAACGTAGAAACTTCATTCTGATTTAATAAAGAACTGTAATGAAATGAATCTCATACTTGCCAACCTATGACACTCAAAATCAGGTTTTACTCAACCACAAAAAGACCTTTTTTAATAATGAATTAACTTTAAACAGTTATTAATTAACATCTGAAAATTCAGTTACTAATTCTTAAATGCTAACAGTACAAAAACATTCACATGTAAAAAAGCATTTTCATTATTTGCATCTCTTAAAAAAACAAACAAATAAAAATAATAATACTTTAATCAGCTTTCATACAAAGCTATGCATAGTGGTAGATTTTGCTTTCATTAAGAAACTTCATAATTTTGTTCACAGCTATTGTCACATAAGCCTGCTTTTGCTAATAAAAGTTCTTCTAGTCAGACATTACTAGTATTAAATTCAGTCCTTGTTTTTCCAACGACACTGAAAATCCTCTCGTAATTTGCATTAGTATGGGGAATAAAGTAACCGGAAAATATTTCCTTTGTTTAGAAATTTTTTTTATTTTAGAGAAATTTGTATCAGCTTTACATTTATAGTATTATTTTGAGAACTCCTAACTGAATTGCTCATTGGTGCAGAAATTACTTTTTCTCTCAAACTATTTCTAACAGTGGAAGCAGTAACTATATTTCC
The DNA here is from genome assembly GCA_000611955.2 of Stegodyphus mimosarum. NCBI lineage: Eukaryota > Metazoa > Arthropoda > Arachnida > Araneae > Eresidae > Stegodyphus > Stegodyphus mimosarum. The sequence continues at coordinate 150,355 of KK118640.1, forward strand.
ATTTATGTCAGGCATTTTATAACTTTCAGTAGAGCCTTTTATCTTAACTCTAGACACATTAACTTCTTTAAAAAAATGTAAGAAGTGGGTTCCATTAATCAAAGATTCCAGATAAACACATCTTTAAAGATAGCCCGCATATAAATACAAGCTTAAAAAATTTTCTTATTTCAGTACTGCGCAGCTGTTGGAATTGTTTAAATTTTCCTTTCCTTTAAGAATTCTTTTAAGGATAATAATTAATACAAACAATATGTTCATCCACACTTAAAAAGAAGATAAAGAAGATAAATTGATAAAGAAGCTGTCCATGTTCAAGCTGCTAAATTTAAGAGGTGAGAGCTGCACCTCATAATTTGAAAATCAGAATTTTCCTTTTTTATGATGCCTGCAATACCAGTCTTCAAGCCTACCAATACTGGCGCATTATAGGCACCAAGTGCTAAGCAATTATCCAAAGGAATTTCATTTTCTTTTAAAGTTTTGATAATCAGCTGTGCTATATATATCAAAGCCCATCAAATGTCCTAAAGTGAGGACAGAAAATAAACCACACTCAGTTTCTGAAGACATTGGATTAAAAAAAAAATTGGACACAGATTTGAATGAGTATTACTGCTTCTATCCATAGAATGGCAGCATGGACATGTTTTAAGGCTATCACTAACGGAAGATTTATTTTTCACACCCATTTAACAATTGCAGCCATTTTGGGCCTTGCACTTGAGTCACTATTCTACTCTTGATTTAAAATGGACTGTTCTCTTATCCCCAATCCAAGTTTGATGCTGTATGATCAGATGCCTGAAGGGTCACTGAAGGAAGCAGCTTGGTTTAAGCGTTCTGGACAAATATGACAATCACATCAATTGTAACATTCCATTCTTCATGGAATGTTAGTGCTGCAAGTCTTAGAAACTTGTTAGAGAATCAACCTTCTGAACTACTTGCAGTATGCTGGCTAGAAAGGATACTAAAGAGGAATATGAAAGCAAGGATTCGCTTATTACTAAGTGCGTAGGGAAGAAAAAAGGGCATATGAACTCTTTCAGAATGCAGCATGGATAACATGTTATGAATTCATGCACGTCCAAATGGTGAAAATATTGTGACAAAATTTAAAATGAGAAACACTGACACTGAAGATTCTTCTTCTGATGATGAAAATGTTGAAATCAAACACAGAGATAGTGAACTCATACAGAACACAGCATGGCTGAATGCAAGTCATCACTACGTTTTTATTCACAAAAATTGTAAAGCGGAAAATAACAAAATTTTAAAATTTTTAGACAAAAATATGGACAACATTTTCCAGTATTCAGCATCGTGCCAGCAGAAAATTGCTGATTATTTTTGTATTCAGTAGTTTTTATTATTTCTTTTTAGTGTTTTTATATCTTTATGGATAAAATAATTACATTCATAGTTAGAAATGCATAATTCAAGGAAAGGATCAAAACCATGATATTTATGAAGTAAAACTATGTAAAATAAATAATGAACATTTTGTGAAACTGGAAAAGAACAAACAAAAAATTTAATAACTATGCAAAATAATAATTCTACTTAAATCTTAATATGAATTTTAAAATTACACTTTTTATTCACTTTTAGTAGACGTGACGCTAGTCATCCTCCCCATCATTCAATTTTCATACATTTTTGTAAAATAATGTATTTTCTTAGTCGATTGGATACAATGAATCACTTCCAGTCCCTTGACTGTCATTCCAGAACTGTAATTAAAAGAAACTTGATACAGTACAAAGTCCTAGATTCCGACGTCCAATATCCAGAATCATCTAAAATCCGGACCTCAAAGCCAGAAACTTTTTTTTTACATACAGTATGCCTGCGCGTCTGATATTTCCTTCCATAATAAAACATGTGAAGAGTTCCCATTCATAATTTCACTTAGACACTAAATAAAATACCTCATTATTGAAGAAATAAATCATTTAAGCATAAATTTCTGAGATTAATAATTTAACTCCGTAGCTGCTATCTGCTTAGCATACATCTCAAACCCAACATTCTACATAGGAACATCATTACACCTACTAGTATTTTATACCCCTGACCCTGATCTGGCGAATCATCATTTATTATATTTTGCTTTCATCACTGCATGTTTATCAATGCATGACAACTTGAGTAATGACTCATGCAATGATGTCTAAAATTTTTTTTATATATTAGTAATTAAATTATGACAGTATAGCAAACTTTTATGCTGACATTACGCTTGGCAATGATTACAGATTTAAGTTAAATGCACTAAGAAATGTTGATGAGGAAAAATTTAACAAAAATGTCTTTTTGTATGATAAAAATAGATTTTGTTAATGAAACTCATAGACCAAAAGATTACACTTAGTGCTATTTGAGTGAAAAATAACTGATATGTTATTCACATAAACCCAGAACCGGCATCAGGGCTTGTATGGTTGCACCAGGCGGCAGAATTTAGAGAAGACAAAATGTTTGGAATTTGGAGAAGCATTGAGCAGCAAAATAAAGGGATGACAGAATTTTTATAATTTATGGAAAGCACTGGGATCCAAAGTTAAGCCTGGCAAAAATTTAGAACTTGGAAGCGCTTTGTATCAGAATTTAGGATCCGCAGAGGTCGCATCAGGTGGTATATAGCAGTGGCTGTAGATAAGCCTTAAGTATATGTGGGAGTTTATTTATTCAGGACTCAGATTAGCTTTAAGCAAGGGTAAGAAATAGACATAGGTATAATAAATAACTAAACTAATACAATTCAGTATGCGATAGAAGCAAATGAAAATCTAGCGAACAACTTGTCTTTCGTCACCAATCTTATGATACATAGCCAACAACGTATAGCGGAAGCTATTAAGCTAGGCTAAAATTATCTTCATTGATTATGAGGAATTTTAGTTAATGTAGCAGACTGCAAACCAAAGGTGAATGAATTTTGTAAAGAAATGTAGCAGTAATAAATGAAGATGACATAACAGAACTTTTTCATTGCGATGACAATGCCCCTATCACCAATCAATCAACAGACAGCAAAATCTGTAGTTCATGGTTCTAGATCCAGAAAACGCTGCTACCAATACTGAAGAAAGTGACAGAAAGGTTATTGAAAATGGAAGAAATTTCGATTGACAAGTTAGTCGGAATTCTCAATGAAGCAATTACAGAACTTGAACAGTGGAACTTTGTAACTGAACAAGAAATTATGTTTTTTTTATAGAATTAAAGAGAAAATATTTACAGGGTTCGTACACATTTCTGCACATGAAAATTAAGTACTATTAAGGACTTTTAAGGATCATTAAAGAAAAAAATTAAGGACCTATCAGCAAATCGGAACTGCATAAATTCAGTTAAGTCTATGCCTGAATTTCACTTTCGTTATACCAATCTAATAAAAAATAGATCCGTAAGTAGGTTGCACTACAGTTAAGAGTAATTATAAAATACATTCGAGAATAAAATCATTTTTGTAAAATTTGTCGAATAAGTATTAAACATTTTACACCTATAATAGCTGGACATATTTTCAAGAAGATTAGTGACATTTTATTTCCATTTTACTAGTGGTTAGCTTTATGCTGATCTTTTTCATTTAAGTACTTGCTCAGTCTAGAGATTTTGTAAATAGCAGGCTGATTTTAGACCAAACGGCATAGGTTAAAACGAGAAGTAAAATCCATAACAGAAGACTGGCTGTTGTCACTGCTGCTGCTCGCCTAGAGAGCGACTTGCCAAGCAGAACCGACCTGAATGTCTGACATTAGCAGGGTTTTTGAAAGTTATGCTGTCTGTCTGACACAGTTAGTGCCGTAGCTTGTGTAGTTAGCATGTAGTGCAAAGTTCCTGGAGTTGTAATACAATTAACATACTTTAAGGTTCCAATAAGTCACTAAAGCACCATAGGTGATAAGTTGTTTTGAATTATTTTAAGTCTTACTAGCTGTAAGGAATATGATTTACAGTAATTTTTACATTTTTATGTTGTATCTTGTGACCATGGTACGGATAAATGAAAGGCTCGATGTAGAGGTAACTTTTAAAGGTGAGCAATTAGTTACCAATAACTGAATTAGGTAGGTTAGGTAAGTAGTAGATAATATAGATTTACCTGGCCACTATTAAATTTTATTTACTTTTTAAAAATATTTGATGAAAATCCCAGTCTAATAACATTTAACAGTTTAAAATACATGTAATTTATGAAATGATTCTTAAACGACATCAGGATAATAATACATTAAAAGCTACAACATGTTTATGTTTTACAGCAACAATACTCAACAAAATATTTATGCGTCTTTTTAATTCGAAGCCTTCCCAGACATTATGGCTAATTTATATCAATTTTCTTCTCTTTAAGCATCTTTTCTAACAATGAGAAATTTGTTTCAGTAAGCAAACCAATGTTCACATTAGTTTCTGCTTCATCTCCTAACTTGTCAATGTCTCGAAATTATACCTATGAGGTTTTATATGATCTGGTAAAAGTTAAGTAGTCCGAAACTCTTGATAGGCATGAAGCAAATTATCATCATGTCTGAAAGTAACTACAAAGTCAGATAAAAGTTAGAATAAACCTCTTTATTTAAACAGAACTTATAGTATAAGTGCGTGTTCTTATGCTGCCAGAATGAACTACAGCTCATGGCGATGTAACTAAACAGGACAAGTCAAATTCAAATTAAAATTGTGGACTAGTAGTCAAAGACAGCACAATTTAATTTTAATCTAAGCTGGCTCAGTAACTCATAATCGTAAGAGATTCAAATATCGGTAGCGATAACACAAAGCTGAATAATTACAAATTATCACAGCTGGCAGGAACTAACGCATCGTGCAAGCAGAAGCCAGAAACACTCTTTGTCTTACAATACAAAAACCTCGGTTTAAATACTATCTAAACGATTTGCATTCTGGTGAGGAAAATACGGAAGAAGCTATTATAGTACAGGCTGAAATTATAAACAACTGGCTAATTTACATAATACTAACTGTACACATATTTAGAATAATTAATATTAAGAATAATTTTCTCTCTTTAGGCATTCAGTTTCTTTTCTCAATAAGTTTCCTCTGCATTTCAGAATTTTTGGATTTACTTAAAGATTTTTGTTATTCTAAAAACTACATGTATTTAAAATACATAGAAGCTGCTAATTTTATTCCTTAAATAATATGAACAGTGAGAGTAAATATGAAATGATATATGGTAAAAGCCAGTGTGGCAGAATGTTTAGAAGTTTAGTGATGCACAGAGCAATAAAATATAGAAATGGCAAAACTTTTAGAATTCAGGACAGGCACTGGGAACAGAATTTAGGACCCACAGACACTGCATCAAGTACAAAAGTGCCTAACGCCAACCCTGCGTGTCATGCACTGAGATATATAAGATACATATGATAATCTTTTACACTGTTGGTTTTCAATTCTTTTTTAAAAGGAAATTCCTTTCTGTAGATATGTGTCCATGTGCCAACATTAGAAGCATTATTGATATTTTCCATGCTTCTGCTTAGTGAAAAGAACACAAGGGGGGGGGAATAATCATGTTAAGAAAAAAATTTCTAGGATCAGAAAGAAAACATTCAAATATTAGGTTTACATTGTTCTCCCAGAAATTCTCCAAAGATTAAGCAATTCATCACAAACATTCTGTAAAATACATCAACTACAAAATCTTGCAGTCAAATCCTTCTAAACTTTCCAAGATGCAATGTCTAAAATCCGAAAGAAAGACTACCACTACCAATTCTGCAACAGTGAAAAGTCAGAAGTATTTGAAAAAAAAAAAATTCACACACACAAAAAGAATTTTATAGATAAAACGGATGCACATTCTGAATATTCCGAGCCAATTACACGGGGAAAAACTCCTACCATGAAAAAATAAAAAGAAGACATTTTAAAATAATTACACAGCTTTTTTGCTTTTGCTAAGAACTGTTTTGTAAATTATGCTTTTTAGCATTTATTAGCTTGTTTATTTTCGGATTCAAAATATTCTAACAATAAGTTGCCAAATTGAAAAGAAATATCATTTTATAATTTAACAGGGAAAAATAAAATGTTTTATTTCAATGTTTGTTCTTAAATATAATTTCGATATATTACCATTATTTTAATGAAATTTATTAACGTTACAATGCTCTAAACAAAAGTATTGAAAAATTCACAGATCTCCAAATTAAAAATTTTGTATAGAAAGTGATCTTCAAATCGCCAAAATGTTGATAAGTAGCCAAATTTAGAACCGTTTAATAAAAAAATTCGCATCCTCAAAAAGGAAAAGTTGTTTAAGAGCTCTTCATTAGAAAAAAGACACAATTTCGAAATGCCTATGTTTCATTTCTTACCTAGAAACTCGAGTATCGCACCGTTTATATTAGAAATAGGAACAAATTCAAACAATAACCATATCTGTCAGTGAATCACCCAAAATATTCCTCGAAAATGCTAATTTGCACTTGAAATGGCAATCATAAAAATTGACCGAAATTTTAGATGATTAAAATTAAGGACCTTCAACTGATTTTGAACGAAATTAAGGACTTTTAAGGGCCAAAAATCGATTCTAAAAAACCTAAGGACTTTTAAGGGCTGTACGAACCCTGTATTAGCACAAAAAACGAAGCAACTTAATCATCTTACATTGAAAGAAATGTTTAGTAAAGTAAACAAATAAATATTAAGCTTTTTCTTTGCTTTTCCTTTGTAAACTTTGATACCCTTCAGATCATATATGCTCTTTGTTTCATAAATCCGATTTCATATTTTTAAATGTAAAATTTCTGAATGCCATCTTACTAGATTAAATTTATGATCTAATTAATATCCAGAACAATCCCAAATCCGGAATTGCCAAAGTCCCGACGAGGCCGGATCTAGGACTGTACTGTACTTCTTTTGCAAAAGGAAAAAATTTTAAAACTAGAAGTACTACAAGCAACTTCACCCGAAAATTCATTTTGTAGTAGTCAAGAAAGAAAAGTTCATCATACCAGTTTCAAAAATCTTTATATCAACACAAACTAAAAGAAACTGAAAGAAATGTAACTAAACTGTAAAAATGCTACAAACTACCATATCTAAAAATACATGTGTTTTACTTCCACGAAAAAAAAAAGATTTACTAAACTATGCAGTATTATACTTAATAAGCTTAATATTAAACTAATAATGAATAAATATAAAAATACAAAATAATTTACACTATCATATACAAAAATAATATCTCACCATAGCCCATAAAGAACCCTCAGTAACAGCTTCAATTGTAGCAGCACGTGGCATGTTGTACATCAGGGCAAGTTCCCCAAAGCTACCAGCATTGTCATACTTTCCAACTAACTTATTTTTTTCTTGATCAGTATCAACATATATATGATAAACACCACTGTAAGTTAAAATAAAATTATAAAAGCATTGCTTATATAAAGACCAGCAAAATAATAAGATTAACACTGATTATTACAAATCATAGATAAAAAAATAATTTTTAGCAGAAACTGCAAAAGATGAAGTTAAAAGTGTGGAAATAAAAACCTGCATGAACATAAAGCAGAAACTGGCCTTTTAGAGAATCACACTTGCTGCTTAACACTACTACAAGCACTTAAAACTGATTATCATAAAAGCAGAAGCAAGTTCTCATATATTCACAATTACATTGCTGCTCTTAATATACGAAATCCAAGATATTCAAGGGAATATTTTGTGTAATGTATTACAAAAATTACATGTTTAATATTAATAATAAAACAAACTGAAAAAAATAATAATGATAAAAATCATGCAAAGTAGAAACCTTCCGAAAGTAATTGTTATTTGATTATGGCAAAGGACTTGAGAATTAACTACCGAAGGGCAAGGATGCCTTTATGGAGGGCTTTCTAACGGAAGTTGCTCATATTCATGTTACACACAAGGAAAAACTCCAAGGAGCACACAAGGAACACTCCCTGCAACCATCCCATTTTCCAGGATTCAAACCCCAGATTGAACTACCAATGTTCAGTGACTTTACCACTTAGCTGCTGGTAGGCAATATGATTTGATATGCATAAAATACAGAAATGCGACTGTGTAACTACACACATCCACACCACATTCCTAAATGTTCTCGCAGATTTTATGGCTGCAAATGCTAGTATCAGATATTCCCAATTGCAAAAGTGTTTTAAATGATTGAAATATTCATGTTTTAGACATTTTAAAATTTAAAAAGATGAATCTTGTAATATTATGAAATCTAATGTTTTGTGTTTCTTCAGTTCCTATAGTTATATTTATTAAAAGTATTACTCACTAAAAATTTAAACACAAAATGTTTGACTTCAGTTCAAAATTTGTGACTGCTGCCATCTTTTTTGGCTTTCCTTGAGGGGTTGGTTAAAAAATAAATCAGAATAACTGAAGTTTCATCCCCCCTTTGACGTAATTTTCTATACTCCTTTGCTTTACACTTGCATGCAGCACTTAATCTACAATTTTGTTATGCCAAAAATATTTTTACAAAGTTGTTTATTAGTTTTAAAATGTATTCACATTCAGTTTTATTACTTTAGTATCAGAATCTATTAATCATCCCCCCCAAAAAAAACTGAACCGTGCTAATACTGAAACTTACCACTATTTTTTAGAATATGAATTTTGTCAAATTCTGCGAATAAATCTAGCTTTTGGTAAAAATTTGTATTAATCAAAATGTTTCATTAACTGCGCACAGCAATGCTTATTCCTCAGTCTTGGCACAAGAAACCTTTTTCTTAATTGATACTTCATTTTTAGTTAGTTACATATTTAAATATTTCACTTGTCCATTTCTGTTGACACTTGAACATAATCTCAAGCTTCTAAAAATTTTCTTATTCAATTTCTATCACACGGAAGTCAAACTTTTTGTTTTATTTAATAGAAGAGGCAAAACATTTTACTACATAATAGCTCTATAGGAGCAATAGGAATATACAAAAAGTATGAGTTTGTAATTTAAAAAAAAATTAAGCTTTTCTAAATATAAAAACATTAGAATGTGCATATCTGCAGCATTTAAAATACTTTTGCAATTGGAGGTATATGTCTGTGACCAATGATTGCCAAAACAAATGCAGTATAAGGACACTTATGGACACAGTGTGTAATATATACACAGTCCAGTCACATTAATGTGACCACCACGTACTTTCCATGTCAGAGTTAAATAACCAATCACAGAAGGCAGGTGGCAGCACAGTGCAGTTGAGCGTAAATAAAGGATGTGTGAGGGCTTCGGAAAACATTTCAATCGTTGGCGTAATGCAGAAACGAAGCGATTTATCCGACTTCCAAAAGGGCATGATCATTGGCTTTCGGGCCAAGGGTGGAAGCATTTCCGAAACGGCTGAGTTTGTGAACTGTTCGCGTGCCGCCGTGGTAAAAGTGTACCGTGCATGGCAAAATGGGACTGTCCAAAATCAGCGACGTGGCAAATGTGGTGCACCACGGGCCATAGATGACAGAGGCGAACGACGGTTGCGGAGATGCGTTCGGGCAGATAGACGGGCTACCGTTGAGCAACTGACCACCAAAATGAACCAAGGGGCTACCAAAAGTGTCTCCCAAAGTACTATTCAGCGAACATTGCTGCGTCTGGGCCTCCGAAGCAGACGCCTGGTTCGTGCACCTATGCTGACTGCTGTTCATCGACGGCGAAGGCTAGAATTTGCACGCCAGTACAGCAGCTGGACGTCCACTGAGTGGCGACAGGTTGCGTTTTCGGATGAATCGCGTTTTATGCTCCATCGGACAGATGGACGTTGGCGTATAAGGCGTGAAACCTCTGAAAGGAACCACCCTGCAACCATTGCCGGAACGGTCCAAGCTGGAGGCGGGAGCATTATGGTCTGGGGAATGTTTTCCTGGCATTCTCTAGGTTCACTGATCATTGTGGAAGGCACAATGGATCAATACAAGTACGCATCTGTCCTTGCGGACCATGTTCACCCCTACATGCGCATTGTTTTTCCTCAGGATGATGGCATCTTCCAGCAGGACAATGCGAGGTGCCATACAGCTGCCAGTGTACGTGCGTGGTTCGAAGAGCACCAGGATGAGTTTACCGTCCTCCCCTGGCCAGCAAACTCACCTGACTTAAACCCAATCGAGCATCTGTGGGACCATCTCGATCGAGTTGTTCGCGCCATGGATCCTCAACCGCGTAATCTGGCGCAGCTGGCCACGGCATTAGAGTCGGCATGGCTCAACATCCCAGAGAACACCTTCAGGGACCTATGTGACTCTCTTCCTGCACGTCTCGCAGCAGTCCGCTCTGCGAAAGGTGGTTATTCTGGCTTTTGACAGATGGTCACATTAATGTGACTGGACTGTGTATATATATATGTACTTTAGAAAGTAATAAAGGAAAAACGTTATAATAGAATTTATTAAACCGATTCAAAATGTTGAAAAATAATACACATGCTAGGATATCGAGCCTGCAAGTAGATGTAAAATAATTAGATAATTAGCAGAGAATAAAAGCAAAAACAAATTGGTAATTCTTAAGGTATTTTTCACGTAGCAGCCAAAAGATATATCAACAGAGCTGCACTTTTGATTTATAGTTGGATGAACTGCTAAAGTTAAATGAACTTTTAGAAAATTTAAATGATTTGAATTTTAAGTAAAACAATCAAGACATAAATCACTTTGAAGTGGCATGCAAGATAAACATATAATGTTTTTCAGTAACTCAATTAAATACAAAGCACCAATTACACTCCGAATTATAATGCATTAAATGAGCAAAATATGAACAAAAGGTTTGGTAAAACCATCAAAACTAGTCCTGTGAAAATTTGAAAATAGAACGGTGATTTTTGTTGTTTGACTTCTAAATTAATATTTGTTTGCCGTGTTATTGTAACATAATTTGTTATTTGACAGTATGCTATTCATCGTTGTACTGCTCACAAATCATAGCTATTTTTACTTCCAAATAGGTAAGGTCTTTCCGTAACACCCTGTACATGGTTTATGGAAATATTTCATTCATATCAGAATACTTTATATCTACCTTCAGATTAAAATAAAAAAAATCTGATCTACAAATACTGGGTGATTAAAAAATTTACAGTTTTTACAGTGGTGGCAGAACAAATCAAAACATTTGTTTTTTATTGTAGAATACAGTGCCAGAAATGAAAAGGCACTAGACAGTGACAAGCAGTAGTTTTGCAAGCATAAATGTGCTTCAAAGTCTGAAGTGATAAAGATTGCACGACTGGCAAGAAAACCAGTATGTACTTCATTAATCCATAGATAAGTACCATATTTTCCAGCAGAAAGTCTTTTCAGAATTGCTGGAAGATGTTCCAGTACAATCGAATATCAGCCCATTCTTGTCAAGATGTTAGTATCTGGATGTCACCTTTCAATGGATTAGGTGAAACAGTCTCATACCTAAGCTTCCAAGACTATCCTATCTGCCGTCTCTTGATTTCTTTTTGTAAGGACATCTCAAGAGCCACATCCAGAAGACTTCCTTTGAATTTGATGAGAAATTGGTAAAATTTTGTTTCTGCAGCTACGCATAATACATATGATATGGTTGAAATAGTTTCTCGATTCTTTCAGTGCCATTGTGTCCTGGCAACTGCTTCAAGCAATTATCATCATCATTCATATGTTTATATCTAACTTCTTGGCTTCTCCCTCAAGCACCCTTTCGATGAGTTCTACCTTCGCTTAAAGTTTGTTGCAAAGTCTTGTTTTAAATACCCTGTTTAAATCTCATATTAATAAACAATAAAATGCATTAAAGTATATATGTATGTTTTGTTAACATAATATGTTAAAATGATAAAATTAAATACTAACCTGTCAATTACATAAAAGTTGTCCCCATCATCTCCTTGTTTAATGACAATGTCACCTGGTTTTACCTAAATGAAATACACAAATGCATATCAGCAGCAGGATCCAAAAATTCAGAGACTATGACTACCCTTTTTTAACATAATCAGGTAACTAAACTGTAACCATCTGAAATACACCTTATCATCCCTTCTCTTCATAACCAGATAGTTTAGACACACAGAAAGAGATCTATATCAGCAGAAAAATTGTACTGCGATTAGTCATCTTTGTTCTACAATATAAAGGTAATGAAGTTTCAAGAGCAGAACTGTAAAATTTAATTTTGCCAGTATTTGGTACATTTACATAGATTTTAAAAAGGCTAAGAAAGGTGTAAAAAAACTCTATGATGGCAAAATTAAAGCAAAACATACTGTACATTTTAAAGAGCGGCAAGATTTCATCACAGTTAATGAATGTTATTTACAACTGCATGTTCTATGGAAAAATTAACAAACAAACCAATATCTTAATAATTATTTTGAATAGAATCATAAAAAGTAATAATAGAACTTTGCCCTAATTGCTTGATATATTCAAAAAAGCATGGAAAATTGGGGTCTTCATTATGATCAAAGAACTTGTGGCAGGAATTGAGCAAGTCATGCTCACGGTATTTCTAGATCTTCACAGCATTAACTTTTCAGTATTTATTCTTGAGGACAGAATTAAAAATAGTTTATTATCCAGATATTTGAAATTATTTATTTGTCCCCCTATTAATTTTAAATGACTAAGATGTGGAAAATGTACAATATTTCTTTACACAAACTACCTAGACTGTAATGAAAGTAAATGTAACAATACTAAGGTGCTTTCATATCTTGCAGCACTTAGTCTTTCATGCAAATTAGTCTACAATGATCAGTGTCAGGCAAAGGCAGCATAAAAAGATGTATAAAGAATGGCTTGGGGGGGGGAAGCAGCAGGTTACAGAAGTATTTCAAAAAATTGTTTGATGACTGGTAAAACCATATTTTACATAAGGGAATTAATTTGAATGTGTACTGATAATTTAAACTAGTTACGTATTAAAAGCTAAGCACCCAAATATTTGGATCTTACTTTAAGTAACTAATGCCCATCATCTCAAGTCATCTAAACTGTTTCGGAACAAATACAAGGATTTGCATTACTAATATGAACATACTATTAATTTACATTAATAACATGAGCCCATTTTTTCACAATTTATAATGATACATATTTGGAAATTAGCAGGTATTTTATGAATGAATTTAAATGAAAATCATTCAAACTCCAGCCAACACAATACTTGTTTATTATTAATCAACAGGATACTTACAAAACAGGAGTTTAATGGCTCACACATGAGAAATTTGCCTAAGGGCACATGTATGAAACAGATTTTAGGTTAGGTTAGGTTAGGTTATTCAATTATGGCAAAGCACACGAGGGCTATCTGCCTAAGGGGAGGGATGCCTTCGTGGAGGACTTTCTAAGGGAAACTGGCTCGTATACACGTTACACATGGGGAAAACCACGAAAACGCCCATGCAGCCAGCCCGTTCGCGGGATTCGAACCTCGGACCGAACTACCAGTGTTCAGCGACTTTACCGCTCGGCCGCTGGTGGGCTGAAACAGATTTTAGACAGCTCTGGGTAAGTACATTAAAAGAGAAAAATATACATTTTTCAAATGAAAAAAAAAAAAGCCTTATTGTTAATCCTTTAACATTAAGTTTTAAAAAAGTTAAAGCATAAGGAATGCAAAATTGAAGTACCTTTCTTTCAAACATAGCATCTAGAACTTCTTGCATTTGTTGCTGAAATTTTAAAATGTTTCATTAAGTACAGAAATCAGAATAATATTTAGTAGAAAAAAAGGAAAATGAACGTAAATGAAAGAACATATTTAATAAGATGTACACTTACTAAATCTAAAGATCTGAAGAGCAATATGTTTCTAACAGCTTCGCCAAGACGCTGTCTTTGTTCGTCTGACTTTGGATAAATTATCTTAAACAAAGAAACAATTACACTTTTTAAATCCTATTTTCATCACACTGTAAATTACTAGATATGTACAAAAACTACGGAAATTTTGAAAAAAGTTTGATTAAAAAAAAATTGGTTTTAAAATTTCTGTGTTTCTTAAAAGCATATTCCAGGCATTGTCACAAATTTACCTCCCTTACCAAAAATATATATACATTTGTTAACTCTGACTACTCATGTTCCACAGAGTATACCATGAGACTTACACAAATAAGTTATGGCACTAAAAATATATATAAACAAATGTACAACAGCAATGCAAAGTAGGGAAGTACAACAGCAATGCAAAGTAGGGAAATAAGAAAATAAAAAGAACTCAATAATCAAAATTCAGAAAAGCAGAAATTGTCTCCTTAGTCTGTAAAAGTTAAAAAATAGATGGCCAAGATCCACTATTGTCACCAGTTGAAATATGCATTTTAAGTCTGCTGTGTTCTATGAGGAAAACAAATGGACATAGTCCCTTGACTGCCAATATGCCTATGAGTGGAGCAACTAACTATAGATCCTTAAAACAAATTCAAAGCCACCACATATTTTAATACTGCTCATTAATTTTCCTCAACAACTTCCATGAAATCAACTTCTGAGTTTTCAGGAAAATTTTTGGCTGGACTGATGTTCCTTTCATTTGCTATTAAACATGTACATTACACAGCATTTTGCAGTACTTTTAAATGATTCTCCAGACTATATGTGCACATACTACTGGCCTAATCAAATACTATAATGCAAAAGTTGCATAAATGTGCTACTTGCCTGCTTTAATATTTTCAATATTATACCTAGATTCCTTGTGCTGACAAACTTAAAAATGCTTTTCTTTTGCAGCCTCCACTGCCACTTTTCATTTTGTCACAGAATTTTGATTTAGAAGCAGGAAGTCAATTGGTTAACTAAGGTAAAGCCATGTTATTACTTTTATCTTGACCATATAAACCTAGTTGATAAAATCTGATACAAAGTCATGCTCTCTTATGCAATGAATGTTTCATAAAATATAAAAAAGTACTGCAGTTGTTGATCAGTGTAATTCATCATGTGTAATGTAAGCAAATGCAGAAACTATCCCACACTACCAACCTCGAAATATGAAAATCCGGGACTTCCCAGGAGGACTGTACATTCCACAGGGACACCAATTTTAAAGATCTCAAAACTAACTTAAATTCACTTTATAACATATGATTTAGCTTATTCAATTATTTATTATATGATTCTTATGTACAATATACAGCATAACATATTTAATAAGACCCATCAATAGCAATAACCATTGGACCCATCAATAGCATGTCTGAGATCCAGACTCATAGACTTCTGCGATACTGGATTAGGGATTTTTCCGAATAATTAGATCATCAGTTTAAATCTAGTTAAATGGCATACAGAAATTATAAAATTAAAATTATGAAATCATGATCTATGACATAATGAAGCATTTATGATCTAAAGGGTATCAAAATTTACACATAAAAAAAACTTAATATTTATTTGTTTATTTTATTAAACATTTCTTTCAATGCAAGTTGTTTAATGTGCTCTTTTTTTTTGGGGGGGGGGCTAATACTTTCTCTAATTCTATAGATAGATATAATTTCTTGTTCAGTAACAAAGTTCTATAGTTCAAGTCCTGTAATTGCTGTGTTGAAAATGCTGACTAACTTGTCAATCGAAATGTTTTCATTTTCAGTAACCTCTGTCACCTTCTTCACTATAGGCAGTAGTATTTTCTGGATCTAGAACCATACTACAGATATTGATATCTGTTAATTGACTGATGATTAGGGCATTGTCATTGCAAATGAAAACCTTCTGTTACATCATCTTCATTTATTCCCACTTCTTGACATTTCTTTACAAGATGCATCAACTGGAAAATTTCACCTTTGGTTTGTGATATCTGAAAACCTTCCGATTCGCGGCTATCATCTCCATCCTCACCATGAAATATGGTAGCTGGCCATAAATAATGCCAAGCATCTTTTAAAGTATCTGGAGAGACACATCTCTCCACAATCTTGCAATGCTCCTTACAGCATATTTCATGCTAAAATATTTAAAAAAATATTGAATAGTCTTACCATCATTTGAGAAATTTAACATGGCTTTTAAAAATGTTACTTTTTATTTGCATTTCAGTGCGTGCACTATCACGATATCCATAGGCTGAATGATGGATGTACAATTTGGAGGAAAGAATAATACGGATACCTTATCTTTATAAGCCGAACAGTTGTCTACAATCAAGATATTTTTTGCATCATCAAATAAACTAACCGAATTTAAATGCTGCCGAGCTTCGGGTATGAAATGATTTTCAAACCAATCATTCATTAACACTTGTGTCATCCATGCTCTTTTATTTGCACGACATATAATGGGGAAAATTTTTACTCCTTTAATGCTCTCTAATCATATTTCATGGTGAGGATGGAGATGATAGCCGCGAATCGGAAGGTTTTCGGATATCACAAACCAAAGGTGAAATTTTCCAGTTGACGCATCTTGTAAAGAAATGTCAAGAAGTGGGAATAAATGAAGATGATATAACAGAAGGTTTTCATTTGCAATGACAATGCCCCAATCATCAGTCAATTAACAGATATCAATATCTGTAGTATGGTTCTAGATCGAGGTTGCTTATTTTTCCAACTATGAAAAGTTTACACATGTGCGTTCTTGCAGCATTTGCACATCTTAAAAATGTTAGTCTCGATTTGGAATCTGACACCAGTTGGAGCCTTTTCTGTAGAGGTTGCCAAGGTATTTCGTGGTATATATTGCCAGAAAAGACCAGTTTCGTCAGCGTTATAAATTTGTTCTGAAGATAAATTTTTATTATTAGTGAGTTCAATAAATTCATCTGCAAATAGTTCAGGGCTTCTGAAATTTTTAATTGCCTACCAAGGCGATTTTTAAATGTGGTAACAAAGCTGTCGAATATGTGTTCTCAGTTTTTATGTTCATTTCTTCATGAAATGCTTTGCCTTGAGCCATTAGCATTGGACCCATCAATAGCACGTCTTTGCTGTGACACTGTCTGATCAATTCAATCATCACTTTTAGCATGACCAATAATTTTTCTGTTATTCATTGCAAGTGGGGTGTTGGAATCCACAAAAAACCAAAAAGTTCCTTTTCCTGTTTTCTTATATCATATACAGCTGACTTTCCAATGCCCTGCTCGCATTATTTTGAGACAGAGACACATTTATCCATTTTTTGCAGCAATTCCACTTTTTGTTTAATGGACACTGAAAGATGCTTTCGCTTTGTAGATCCTGATGCAGCTCTAGAATTAGAAACTTTTCTATAAAATCAAAAGTTCAAACTTTAATTTTCATGTAACTGCTGTAATAATAACAGCATGCAAAAAATAATATGCTGGATTAAATCAGAAATTTAGGGAAGAGTGCAATCTGCTATATTAACTGAAATTCCTTGGAATCAGTAAAGTATAATTTCAGACTAGCTGAATAGGGACCACTACACGTTATTGGCTATGTATCATGAGATTGGCGACAAAAGGCAAGTTGTTTGGCTACATCTTGTCTTGCTTCTGTCGTACACTGAGACAATTAAGCCTGAATTATATTACTTGTTATTTATTATACTTACGTCTATTTCTTGCACATGCTTAAGGCTTATCTGTTGAATTGAATAAATAAATAAATTCCCATATGTACATAACGAGGGCCAGTGCTAGATATTTTACCACTTGATGCAGTGCCTGCAGGTTTTAAATTCTGCAACTGCCTTCATAAGTTCTAAATTTTTGCCACCGCTAATTTGGGGTCTCAGTGTTTTCCCTTAAAGTCTGCTGCCCGGTGCGGCCATAGGAGCTCTGACGCTGGGTTTATGTGAATAACAAATCAGTTATTCTTAATTCATATAGCACTAAATGGAATATTTTGGCCTATTAACAAAATCTATTTTTAGCATATGGAAAGAAATTTTTGTTAAAATTTTCATAAACATTTCTCAGCACATTTAACTTAAATCTTCGCCAAGCTTAATGTCAACAGAAAAGGTTACCATACTCTTTGTTATTCAATTACTAATAAAAAAAAATATTTAGGTATCACGGCGTGTCAGTGTTGATAAATGTGGCGATAAAAGAAAATATAATAAATAATGATTCGCCAGGTTGGCGTCAGGGAGATAAAATCTTAGTAGCTGTAAAATCAAGGATGTTTCTAAGCAGAATATTTTGGTTTGAGAAGTATGTCAAGCAGATATGCAGTCATATTATTGATCACAAAAACTTATGCTAAAATGATTGTTTCTTCAATAGCAAGGTATTTTATTTAGCGTCAAAGTAAAATTATGAATCAGGACTGTACACATGTTTTATTATGGGGGAAAAAATGTGCAAGCGTAAAGCATACAAAAAAAAGTTCCTAAAAAAAGGTTGTTGGTGGCTTTGAGGTCCAGATTTTAGATAATTCTGGATAGTGGATATTCGAGTCTCGGACTTTGTACTCTGTTAATATTTAATTACATATTCTAAATTTTATGTTCATTGTCAAACTTCAGTTTGTAATTTTCTTACACATTTATACTGAGGAAATTCTGAGCAGGGAAGAAATCTTACATTTATCAAACAACTTTTAAAAACAGTAAAAGAAAAGTTAATAACTAATGTACATACTATTGTGTGAATACACTTAGTCATGCCCCACATGTTGATTAAAATAAATAAAATATAAATGTCTATGGATTAAACACTGGTTGAATCTCCACATAAAGTTGTATAAATGTCTACAGCAGATCATGACATTCTCATCAAATAAAATTTGATAAGAAAAATTATGCTAAAGATCACTAAATTAATAATGAAATTTGCAGTTTAAGTTTCATTAATTTTATAGCAAAACAAACTGTGCAATTGTTTTTTTTTTTTTTTTTTTTATTTTTTTGCACAAATAAATTTCATTTGCACAGTTTAATTTTACTGCTGAAAAACACTTCCATTAGTAAAGGCCAAAAATTAAAAACCAGAAGAGTTGGTGATTTGCTGACGACTAGGAGATGTGTCAAAAAACAGACTTACATATAAGCTATTTATAAATGGATGCATCATTCAATAAGAAAGATCAGACTCATTAGAACACAGAAAACCACATACCTGCCTGGGAAGGGATGCTTTTGCAGATGACTTTTTTAAGTAAACTGGCTCATATTCAAGTTACACATGCAGAAACTTATCAAAATGCTCAGTTCTATATCTCTCGTTCTACTGGGCCGATTGACGAAATTCAAATTGCATTTTTCATGTCTCGAAAGTGTGACTTAGGATATGTATTAGATTTATATATAGCATTGTTCTTATATAGGTATTTTGACACTAAATTGGACTTTTTCTAAAATGGCACGCCAATTTTTTCCCATATTTCGATTCTACGACTCAAATTATGCCAAACTGCCACATTTTGTAAAAAAATTTGCTCTCAAAATTTTAGCTCCTCAATGTTAATTCAATTTGGTATTTTTTAAAATCTTTTTTTTTTATGAAACTTATTTGATTTCTTCCTATACAGTTAAAAATTTAGGTTCATTCCAAATAAAAGTCACCCCTTTTTTATGATTCATTTTTTAAATTTGCATTTAAAAAAATGTTTTATAAATTTTTTGAAAAAAATTCTGAATTATAACCTATAAAACTTTTACCATTACCTTAAAGTAGATGTATTTCTAAGCACACCTGCAAAAAATTAGAGCTTTTTATTTAAAATTTCTGAACAT
This sequence comes from Stegodyphus mimosarum, assembly GCA_000611955.2. Classification (NCBI taxonomy): domain Eukaryota; kingdom Metazoa; phylum Arthropoda; class Arachnida; order Araneae; family Eresidae; genus Stegodyphus; species Stegodyphus mimosarum. The sequence continues at coordinate 170,032 of KK118640.1, forward strand.
ATACGTGAATTTATACATTGGCACGTTTTGAAATTTTGCGCATTTGTTGAAAGCGATAGTAACATCCGATGTTACTATCACGGTTTATGCATTTTGTTTAAAATTATTTGGAAGCAGGAACAATGTGACCTTTTCACCTCACATGCACAATGTAAAAAGGGAAAAGAAAGTATGTTGCCATAAATTAAGAAGTTTGTCAAGAGAATTATTCTTGGCCGCAACCTGAAAAAAATATGCCAAGATAAATTTTTTAATTTCTCTGTAAATTTCGCACAAAATTTTACAATATTTAGGCGTGATTTGAGTCGTAGAATTGAAATATGGAAACAAATTGGCATGTCATTTCAGAAAAAGTCCGATTTTGTATCAAAATATTAATCTGCATACTCATAGAGTAAAGTCGTAAACTAAATTAATCTGCATGCTGAATGTTTTGCAGTGGATGGGATAATATGTAAGTATCATTTTTTAATACAAATCAATTAAGAAGCACCTAAGGTCTAAAACTGAATACCTCACATTTAAAAAAATCTTACTTTAACATTTATAATCAGAGTAATTAAACTAACTTTTGCAAATCATTAACAATTTGCTATCAGAAAGAAGTAAGATATCACTTCGAATGTTGTAATTAAAATTTCATATAAAAAATAAACACAAGGCTTTTATTTACTTAGTTCATAACTCTATAGAATTTTCACATAAAAGCAGGACAATTGTCAGATCGAGGTTGGTTGCAAAAGAGTACTTTTTCATTATCCACACACCACATCGAAAAGTCATCAAAAATAGTCACATGGCAAAGCAGTATGTTGACAAAACAGTTATGTGGCAACTCACAATGTAACCAAAAAGTATTTATGTGACAATTCAGTGTCACGAAATGTATTTATATGGTAACACATGCGTGCATACAGCATGTCTGTTTTGATCAGTGTACAGTGCCTATGTTGTACAGATGCCAACAGCACAATTCGCTGATGTTTTTTAAACAAGAACAGAGCAGTGTGTACAGGGAGAACAAGAGCAAAAAAAAATTCTTAAAAAAAGTTTAAGTGTTTTTTACCAGTTTTTCTTGCCTTTTAAATTTTATTGATTGATTGCTATTAAACTGAATTCTTTGTGTGCTACCATTTTAAAAAAGACTGTTAGCTTTCAGGCTTTTTAGCTTAAAAAATCAGACACCAATGACTTAGCAGCTTTTCAGAAGGGATCGCAGATCATCAGAAAGTGCCCACTATGACACTGGGTCTTACTTCATAAAAAGATGCAAATACTTCTGATGGCAATAATGTGGCATTTCAACATTGCAAAAGTATCAGATACACTTTAGGAAATTTTATAATCTGTTAAAAACAATTAAAATCTATTAGATGTCATCTTACAGACTTCTATAATTACTCACCAAGAAAAACAAAATATTTGTATGAATAGAATTGTTTTCTACTAGTGTATGTGTGTGAAACAAATGCATATCATACTTCTTGAAAAAATATACACAAACATATTGCTTCTAATAAAAAAAGCTTCTCAATCTTAAATTAACCAATCAACCTTAAAATTTCATACTAGTCAAAAATCCTTTTTATTTAGAATTCATGTTCTCATATACACTAACAAGTAATAATGATGATGATGATAACTGAATTCTCGATAACCTATAACTAAAGTACTGAAGTACGAAATTTTGCAATGTATAAAAGTGAAGGGGATGGTAAAATGTCATTTTTACAACAACATTAATCAATACTTAAATATTAGTAAAGAAATCAAATAATGAAGGAGAAAAAATACTACTATCGTACTTACTCGTTCAACATCGTCATCTTCATCATCTTCTGGATTATACTGTTCGGCAAAAACTGCAAAGAAATACTGTAAGTATGAATCCAGCTTTCACTGATTTCTTTCTTTTTTTTTTTCTGAGGATGTACATATTTAAATACAAAGAAAGAAAGGCCCATGCCAAAAAAAATACAGTTAATAATTCAGCTTACATATGTTGTTGAAATTTTAGACCTATCAAGTAAGGATTTTACAGTCCCAAAAGCTTCTTTCATTACCTGCAATGGATTTTTGCAACCTTATCAGTTACAGTAGCATAGGTTTCATTTGCACTGAAAAATTATACATACTTTTGCATGTCTTTAAGCATGGACACTCAAATGAAGCATCTGAGACATAAAATGTTACATTATTTTAAGAAAGATAACTGTGTTAATGATGATAAAAACAGGAGCAGCATTATTTATGGGAGTGATGCAGGTTGGGTTGGTTCTAATAACAAAATAATAGCACTTAATGGTGATGATAAAGTTGTAAGGAGTCAGCGCACAGTGTATGATACATTACAATGAGACATTCCAATCACAGATGCAATAAGCCCGTGTCCATCTCGGGATTCCTGCCTGCAATATTCAAAACTACATCTTTCAAAAGGAAAGTTTATATTGACTAGGTTTCACCCACACTACAGTTATTCTTAAATACCCCACAGTGACATAAATTTTGATGCAAATAAGCAAACATTTGATAGACTGGTACGGGTCCGTGACACTTAGCCGACAGGACATTTAGCTGACAGGTCATTTAGCCGACACGGACATTTAGCCGACAGGACACTTAGCCGACACGGACAGCTAGCCGACAGGACATTTAGCCGACACGGACAGCTAGCCGACACGGACAACTAGCCGACACGGACAGTTTGCCGACAGGACATTTAGCCGACACGGACAGTTTGCCGACAGGACATTTAGCCGACACGGACAGTTTGCCGACAGGACATTTAGCCGACACGGACAGTTTGCCGACAGGACATTTAGCCGACACGGACAGTTTGCCGACAGGACATTTAGCCAACACGGACACTTAGCCGACAGGACATTTAGTCGACACGGAAAATTAGCCGACAGGACATTTAGGTACGAGACACTGAACTGTCAAGCCATTTAGTCAACAGGACACTAAGTGACGTTTAGCCGGCACGTAGCCAAATTGAAAAAGTGTTGAAATTTCTCGTCAGGGAATATGATTTAATTTTCGAAAGGAAAAAATAATTTTTCACTTACGTCACGACGGTCACTTAGTTGCATTTTAATATTGTATCTGCAGAAATTGTTCGTAAAACTTCTTCATTTAATCAACTGGGTTTAAATTCTATGTATATTTTTACAGTGTACTAAAATATGTGACATCCAATTTCGGTAAATCATACTCAAAAGGCTTTCCGCACGACCTTAACCACGGCCAACTGGAAGAACATACTACTAACCACGGCCAACTGGAAGAACTAAATTCACGAAGGTCATGCCTTAGCACGATTCAAATCATTTAGTAGGCGCGGGTAGAAAATAAGAGTGGAGTTGAATATCAGCAGCATATGAAGAGTGAAAAATGTAGTTTCTGGGGAAATGTATTCAGTTCTGAATAAAACAACCTTAAAGAATATTTGAATTCTAAATTAAACATTATGCAACAGTTTAGTGTTATAAACATTAACGTAAGTAAGTATTTTAAGCGAGAGGCGTGGTCAATAAAATGTTACAGAATCGTGCTTTCAATTTCATACAAATTTGAAAGCATTAAGAACAGCCAGACTGGAAAATTAATATCATTAAGTAAACAAGAAAAATTATTAATGATGTGAAAGTGTTCAAAAGGACCCAGTTGATTAAATGAAGAAGCTTTACGGATAATTTTTGAAGATCCCATATTAAAATTTAATTAAGTGACTGCCGTATTTAGGTTAAAAAAAATCTTTTTTCCTTTAGAAATTTAATTCATATTCCTTGACGAGAAATTTCAGTGCTTTTTTAATTTGGCCAATATACACCAAACAACACGATAAATATCACACAATGCTAAATTAACACAATAATTATAACCACATATGAGATCTTTAAGAATCGAAAAATGAATTTTACTGACAGTGAAAATATTACTTAAATATTGAATTTACAGATAAGTCTAGAAATTTCGTAATTCGTAGTAAGATTAAATAATTAGTTCGTACGTGTGAGCTAAAACGTCACTGTCGGCTTAGTGTCCTGTTGACTAAATGTCTTGACAGTTAAATGTTCCGTAGCTAAATGTCCTGACGGGTAACTCTCTGTCTTGGACAAATGTCCTGTCAGCTAAATGATCTGTCGGCTAAGTGTCCGTGTCGGTTAAATGTCCATGTCGGCTAACTGGTGTCGGTTAAGTGTCCCGTCGGCTAAGTGTCCGCGACCGGACTGGTACATGTCTGTTAAGGCACTTTCTCAGTACAGGTTATATATAAAGCAAATATTTGCCATACCTGAATCCATAAAATGATGCATATTCTTTCCATAATGGCCAGAGCTTCAATTAAGAAACTACAGACTGCTCTTCTGAAATGCTAGTTAACAGCCCATCTATCATTTTCCAACAACATTTATTTCCAATTATCCTTTCTTATATGAATGTGGTTCCTTTTGATATCCTCCACCTCCCTTCAAAATTTGTAATTTTGAGACAACCTGTGTGTGTGGGGGGATAGACATACATTTACCAGATTTTTGCTTTTGCATATTTTCTGAAAGCTGCTAAAAATTCAGTGTATTTACCAGATTTTTGGCTTTTGTGGATTTTATGAAAACTGCTTCAAATTCAACACTAAATTTCTTTAATTTTGCCTATGGTGTTAAGAACACATTACATATCCTGAGCGCAGATTAAAAATTATTGCAATAAAGATAGATACATTCATAAATTAAAACTTTTTGAAATTTACATGTTAAGATTGATTTTGCTTTACATTAAACCACATGAAATTTTAAAGATTATTTTGATTTGTTGACTTAAAAACTATAAAGCCTATAATTTGGACATCCAATATCCAGAATGATCTTTAATATATGGGCCTCAGGCCACAAAGTCCAGGAATAGAAAATATAATACTTTAAAAGAAAGGTGAGTATGTCATAAATGTGATTTTCTTACGAGTAACAGTCTCGTGTGCCACTTTTAAACATTATTTGGCTAGGGGAATCACACCATGGCCAATGACATTACATTAAATGACGATGGCCACGATCACATCTTGTGTGGTGTAGGGTTACCATTTTTCCATGTGACCTAAACACGAAGTGACGCTCCAAGATATTTATTTGAACTGGAATATTGCTTATACCAGTTTTTTTCTGTTGCATAGCAGTAGGGAAGGGAAACTGGTGGTGGTTATAGAGTTACTGGTGCATAACCAGATGGGTTTATGTGCCAAACACACAGTTCGGCTGCTATCACACATCTGTTTGTTCGGAAGAACAACTGTTTGGAAAACGTTTTTCGCTTTGTCACAACAGCCAACCACCACAGAACACTTAACATTTAAAGGGGAAACTGATTCTCCATTACAGACAAACTGATAGCTGACTGGTTGAAGACTAACAGCTTGCAATTTTTTTTTAAAAGAAGGAAAAGATCACGCATCTTTCTTTCAATAGTAAACAAGGCACAAAAATTGTCCAAACTGTTCGTATGAAACAAATGCATATGTGATAAAATGGCCTTAGTTATACTAAGATAGCTTTCATACCAACATAAGTTAACATGGAGCATAAATTTAAAACAAACAGCTAAGTTAAAGAATTCAAATGAAGTAATAAAATGATGAACACTAAAATGAATAAATATAAAATAATTCCGCAAATAATATCCATCAAACAATGAGCCACATTAAAAACACACAATAAGAAAAGCTAAATAAAATTAAATAATAAAGACGTGTTTTTCAGGTATCGAAACAAATTATTATTGACTTCTTTCCCGATTAAACAGTCAAGAGGCAAGTCACACTTGTTAAAATGCTTTAATCCAAGTCTATTAAAATTTGGACACTCTATTAAAAAATGACGTACAGTCAGAAGGATATCAATCGTCGGGACAAACAGGCTTACTCTCTGCTTCGAGAAGATAACTGTCAGTGATTCGGGAGTGGCCGATTCGAATACAAGTCACAACGACCTCTTCTCTCTGGTTTTAATACTTTCCCAAAATTGCACTCTAGGTTTCATGCTTCTTAGCTTATCATTTAACTGTCTACCTCAGATCTCTTGCTTTTTATTTAAGACCTGCTTGATGACCTTGCTGATATATATCTCTGAAAGGAACGAGTTCACTAGACTCCTCAACAGCAGCTTTGGCTATGATATCTGCCAACTCGTTACATTTTATTCCTATGTGTCTGGGAACCGAGCAATAAAAATTTGGTATCCACAACTACTCAAGTTTTTATTCAACTTCAGAATTTCAACTACAACTGCATTCTGGGTGTCAGAGAATGTTTCTAAAGCTTTTAGAGCACTATTGGAGGTGGAATAAATATGTGTAACCGAGAGATCCGTGGTTCGATTCCCGGCAAAGGCGCTGCTAATATTTCATCTCTCCTGCTTCTAAATAACCTAATGACTCTACACTGGTGTCCGAACTAAAAAAAAAAGGTGGTGGATGATGATTCTTCACCAGCGGGATTTGGCTATTGGGTCCCCTGAACCCCAGTCGCCCTTTAAAAGGGGCAGTATAAAAGGCATTTCTCCCGCCTTCTTCGTATGCCTTTGTGATGTCGTGGTCAGCATGCTCGACGCGCAACTGACAGGTCCGTGGTTCAATTCCCGGTGAAGGTGTTGCTCATTTTTCATCTCTCCTGCTTCTAAATAACCTAATGACTCTACAAATGTATCTCTGTCTACACTCTAAAAAAAGTTACTGATACATGATTTCATTAGTACTGCTTTTAACAAGATGTTTGAAAACATGGAGAAGGTGAATTTATAAATTTTCCCAAGGTGGAATTTCAAAATGCTTTACTGATTGGATGTCAGAGCCAGACATGCAGTATTTCTCAGTTAATCAGTGAACCCTTAAGGAAAAGGTAGGAATACAAGAGTCAGATAAGGGGTCACACATGCCATCAAGCAGAAGAACTTTACAAGGATGGTTCAGGTGTGATAAGATATTGAAATAATACTGAAGCGACAATTGCTCATGGTTTAACTGGAATAGTGGTTTGTAAATGTTAACACACAGGCTTTCAGCTGGAGATGTTCTAAATGCTCCATAACAAACCTGCAAGGCTTGAAGATGAACAGGATTTAACTTCAATAAAATCGAAGATTGTGCTGAACCATAAACAACTCAGCCATAGTCAGCACTATAAATGCAAAACACTGATTCCCGTTTGGAACTCGCGGTGGCATTCACCAAGGCTTTTAAAATATTAAGTGTTTTGTAACACTTCTTCCTCAAGTACAGGACATGAGGGTTAGCTTTCAATCAAACACCCCTCCTAGAAACTTTACTTCGAGGAATCGATGACCCTTGAAGCTGAACTCTGGCTCGGAATGCAAATTTCGCTTTCAGCAAAAGTATGGCAGTCTTTTGCTTTGAAAACCCATGTTTTTCTGACAATTTCTCAATCCTGTTAAAATCAATCTGCAACTGTCTCTTCAAAAATCTCATATCTGCATCCCAACAGCTTATTTGGAGGTAATCTACATATAACGATCCTGACACAGAAAGAGGGAGTTCATTTAAAAGAGTATTTATTTATAAACTAAACCAAGTAACACTTAAAGCACAGCCTTGAGGCACAATTTCTTTTATTTCCAACACATTTGACAAACAATCCTAATCTTCACCTGAAAAGTTCTAGCCCTAAAAAAATTTTGTATGAAAATCAGTAAATAGCCATGCAAGCCACACATATGAAAATCTCGCAAAATGTCGGACCTCCAAGTCTTTCTCTGTCAAAACACATACACACAAGATGGCTTCTTTTTGACAAAAGCTTTATAGATAGAAGTTTCCAAGAGGAGAATAATATCGATCGTTGTTCTATCTTTACAGAAACCGCTCTGATATGCAGGGCTTAATTTCTAAAATTAGAAGTGCCAGCGCCCTATGGAAGACTGTAAGGAACGAAAGAAAAAATAAACAAAATAGCTAAAAATTTAAATTAAGAGAAATGTAAAGAGAAGACTAATAAATTATTAAATTAATTTTAAACAGTTAAATAGAAAAAAAAATCTGATCTTGTCTTATTTGGGATGTATTTAAGGCATGTTTACTATTACAACAATATTTAGCTGCTAAAATTGTGGTTCACTTACATAACGAGTAGACATGGCCAAATTGTGGCTTGCAAGTACTTGCGATCCTTTGCCATCCGATGATGCGACTTTGTTTTGAATAAATAAAGTTTAATTTTTTAATACAAATGGAATCTGAAGTAGAAATCATGAAGTGCCACTTTTTTTATTGCTTGCTAATTTAATTTCTGATATTATGTATGCAAAAATTTGATGAATTTCAAACTGTACACTGCTGGCTTATGGTCAGAGCAACAAATACATAAAATTACAAATAATTCCATTTATGGTAATTACTGTTCTGGTTATGTTACTTTTTTAACAGGTAATAGTCATCGGAGTACATTAATACGAAGTTAATTTAAAACACAATGGTAGTAACATTTTTATGTAATCATTCTCTATCATATTTTTTTTCTCAATTTTACTGCAGGCACTGCTTACACTCCTGGTCCCACTGTTCACAAAAGTCGTGATTCACCTGGATGACTTGTCATTCATTGTAGGGTACTACTTTTATTCAGTCCTTGAATGGCATGAGTAACTGAGCAAAATATAATAAATAATAACTCTCCATGTTGGCACCGAGGATATAAAATTTATAGGTGTAAAATCAACAATGTTTCTAGTAGAATGTTTTGGTTTCAGATGCATGCCAAGCAGATACACAGTTACGGAGCCAAGTTATTGATCACACAAATTTATGCTAAAATGATTATTTCTTCAAATAATGAGGAATTTTATTTAGTGCCGAAGTGAGAATCGGGACTCTCTGCATGTTTTATTACAAGGAAGGGAAAAAATGAAATGTGAATGTAAAGCATACTCCCTAAAAAAATCCTTAGGGGGAAAAAAAAAATTGGTTAGTGGTGGCTGTGAGGTGCGGATTTTAGATAATTTTGGATATTGGACATCCAGATCTTGGTGTACTGTATACGTATTGCTCAGCTGATGCGTTAACTACCCCGGCGTATATATATATACAGGGTGTTTCACAGATCATGGGACAAACTTGGAGGGGTGGTAGAGCATACTAAAACATGCATTTTATATATAAGAATGTAGGGTCTAAAGTGATGGGTTAAGGCATGAACGGGGGGGGGGGG
>KK118640.1:179265-231601 GCA_000611955.2 Stegodyphus mimosarum
GGGGGGGGGGGGGAACACGACACGAGAAGAAAATGTGTTTATGTACAAAATCAACGCAAAGTGCTTCTTTGCAGCAATACAGTATTCTCAATAAATGTTCAAAAAAAGGGAATGCTAACAGTAATAGGAACTACAGCTGTGACTGCTGAGTCATTCCACTGTTTGGAGAGTACTGAATGAAAATGGTTTGCACCCATACCATTTGCAGAGAGTCCAAGCCGTGCAAGAGACAGATAACCCTCTTCGAGTTCATTTCTGTCACTAGTTCTTGCAGCAGTGTGAGGCGCAGGCGGATTTCCCATCGGATGTGCTATTCACGGATGAGGCAACTTTCTCAGAGGACGGCATCTTCAATAGCCACAACATGCACATGTGGGCAACTTATAATCCACACGGCACACGTACAAGTGCATTCCAAACCCACTTCTCCATGAATGTGTGGGCGAGTATTGTTAACGACTACCTCATAGGCCCATACCTCTTACTTGCACGTACAAATGGCTTACGTTATCATATTTTTCTGCAAGAGGTGCTACCGGAATTCTGGAATTGCTGCAGGATGTTCCGGCTGTTGTTCGTGATCGCATACGATTCCAGCATGATGGTGCACCAGCCCATAACCACGTGTGGGTCCGCAATTACATGGATGGGACATTTCCAGGCCGATGGATTGGCCAAGGTGGACTCGTTCGATGGCCACCCCATTCTCCAGATTTATCCAGCTTGGATTTTTTTATGGGGCCATCTGAAGAGCATCACTTACGAGACTCCCGTTGACTTACTGGAGGGCCTTGTTGGATGACTATCCATTGCGGCTGCAAGCGTGCACGAAATGCCTGTCATTTTTCAAAATGTTCGTCACTCCCTTCTGCGACGTTACCGAGCATGTATTACTGCTGGTGGTCGCAATTTTGAACATTTATTGTGAATACTGTATTGCTGCAAAGAAGCACTTTGCGTTGATTTTGTACATAAACACATTTTCCTCTTGTGGTTTTTTTTTTGGCAACCTCTCGTGCCGTTTTTTTGCGTTCCTGCCTTAACCCGTCACTTTAGACTTTACATTCCTATAAAAAAATGCATGTTTTAGTATGCTCCACCACCCCTCCAAGTTTGTCCCATGATCTCTGAAACACCCTGTATATATATACACCCTTCTGAAATACTATCATTTGCTTTGTGCTGCTATGAGTAAAATTATTCGCAAAGCTTTGGAATGCAACACCACAATGACCTTGACAGAGTATGCGATGGACGATAGCATTTTAGAGAAGGGGATGTTTCTGAAATGGTGAAAGTAATGACTGCATGGTTATTGCTGGGTTTCTGTTTCAGTAAATAGCATTTTCTTTTATTCTGTGCCTTCCGTTTTTGTTTACTGATTGTAGTAGGTACTTTTTTTACGAATATGTCTGACAGTGACGACTAATGAGTCCATCCATGGTTATTGCTCACGTTTCTGTTTGAGTAAAACACATTTTTTTCTTAATCTGGTGTCTAAGCCACATCCACGCTTTCCATTTTCGAGACAGCCAGGAATAAAGAAACGGCTGTTTCAAACCCAATTATCTTTCCTGAATTATTTTTTGATGAACTGCTTGTGCATCATATTGTTACTGAAACTAACTGTTTTGAAGACCAGTATATGAACCAACATCCCGCAGAAGAAAAATCAAGAGCAAAATCGTGGCATCCAACCAATTCAGAAGAAATATATGTCTTTTTAGGTACACTGATTTTAAAAGGCATAACACTGAAACCTAATATTGCACTTTACTGGTCTAAAAATAAATTGATTGAAACTTCATTTTCAGAGGAATCTTTTTTATTATACAAACTACATTTTTATTATACTTTTATTCCTTGTTTTGTGAAAGTAAACATTTTTAGACAGCAAAACTTGCACTTATTTTCCCCCTAATACATCACAAAACTACGCATGCCTGTGTAAAAACCAGTGGCAATGGGGAGTGAATCTTGTATACTTTTCCGTGGGGGTTAATAAAAGATAACATCTCCATATTATTCCCTTCACCAAATCGTACATCCACCATTCAGCCAATGGATGTCAAGTGCTGCACAAGCTGAAATGGAGATATAAAGCAGGGTTTTTAAAATTTGTGCTGAATTTTCCGAATACTGGCAAGAACATTCAGGAATTTTTTAATATTTTGACATTAAATCTGTGTGGAGGGCAAGATCATGGAAGGATGTATTTGCAGACACATTTTAAAATGTTTGGCACAATTTATGATCAGCTACCACATTTCATTGTGATGATTATGGTTACAAATGTGTCAGAAGGTAAATACAAAATTTTCCAATTAATGGAACTTATGGAGAAGGGTTAATACATGAGGACAATTTAACAGAAGTTTATTCCAGTGACAATGTCCTAATTATCAATCATCTAACAGATGGCAAACTCTGTAGTATGGTTTTAAATCCAGAAAATATTGTTATTGATAACAAAGAAAGTAACAAAGAGGTTTTTGACTATCAAAAGATTTCAATTGATAGCTCAGTAAGAATTCTCAACACTGTAACTACATGACTTGAACAATGGGACTTTGTAACTGAATAAGAAACTATGTCCATCTTGAAAATTAAAGTATTAGCACAAAGAAATAAGTTTAAACAACTTACATTGAAAGAAAAAATTTAATAAATGAACAAATATTGAACTTTTTTTTAAATTTTGATTTCTTTATGGTCACAAATGCTTCATTATGTCATAACCTATTTCATATTTTTAATTTTGTAATTTCTGTATGTCATCTTACTAGATTCAAACAGATGATCTAAAAACTGGAATCGCCAAAATCCTGACGATTCTGAACTTTGTACTGCAGATACAGTGGCCTAGCATGATATGCTTTTATTAACTGCTTTACTAAACTTGACAGGTTTGAGTTTTTAAATGGAATTCTTGTTAATGAATGTGCCAAATTGACAGCATACTATATTTGTAATGTGTTTAGAAATTTAGTCCTTATATGCTTAGCTTATAAACAAGCATATTAAAAATCTAGCAATTAATATGAATAACAAATTAACCTTTTTTGTACCATCTCATTTCTTACACAATCAGTGTTATTTTATGTCTATAAGAAACCTCCAAAGGCACAAAAATCATCTAACAAACTGTATGAATATACTCAATTGAAACTTTTTTTTATTATTATTTTACATATTTTCCCTGAATTTCGACAAATTTTAAGAAAAAATTACTAACCCTTAAAATCATTTAAATTTAGGATGTTAATGGGAAATGGGAATTCATTTTACTTTTGGGAATGGGAAGTAATGGAAAACACCTTCATTTTACTTTTCTATTTTCTTCACCCCTATTTTTCTCTATGTTTTAAACAAAGGCATTACAGGGATAAACCCAATTCTAGAAGAACGAGGACACAATAAGCATATCTCAGGACACCATATGATGTACGTAATTACTGAATTAAAGAACGTGAATGGGATTTTTAATTCCATTCAAATTTTTTCATTGAGCTATCAGACAGACCTTTATTCAAGGGTGATACTATGATGGAAATTCTGAAATTTTCTCTTCTCATGTTGGGGTTATAAATTTAATTCAGACATATGAATTTAAAGAAATACATTACACAACATTAATGAGACTAATCACCTGCCATATAAGGACCAAAAGGAATTTGTTGAGCTATTTAGCAACTCAATCTGAGTTTCCAAAAAATTATTGACTCTGAATTGAATTCTATGCAGGAGTTAGAACTCAATTTCTCACAATTTCTGAAATGGAATTAAATGTTCTACTATTTACACACTTACATGAAAATGCCTTTTTCAGTTTTAACACTTATTACATCCAAATATCATTCAATGCTGAAAAATGTTGAAGGTGCTTTATATCAATAGGTGTGAAAGATTTAATTTGATATGCAGCAAAAAAAAAAAAAAACAAGCGCATTCATCTCACTAAAGTGTGATTTTCTTTCATCAATTTTTGTACACATGAAATAAATCTTACAACTATTTTTTTCATAGGTATATTGTTAACAAAATAAATAAATTATTTATGAAAAAATACTTATTTTTGTATCTATTTTATATTCAATATTGGAGGTTGCAAAAAAATCACAAACGAAAAAAGTTTCCAAAGCGCTGCTTTATACTAATCAGCTCTTTATTACATGCACAGAAGATTAAATTGAAAATAAAATGTTTTAATGTAAGGTTCCTGTACATCAGTAGTAATGTTTAACCCTCTAACCGGCAAGGCCGTATATGGCCTAGAATATTTTTTGTGATATCTGTAAGAACGTATATACAGAGGCTGTTTGCACATTTTTTAGACGATGTATATTGTATTTACAAAACTAAATTACATAAAATTCTTGTGTTTTAAATGTTCTATTTGACATTCCTTATTCTGAACTGTCTTTCGGCACCGCAATTTCCAGGATAATAATGCCTTTTGAAGTGTCAGAAGAGGTATTTTATCCCATTCCTCCCAAACAGCTTTCCAGAGTCCTGTTAGGGTTTTGGGACAACGTTTGGATAATGCAGTTTTTAAAAGTCCGAAAGCACAAAAATCCATAGGTGACACATCGGAAGATTTAGTAGGGATATCAGTGAATGGTATGGTCTTGATACCAGTTTTTTGTTCCATTTCTTTTAGGAAATTTACAGGGGATTTTGATGTGTGACTGCTAGCTTTGTCCTGATGGAGTCTCAGAGATCGATGGCACTGTGGGTAAAGCAATGGTATTTCATTCAGAAAAATGGGCGATAAAATATGTTCCTGATAGTATTTAGAGTTAATCTTGACAATTTTTTTGCACTCTCTTTATTTTTAACTTGTCATTATAAGAAAAACCAGGAATAATCATGAATCCCTTAGAAAAACTTTCTTTTGATTCTTTGAACCATGTACTTAAATTTTTTCTCCCCTTTTATGATAATAAATGGCTCTTTTTTTTGTTACAATCATTTAAATACACCCATGCTTCATCTATTGTGGCAACTGTTTTCCATTTTTCTTTGGATAAGTGTTTCTCATACAGAATTCTGCAGCGTGTCCTGCGTTGAGCGATAAGCTTTGGAAGAAGACGATGCACATTGTGTTTTTTCGCTTTCATAAGATTTAAATCAACGTTTATCATTTTGTTTACAGTGGACACCAAGCATTTTAATGATTTTGCTACCGTCCTTTGACTAAGGGGATATTCTTTTAAAATTAAACAACGTACCTTTGCAATAGTTGAAGATGTCCGCTTTTTCCTTGGATACTTGTTTGGAATTTTTGTCCCACTTGAGGCTCCAATCTGACGCTTCTTTCCTTTCTTGTTGATGATATTACCTATCGACGCTTTAGATATCACAAAACCACGACTCTCACATCGTTTTTGGATAACGGAGTATGCACATTTCTGTTCGGAAAGAGCGTAAATGTAGCCTTCGAACCACTGCTTTGTTAAATTTGCCATTTTGAACAAAAACATAACTTTCAAGCCCCAGACGATAATTTTGACTTTTAAAAACATAGTTCAATTGCAATTACTTCTTTTGCAGCAAACTAGTTTTTATTACCGCTTACTAAAATTGTCTAAAAAATGTGCGAACAGCCTCTGTATACGTGCATATTAAAATACTTCAAAGCCAATATATTCAAAGTACTTGTGTGCAGGTATGAACTTCCAGGAGAATTTTTACATTAAAATGAAGAAAATAATTTTTTCTCATAGCAGTTTTGGGAAATTTGTGCTTTCTTAGTGAAAACCCTGGCCGGTTTAGAGGGTTAATAATACTCAAATTAATCTTTCCTACAGTAAACATATGTTACTGTAATATGAGCTGGATCTATTTTGAAATGTATGTTACTGAAAACTGTACAGTCCTTTATTTACTGCGAAATGCACGTTTTCTCCTCTTTTATTTAATCAATCTAAAGCATTAGAGTTATTTAGACCTATGCACACTGCTCATCAAAATTAAAGGATAATTATAAAAAATATGCCCACTCAATTAATGTTGCAACAAATGCCCAATGTTGTAATTATTTATGCTAATTAAATAAAATTGAACACAAAACTGCACTTCCGCCATTGACAATGTGGTGTGCAATGGATGCATGTTGGAATTACAGAATGTGGTGGTGTTTAAAGTGAATGTGGTTTTTACATAGTGATCTGTATTCAGCAGTTATGGTTCAAAGGCATCATTTAGGTAAAGATAAAAGTGGTGAATAATTGGCAGAATTATTAGCCACTTTTGGTCAGGAACAAACTGAATCAGAAGACTGTTTTCTGGGCTCACCAGTGACTGAGTGGTAAGATCGCTAAACACTGGTAGTTCGGTCTGAGGTTTAAATCCCGCGAACAGGCTGGCTGCATGGGCGTTTTCCCAATGTGTATACAAGCCAGTTTCCCATAGAAGGCCTCCCTCCCCTTAGGCAGATAGCCTCGAGGTTTTGCCATAATCACATATGGCAACAACCGTTTTTTGCCATTGTTGGCTCGAAGAAACTGCAAAGCGAATACAAGAGATTTGGTTTGAGACCTTCAGGCTGCCATGGGAACTCGAATCAGCCATTCTACTGCTGCACGAAGGCTTAACAAGGTTGGACTGTATGTACGAAAAACCAATAGTTTGTGTCCCACTCACAGCTTTCAGAAAGGCCCACTGAAACTGCTGCCAGGTGTCATGTTCAATGGACCCAAGATGAATGGGCGTGAGTATTGCTTATTGACGAGTCCAGATATAGTGTGAAAAGTGATTCTAGACATGTTTTGATCTGGAAAGAGGAAGGAACATGCAACTTGCCGTCCCCTGTCAGGGAAATATCCCATTTCCAAGATAACAGTTTAATGGTTTGGGAAGGAATCATGAAAACTGGCAGCACTCAACTGCATATCTTTCTAAGGAGGTTCAGTAACAGCATGGACATATATGGATGAGACATTGGAACACCAAGTTAGGCTGCTGAGAGGTGCTGCTGGCCTAGAGTTTTTGCTAATGGATGACAATGTTTGGCCTCATCAAGCATATGTGGCGTCAGAATATTTGTAAACAGAAGACATCACTCAAATGGACTGGCCACCTTACTCACTCCATTCAACCTGTGGGGCATTGAATTTCAGTGTGCCAAATTCCTCCCCAGACCCTCCAGGAGCTGAAAAGTATCCTTTTAGAAGACTAGTATGCAATTCCACAAGACCAAAGTCTATGAAATCAAGATGCATATCTGTCCAAGGTGACCGTACACCATATTAGAAATTTTTTTTTCCACAAGAGATCACAATTTTTTCATCATTTTCCAATTTCCATAAATTTACTTTTAATTTCAATATTTTGCAAATAGTCAAATGCCAAACATTGTAATATATATTAAGTAATGCTTTTATATAAATGTATATTAATAACTTTTTATTAAGTATCAGTTACGTTCTAAATATAATTTTTTAAAAGAAAAATTTATAATCCTCCAAGAATATTTGTGCATTATGCCACTGAAAACTGATCAGTAAATAAATAAATATATATATATATATATAAGAGATTTAGAATCAATTTTTCACAAAGACCAAAATTGAAATTTAAATGAACTTCATGAAATCCTATAAATGTAGAATAAGAATACTTTAAAATGTAAAAATTAAAATAAACCATTGCAAGAAAAACCAAAATAGAATATAAAAGAACAAGGAAGAAGAGGAATCAAATCAACTTCGACATAACGTAATCAGGAGGAGGTATGCCGAATTTAATTACAGTTCCTATTCCAAAACAAAATACTTGCTTTTCTGTATTCAGAATTAGCTGACAAACCACTTCAATACATTTTTTAAACTTAATAGTTCACATGAAAATTCTGGTCCTCAAAGCAAAGGAAAATGGTGAAAAAACAAAGTCAAATCATTAAAAATATCTTCCCATTTAAAAAGAATTTAATAAAAATAAAAAATTACCCTTAAAATATAAAAAAAATTAAAATCCTACAGAGAAAAATTTTTTGAAATTTCAAAATAATCTTGCCAAAGTAGCCAAACTGGCAACTCTTGGCATTATCAGATTCTAACGGTCTTTTCATTGTTTCACACTGGTGTTTGATTAGAGTTTCTCACAAAGTTTTGTGTTAAGATTGTTCAGATTATTTTGAATTTTCAAATATTTTTTCACTGTAGGATTTTAATTTTTTCTACCTTCAAGAGCAAGTTTTCATTTTTATTAGATTTTTTTAGATTAGTAAAATCTTTTTTAAATTGGAAGATATTTTTAATGACCTTACTTTGTATTATGCCTTTTCCTTCATTTTGATAAAAATTTTCGGGTGAACTATTAAGATTAAAAAATATATCGAAATGGTTCATCAGCTAATTCTGCATACAGAAAAGCAAGGATTTTGTTTTGGAAGGGGAACCGTAATTAAATTCAACATACCTTCTCCTGAGGACATTATGTCAAAGTTGACTGAATTCCTCATCTTTCTTGTTCTTTTATATTCTTTTTGGTTTTTCTTGTGACGGTTTATTCTAAATTTTACATTTTAAAATATTCTTATTCTGCATTTATAGGATTTTATGAAGTTCATTTGAATTTCAATTTTAGTCTTTGTGAAAAATTGGTTCCAAATTTCTTTATATATTCTCTCTCTATATATATATATCTTTATTTTCTTTCTTTCTTTATATATTTTTCCTTTTTTCTTTTTTTTTTCTAGGCTAAACAATTATAAATTTCAGAGGTGCTATAAACCTTTGTTTACTTATTTATTTAGCCCCTCAGTTAATTTTAAATGCACAGAAATAAAAATACTTTCTTTGGATACCTACCAAGTGATTTGAGAGCAACAGGCTAAGGGTGAGGAAGTAAACGGAACTATATGACCACCGTACATGCATCACAAATTTTGTTAATCTGGATGATGAATTTCTTGCCATTTGAACGTGATAATTTTATTTCAGATACTATAAATGAATTAGTATATGCTGTGAAACACAGTCACATTTAGAATTCCAAAGAAGGATCAGAAATATACCCCTGCATTTTAAAGATTAAATAACATAAACCATGAATGCAGATGTTCAAATATAAACTGTAATATGAACTACATAAATTTAGTAAATAAAATGCTCAAGCTAATTTTTAGCCACTTCACGAATTAATTATTAGCCACATTTAAAATGAAGTACCAGTGGAGTTTTAAACTGAGTTTATGATGCACATGCCGGAAATTTTCTGATGTACTACTGTGAAAAATGTTCATTTCGTTATGTTGCTTGAATAACTTTTATTTTATTAATCATTACTTATGATTCTTAAATCTGAAGACTGGACTGGGGAGTTTACTAACATAGAAAATCCTCTTATTTTACTCACGTGCAAAAATTAATCATTATCCTTTTCTTATCTTATTAGAATCCTCAGTTTGTAGTCAAGCATCTACAGGCGGCCAAGATGGCTCTTACCCAGAGATCGAAATTTTGAACAGTTTGCCATATGTGTTCATCTCAACAATTTATCTGTTAATCATATATATAGCCACCCACAGGTTGGAACTATTCATAGGTTCAAATACCCTTAAACTCTGCCCAGCTCCTTCAATGTAAAGTGAACATGCTCTTAAAGTTTCAAAAATTAAAACATCTATCATCTCTTGCATTTAAAAAAAAAAAAAGTTTTAAGTTTTCTGTAAGCATGGTGTCCATCTTTCAAATTATTTTCATTCATGAAAGAGGTTTGTTTCATTTAATATTTACGTACACCATTAGAATAATCCATCAAAGAAAACAGTAATGAATAGTGATTGACATATTTACTGCACAGAGTGTAACTTCAGGTCTTGGTTTTATTATTAACTAACATTTTATTTTTCAGGAAACTGGGTTAGAAAATTTTAATTCTCCTGTATAAATGTTATCCCACATAAGACTGAAAATTCTTTAAAAGTTAGTGGCCATTACCTCTGAAGAGAACTATACAGATATAATATCATATCCCCTCTTAGACGTTAAAAATCAAAACACATAAAAAAGAAAAACACAGAAAACTTTATCCTACAGATAAATAACAGCTTCCTTTGTAATTTGAATTATATTGGTGTTACATAATATTTTTATACAATACTGTTTGTAACATTTTGTCTTATCAACACACTTATACTTTCAAACTGGTTAAAAATTCTGAATTATAAGATTCTATATAATCATCATTATATAAATGAGGCATATTTAAGACATACACTGGTGTGCAAAGCTGAAGCATCTTTCCTGATTTTGGTCATAATTCCACAAAAAATCAACTGGGGTTGTAAAAATGTGAATAGGACACATACAGTATGGAATGAACAGAAAAGAACTTCACAGACAGAATGGAATTGGTACAAATATCTGTCTGGCCAAGATGGATAACAACAAATTAAAGGGCCTTAGTAAGGAATAAGACCTCCTCCTATCTGCTATGGTTGCACTGCCTTATTTGCAGACACTTAACACTAGATTATCTAACAGGTCTTGGGGTAAGAGTTCCCCAAGAACTGTTAGGAAAAGCATCTGGTTCAGTTGTCTGGTATTCCCTGGAGAGTAAGATTGCATCAGTATCTCACATATGCTCAATAGGACTTAAATAAGGGAAGCATTCTGTGGTTATCTTCACTTTCCAGGAGCTCTTCAACAGCATGAATCCCGTGTGCCCATGCATTGTCATTAATAAAAACAAAATTGGGCCAAATTGCATCCGAGAAAAAATAAAAGTGGAAGAGGTATCATCACAGTAATGAACTCTGGTAAGTGAACCTTTGTCAAAAATGTGGAAATCTATACATCCATTCATCATAATGCCTCCCCACACAAGCACAACAGGACCACCACCCCAAGTCTTCCTTGAAATTTCCTTGTTAGTGGTACAAAAGCATGTTTCTTTCTCCATATCAAATGGCACTGAAAAGCATTTGTTAGATTGAAACGACTCTCATTGGTAAAGAGGATACAACTCCATTGATAAGAAGTCCTACCTGTGTTCTCACTGTAAATTGTGAGAACAACAGGCTGCTGCTGTTAATGCTATGTAGCATTCTGGATGGTGAGTAAATAGGTCATCTATATGAAGTCATTTGGCCAGAGTAAACTGGGACACTTATCTGGTTGTGTGCACAACTGCCGAGCAATGCCACCTGATGTATGGTTTTGATATCGGTCACCAGTTACTCTTGCTTTCCTTGCCGAACTACCACCAGCCTCTCTTACAGCTGTGCTTGGTATCTGGAAGGCTTTCTAAGCTCGCGAAACAACAGTTTTATCAATTCCAAACTCACTGGTGACAGACGTCAAACTACATCTCTCCTCAAGCTTTCCTATCATGTGGCACTACTCGGGTGGCATAGTCGCATTTTATACCTTACCATACAGCTCTTATATGGGTCAGCAATGGAAGAGTTTTACTAATTTTTTTAACCAAGAGAAATGATACGAAATTTCTCTAAATGAGAAAAACTACCCATGACCACTATTATCAAACAACGATAGGCTATGGAAATTAGCATCTGCTGTAGTATCATGGACTATCTTGATGAATTTAACTTAAAAGCAGTGCTCATATATGAAACATATCCCATCAAAAAACCTGATTGCCAAAAATTTGCATTGTTTGAAACACAAATCATGTTAAAAAAAACTGGATACTTTTTAATGGTGTATGAAATTTTATATACCAGCAAATTCCCCATTCCCTAAAAAATCAGCAGCTGATATACTTTCTGAACTTAAATTAACAGAGTATTCTTTCAGACTTTGTTGCAAGTGCAATGACATTTTCATATTTCAAAATACATTTGACTGTACAACTGAGCACCTTCCACCAGACCTTCAGCTGCAAGTGATTAAACTGCAAAAACAAAATGTGCTAAAAATGATTTTTAAAGAGAACTAACCCAATTATATAAATACTTTTTGGAAAATAAAAATGGATAGTTAAAATCATATGCACAGAGAATTATAACTGTATTTAGGAGTACTTATTAATGTGAAAAAACATTTTTGAAAATGAAGTACACTAAGTTGTAATACAGATTAACAGATGGAGTCTAAAATAACTAACCTCAGTTACTGACAACACACACTTTTATTACTTTTCTTAGATACCTTACACAAGGAACATAATAGTTAAAAGGTCTCTTCTTCCATAGTCTTTCTTTCAATATCTTTGGTAGATGCTTTCAAAATGGCAATCTACCATTTTTATTAGCAATGCATCTGTCAATTCTCTTAAAATACATTTATAAATGAACCACATGCATATTTTTTTCATCCTTATACACTTCGTACATTTATACATTACACAAGCCACTCATGCATAACTCACCAGAATAAATGCATGTCAAATGGGTGAACTTGTAAGAGGAAAAAAAAAAAAAAAAGACATGGCAGAAATTTACTGCAAATTTTAACAATCAGCCAATTTTTAACTTCTATTGTTTTCTGCAGTAAATCAGAAAGGAAAAAATACACTAATAAAGTGACATGAGTATAGGATGAAAAATTTAACTTATAAAACAGCATTTGAAGACGATAGAAGACTTCTATAGTAAGCCTAATATTTTTTTAAATAATTCTTTTATCAAGAGGGAAAAGAGATAAATACATAAATAAAAGGAATATTAGAGAAATATATATGGAAAGGAAAAATAGTGCACCATAATGACGTTATTTTTTTAAAATCACGCAAAGCCCAAAGAAGAACAAGAACTTGCCCTTCAGCTTACAATCATACTGCAGCATATATTATAAAAAATAATAGAAAACTGCTCATTTCACTTTTTTTTAACTATACTGGTTTCAAAGGGATACAATCAGTTTGTTCTGTAATCTGTGAAAATTTCAAAATTTTATAAACCTACACCATTTGGATGTTAGAATTTTAAAATAATGGATGCAAAATGATAAAATTGAGAGATTTGAAACAAATTGTCAAGAACAAAAAAATTTGGTATAAACTTCATTTCAATTATTTTTTTCCCACTCTGTTTGATTGTGCAAACAGTAAAACTCTGATTTTAAAATTATTTGTTAAGCATAAATACTTGAAAAAATAAAAAAATGATAAAAAATTGTTTCAACATTAAAGCAGAAGTATCATAGATGAATTTTGAAAATTCGCTTAGATACACACCTTCATCACCCAGACAACAGGCTTTGGAAATGAGAAACTACTACTTAAAAAAAAAAGAGAGAGAGAGAGAATGACTCATGGAATGTAAAGAATTTTGGTATGCTGTCCAGTTATGCAATAAAGTATTCCCGAAATCTTTACCAACAGTAGAGATATTTTCTGATCGAAAAGTTTGTATATAGTTTTGCGTAATGAGACTAAATAAATCTCAGTCTGCACACTACTAAAGTTATTACTATTCAAGGAAGTTCTTCATTTTAAGGAAACATCACTCATAAAAATACAACGATGGGACCAAGGTGTTTTGTTATGGAGTACCTGTGCAAATAAACGCAATTACCTCCACATCATCGTTGATAGAAAAAGAATTAAATAAGAGTGAGCATTCGTTAAAGAAAATGAAAGAAAAGCCACTGGGCTGAAGTCAGGAGATCGATAAGAGGTCCTCCTTGTTAGGACATAGGAGTTGACTACTGTGGTTAGCCACAACAGAAGGGTGATTAGCTCCCGACTGCGATGTGCACACAATAGCTAGGAGAGAACAACAGGTCCACAGACAAAAGTTAAAACGCATTTAATTGGTCTTGTCAAATATAGATATTCTTTTAGTCTAAAAACTACAACTGAGAACTTTACAATATCAGTTTCCTCCCCCCCCCCGTTTCTACATAAGCCAAATGGCAAAAATAACTTTTTTGCATAAGTTAGCTCAAACAAGCAGTTTGACAACTTGTTGAATATTATAAAATAGAAAAAGTTTAAAATTTATATAATCATTGAATGAAATATCTGTTCTAAAAAGAAATTTGAAAAAGATTTTGATTTTATAGATTTGCTGAGAATAGAGCCCACATTTCCCAAATCCTGAATTCCAGCTATATTCAGACTGCAATCACCCCTGATAATGAGAAGTTTTAGGAACAGTACATTCATGTTAAATCTAAGTGAAGCCCATCATTATGTTTTAACAATATGGAAACAGTAAAAAGTACATACTACATATGAAATGTACAATATATAATTCTTATTCATTAATTTTAATAATTTTGTAAAGCTTTAAACGCAAGTCCAAATTAGAAGGAATTACCTGATTTTCGCCTGGAATACTGGTTTGCAGATTCTAAAATGAAATAAAAATAAAATTTAGCAAACATGAAAACATTACTTCAAAAAATAAAAGTTTAAACTACCACAAATGCATACAATAACATTATAATGCTTTGAATGACCTGCCTGACCACATTTAATATTTAAAGGTAAAATACAATAGAAGCAAAAGGATTCTATTTCAGTTCTAATCAAAAAGACTTAATATACAGAACTTGCAAATGTCACTAGAAAATGAACTTGTTAGACATGCTCCTAAATAGGCGATTTGCATTGGCATTCACAAGTAAAAAAATAATTTCTTTTTATTTAGCCTTCTGCGTGACATGGGTTTTTGAATCTGTCATAAAGACCTGTATTTAAACAGCATAAATCAGCTCAATTTGTATAATTACTTAGTTTCTATTTCCATAAACTTACATTCATTAAGATAACATTTACATTATTTAAGAAAGCAAGCAAAGTATTTTAAATAACAAGCTACTATATATCAAGTCATGGCAGGATAAGGGCGGTTATGCCGCTCAGAGGATTCAACCAGACTTTTTTTCCTCCCTAGATTTAAACTAGATTTTTAAAAGAAATGGTGACCATGCACTTAAGATTTTCAAAATTATTAAACCTCTAGCTAAATTATTTAAGAAGTATTATATATACTTTTACATATAAATTAATAACATAAAATAATAAGATATCTCAGCAATTTACAGGCATTAGTAAATTACAAAGTCACTTTAATCACTTAAATGTAAACTTACATATGCATACAAGCTAACAAACTAACAAAACGCTCTCACAGTTATATCTTTTATGTATATTCAAATAAACAATTGCAGTAAATACAGTCACAGAAATGGCACTTCTCTTGGCAAATAACACAACTTTCCAGAACAGTTTATTATATTGCATTCAGAGCTTAAAGCAAAATACAGAAAATGTTTTGCTGCCTTTTCAACTCCTAAATGATTTCTTCAGTTTGTTGAGTACATTTCAAAAAGTCGAAAACATTCTTTCAATCCCCGCTGATGAAACTTTTGCTACACTGAACAATTCACGAACATCCAATTTTTTTTCTCCCTAGGCATTCTTTCCCAAGAGCTACTGATTTCAATCACTCAAGTGCAGTTATTGACTAAACTGCTTAACTCTTAAAAAGGATTCCACAAAAAAGTGAAGCAAATTATATATATTGATGTTATGCTCAGTAAAGCAGCATCTGCAAATATTTCTACTAATTCCTAGGCCTGTTAAGTAAGGCTTCATTTCTGTATTTTGAAGATAAAAATATTCTGATGATGGTGCTTAATACTGTGCTTTAAATGATTATATGCATGCTTTAATAAGATTTTTAAAGCTGTATTCGAAATCTTTCCAAACTTTAATAGCTTCAGCAATGCTGAAAATATCCTTCTGGATGTCATCCAAAGTGAGTGAGAGAACCTTCAAATGAAGTAACAGATTTCCAATATTTCCTTTGGCTGCCATATTACGAAATTATTACTGAATATTCTTGTCAATCGCATTCCGCTCTACTTCCACAATATGCATGAAAGTTCTTTATGCAGCTTTCAAGGGAAGTCACATAATAATAGGGCCAGTTTAAGAAGTTTGGGGACCCATTGCCCGTTGGAACGTGGGGACTCCCTAAAAGGTTCACCTTTTAAAATTATACTCTCTATGGCATGGTCAGATAGTTATATAATTTTTATCGCTAATCCTTTTATTTCAATTTTAAGACATGCAAGATTTGAAAAATTAAAAATAATAAGCATTGTTTCAGTGAGAAATTCAGCCTACTTATACACGAAGGTGCCCCCTCTTGAGCTCCAACCCCTCCCCAACTGTGAGTGTTTGCAGAGCTCCTAAACTGGCTCTGCATATTGAGTTCCAACTTACTTCAGATGGTATATTTAAACCAGTTCTCCAGCATTCACTAAATTTGGCCCAAGCAAGCTGATGATTTCAAAAATTTACAGCATTTGACATAATTATGTCTTTGGCCAATAAATCAAGTATAATCACTGAACAATCATAAGATATAAGCTAAAAATTCGTTTCTCATTTTTCGTCACATTTGCTGCATTACTGGATAAAAACTATGAATTTTACATTTAAATTTGTTTTCAGTTTTTTAAAGGCAACATGAAGAATAAAATTTTTACTTATATGCGGTGTTAACGATACATCAATACTCCCCACTAAATGTACAGTTCCATCTATTGCACTAACAACATATATGGATTATTGGTTCAATTAAGTCCCTTTCAGACGAAGGCTTATATCCAGAACGCTGCATCTGCATTAATTTTAAGAAACAATGATTTGTCGGCGTGAAGTGTCATATAAAGTATATTCTCTAAGAATTATCTACATCTAATAAAAAGCATTATTGGTTCAATTAAGTCCCTTTCAGACGAAGGCTTATATCCAGAACGCTGCATCTGCATTAATTTTAAGAAACGATGATTTGTCGGCGTGACGTGTCATATAAAGTATATTCTCTAAGAATTATCTACATCTAATAAAAAGCATATTATAGTAATATATAAAGAGAAAACTTTATTAAAAAAAGATCAATCACAACCAGCCTTACCACATTCTCCAAAACCTTAATAATCTCTCTAAATGCCAGATGCATTTTTAACTCATTCTTTTACGATCTCAGAAAATATATAAAGTATAATTTTAATGTTGCCAAAACATTAAAATTATACTTTATAAACAAATATTACCAATACTCCCCTTAATTTGTGTTTAAAGATATAATTTTAATTCGTCATGTCCAATTTTTAATTGTTCATCTTTTCAATTTCATGCTAGGTAGATATTTTGTTAAAATGTCTGCTTCTTGATTTTGTGAACACACAAATTGAGGAATGATTTCATTCATTTCACATTTATCTTTACAAAGAAATATTTTTTGGTTAATGCCTTGAACTACTACTTTGTTTTGGTTCTTTTTTTTTTATCCAATCTATTAATGCTTGACAGTGAGTTCTAATTTCTAGGTTTGTCAATTAGATCATCTTGTCCCAATTCTTGAAGTATTAAGATGTATCATTTAATTTCATATGCACACTCACAGAATACCAAAAGTTCAGCTTCCATTGGAGATAGAGAAACTATTCTTTGTTTGTTGCACTTGCAATTTATGAAATTTTTACCTAATTTAAAGAAATAACATCCAAATGATTTTCAATCTTCAGTGGTACACCTACTTGCATCTGAAATAGCATTTAATTTTCCATTGTCTGAAGTATATATTCAACATGCACTTTGTGTTCCTTTAATATATGTAAATAAGATTCTTCAGAGCTTTCCGGTGTTTTTCTCTGGGATCTTGACAAATTACTTACAGCAAGAGCTAAGTCTGGCCTTCTGCCTGTTGCTAAGTACATCACTAAACCTAATGCTTTTTGATATTTTGTCTTTGATACAGGTGGAGAAGATACTATATTATAAAAATTTTTATCCAATATTCCTGGAGTTTTGACAGGTTTACATTCATTCATTTCAACATTTTTTAAGATTTTAGTTATATAGTTTTCTTGACTGAGAATAAGTTTTCCAGATTCTTGCCGGTTATATGTTTTAGTGATTTCTCATAATGTAAACAATTTAGATAGTTGAGAGATGTCATTTATCTCAGAATTTGAATTTCCAATAACCATTAAGTCATCCACATATACTGCTATGATAACATAATTGATCTTATCATTATAAATATATACATGAATCTGACATGAAATCTAGTTAAATTTCTTTTCATAATTTATTAATTCTTTTCTTAATTATTTCGTAACTCTTCATACCAGCATTTTCCTGATTCTGGTAGTCCATATATATACCTTTGTTCACAAGATATACTTCGTTGGGACCTGATATAAATCCAGGTGGTTGTTCCATGTAAATTGGTTTATCCAAGTATCCACTTAAATATGCAGTTTTTGAAAATCTTGTTTTGTAGATTTTATAAACTGCAATTGATAACAATGCTGTAAAGGTTTCAAGTCTCATTACAGGGCTAAATCCATCTTCATAGTTGATTCCTTTTCTTTCATTAAAATCCGTTTGCTACTAGTCTTGCTTTGTAAATTGCTTCTAAATTACACGTTCCATTCTTTTTTGAGAATATTCAGCGGTTTTTAATAACTTTCTTGTCAATGGGTCTTTCAACCAATTCCCAAACTTCATTAGCCTCCACTGAACTTAGTTCTTGGCTTCATCACTGTTGCTGCTCTTTTCTATACAGCATTTTCACGACAATCTTTTCCAGGTTCTTCACTTATTTGTGGGTACTCTATTATTGGCACTTCCAATGAATTATTTTCTTCCTGTTCATCATCTGTGTTTGATGATAAAATTTTCTCAGCTTCCTCATTTGTTGCATCATCTTCTATATGGTATATGCCAGTATACCATATAATATTCCTCAATTGTTTACACTACCATTAGTTTGTTCCTTGTAAAAAATAATAAGGTAATCTTTTATTTTTATCAAATTTTAAATAATTTCCCTTTAGTAGAGATGATCAGAGTTTCTGCTCATTAAATTTTACATCTCTCACTTCTTGGATTTTATTTAGTTCAGGAATATAGATTTTGTATCTTTTTCCCTTATGCTACAGCCTATCATAATTCTTTTTGAGCTTTTAGATCTATCTTTCTATGTTTTCTTGTTTCATATAAACATATGCTCCACACCCAAATCTTTTCAGATAAGTAATGTTAGGCTTGCGTCTTATATATAGTTCATATGGTACAGACTTTTTGTTATTTTTGTGACTCATTTATTCACATGTGCAGCTACTTTAATGTTTTCAGACGAAAATTCTACAGGTAATTTTGAATCAATTAACATAGTTCTAGCAGTTTCTATTACAGTACGATTAAAAGGTTCAGCTTTTCCATTACTTCACGGAGTGTAAGGGGTTGTAAGTTCATGTTTAATTCCCATTTTTTTCAAAAAATTCTTTTATACTTTTATCTAGGAATTCACTACCACTTATCATTATGACTTTTAGTTTCTTTCCTGTTTGTATTTCTTCCTGGATGATAAGCTTGATTAAAGCTTCTGAAGTTTCACTCTTTTTCTCAATTGTTACCAGAAATATGTAGTTACTGTAATCATCTACCAGTGTTAAAAAATAACAGCTTCCGTCTATTGATTTCTCAATTGGTCCAACTAAATCTATATGCCATAATTCTAAAATATCTTCAGATTGCTTAAATTTCACATTTTCATAAGATGTTCGTGTCATTTTTCCTAAGTACAAGTTTCACAACTGTTTTGGGAAATTTTCACATTTTCCAATCCAATGATTGATGAATATTTTTTCATTTCTATCACCCTTCGATAATTTATGTGATCTAGTCTCTGATGCAATAGTACATCATTAACATTAGTAATTTTAGCTTCTTCAATTATATTTCCTTCAACTAATTATTCTCTTTCAATTGATTTATTTCTTTAAATTAATTTATTTCTGTTTCTATTAGCTATATATAGAATGTTTCCATGTTTACTGATCTCTTTTGCTTTAGTTTTGGTAAAAATTACTTTTAAATTATGATCTACAATTTTTGATACTGACAGCAGATTTTCACTTAAATTCGGTACTTGTAGAACATTTTCTAGGCTCAAAATGTTCTTATTTCTATCTGTTTTGCATTTTAATGTTACCAATACCAATTGATTTGATCTGGCTCCTTTTTCAGCTGTCATTATTTGTCCTCCTTCATCTTTAAAATTAGTAAATATTTCTTTACTAGTTGCCATGTGAAATGTGGCTCCTGAATCAATAATGCATTTAATTTTCCTATTCTCTTGTTCATTTATTTCATCTTTTCATAATTTCTGTCTTGATTAAGACACAAAGTTTTTTCTGTTTTCTTAGATACTTCACATAAGCATGTAGCTGATTCACATTTTCTTTCCTTGCCTGACATTTTATGAGTTTTATTTGTTAAATTTCTCTGCTTCCAATGTTCTTATATGGCTTTCATTTTACATTCAAATTGATTTGTAGCCAAATTTTCCACAGCTACAGCAGTTTATTTTATTATTATTGCAACATTCTTTAATTAAATGTCCTAATTTTCTACAATTAAAGCACCTTTTTTCAGATTTTGATTTAATCCAGTTTTCCTTTGCCGTAGAACTATTTCTATTTCTTTGCCTCTTTGTTTATTTTTTTCTTCAGTTTCTTTTAAAGCTTGTCTAATTGAAGCTATACCCTTTTCTTTATGATTTTTTAATGAGTTTAACATAAAATTCACATTCCTTTCTAAGTCCTTCTAATATGAAGTAAATTAATTCTTTATCTCTTATTTCATTCCCCACTTGAATACTTTTACTTTTTAGAATTACAGTTCTATTCATGTAATTATCTGCAGATTCATCTTGACTCATTTTCAGTTGAGCTAATTATATTCTACATTTGATTAGAATATTTTCTGTTCTTGCTTCCATTCATTTTTTATTTTCCCCCATAACTTCTTTTTAATTCACTTATTTTAATGCTTGTGGAGCTTTCGTAGTCTGATTCATTATATTTCTTGCTATCGCATTATCATACAATATTTTCCCCTAGTTTTTATTTCACTTTCGGAATTAATATCATGTCTTTTATATGGTTTTGGTGGTTCATCAGCTTCTATCACACTTCTCCATATTTTCTATACACTTCTTAATTCACTTTTGATTCTATTCACCCATATAAGGTAATTATTGTGAGTTAACTTTTCTATGCAAGTCAAATTTATCATATTACAGTACAAAGTTCGTAATCCGGACGTCCATAATCCGGACTTCAAAGCCACAAACTTTTTTTGTATGCTTTATGCATGCGCATTTGATTTTTTCCCTTCCATACTAAAACATGTGGAGATTTTCGAAAACGGTCGAGATTGCAATCTTGTTTTCTTCCCTTCCCTTAAAGTATGCAGTCGCAGATGGAGTTTCTACAAATGCATTGTATCAGTTCACTGCAGACAGCTTGTCCTAAGAGGTTTCTTATCGTTTGGTTGCTCGTGACATTTCGTTGTTGATTCTTTTGGGGTACAGCGTGCTTTTAAGATTTAAACAGCAATAAAAGTGCTGGAAAGCATTCAACAGCAATAAAGGTCCTATAAAAAAGAACGGGGTCAAAGCTTAATGGAATCTTTGTTAGAAAGTACAAAGGATGTCATTCAAAATTTTTATACCTATTTTCTGCATTAATGGATGGGGAGGGGAGGAAATTGCTGTGAAACTGGAAAAGTATTTCAGGTGGTTCGGTATTTTGAGGATAC
This sequence comes from Stegodyphus mimosarum, assembly GCA_000611955.2. Lineage (NCBI taxonomy): Eukaryota > Metazoa > Arthropoda > Arachnida > Araneae > Eresidae > Stegodyphus > Stegodyphus mimosarum. Next base: position 200,812 of record KK118640.1, read on the forward strand.
AGAATAGCGAAGGGTCAGGATTTCAAAGAGATAAGCTAGGCTAAAATTATCTTTACTGATTCCAAGGCATTTCAGTTAATGTTGCAGATTGCGCTGTTCCTTAATCTTCTAATTGGATCTGGCTTATTATTTTTTGCAGACTGTTAGTGCAATTTTATAAAAATTACGCTTGAACTTTCAATTATGTGAAAAAGAGTTTCCAATTCTGGAGCTGCCAAAGGATCTACAAAGCGAAAACATGTTTTGATGTCCATCAAACACAAAGTGGAATTGCTGCAAAAAATGGATAAAGGCATATTCGCCTCAAAATTATGCGAGGAGTATGGCATTGGAAAGTCAACTGTGTATGACATAAACAAAAAGAAAAAGGAACTTTTTGAATTTTTGGTGGATTCAGACATCCCACTGGCAATGAATAACAGAAAAAGGGTTCGTTATGCTGAAAGTGACGATCATGACAAAGTGATGATTGAATGGGTTACACAGCGTCGCAGCGAGGGCGTGCCATTGACGGGTCCAATGCTAATGGCTCAAACCAAAATATTTCATGAAGAAATGAACTCATTACTAGTGAACAATTAACTCCAGAACAAATTTACAATGCTGATGAAACTGGTCTTTTCTGGCAATATGTACCGCGAAATACCTTGGCAACCTTGTTGTACAGAAAAGGCTTAAAATTATACTTTATAAACTAATGCTTTCAGGGTTTCCAATAATACATTTGTAACAAAAACAATTTTTGTCTATTTGGAGACTTATCTTACATTTTTGAGAAGATAGTGTTTTCATGACATAATTACTTAGACTGTGCCCCATTTGTTTTAAATTAGGGCACTCATCACCAAATTTATGTTATGGACTAGACAGATAGGACACCAGATGCTTTTTGCATTGTACTAACATGGATTGTTTAAAATATTTAAAAAAACTTCTTATAAGTAATAATTAAAATCACTTTAAAAGCATTGCAGATTGTCTTAATCTTTTATTTTAGCACATTTTCCATCATTTATAAAAATTGAAGAATATTGATTTTCATACTTCCCGATTACCTACATCTCCCTGAAAAGTATTCATGAGGCAACATGCTATGTCATCAAAACAGGCAACACAGGTATACATGCATGCACAGCAGACAATTGCCAATTTCCACCCTTCAAATTTGCTCGTCATCAAGAGCTTTTTTTGGGAGGGGCGCTGAGTGCATTTTTCCCCCTTGCAAGAATCACAAAGGAACTGTGGAGTTTGCCAGTACATGAAACAGAAAGCATTCCATTTCTTTAGAAATTTGGCATTGCCTAACCATAGAGAATGCAAATATTCACATTCCATGAAGTTGTACTTTGTAAACAACAGAATTTTATGGCTCAAATTTTGTGCAAGTTTCCGTTTGTTTTTAAGCAAAAACAGAACATGGGAAAACAACAGCATCTGCAATGCCAAATTCTCGCTATTCTCTGAATTTTTTTAAGCAAAAAGATATCGCTGTATATGTGGGGACAACAACAGTGTGCACAGTACCAAATTATGCACAATGCAGAGTTTCTGAAATTCTTTGATATTTTTTTAAGCTAAAACAGATTGCTATATACACAGGAAGAACAACATAAAAAAAGGTAAGTGCTTTATTATGGATATTTCTTGTGTTTTTAATTTCCTTAATTGCTTGCTGCTTTATGTAATTCTCACTGTGACATCATTTTTGAAAATGGTTGTTGTCTTTAGTCACATAACTTAGCAAAAAAGTAGTCACTAACAGCTTGTGAATTTTCAGATGGGGGTGGCGAATATTCAGAAAGTACTTTGAGTTTCGAATTAAATCATTGACAACCTGGGAGTATTTGATTTAGGTTAAGAAATTTTTCTGGCTAATAAGGCACTTCTATGAACTATATATGCTTTAAAATATAAACCATTTGAACTATGACATTGCTACTAGGTATGTTTAACACAGTTACTTATAAAAATCATATGCATATTAGATAACATTGCTTGGTTTGGTTTATTTGATTACTCAAGGGCTACCTGCCTAAGGAGAAGTCTTTTTAAGGAAAACTATCTGTATACAAGTTATACATGGGCAAAACCACAAGAACATCCACGCAACGAGCCTGTTTGTCAGGATTTAAACCCCACACCAAACTAACAGAGTTCATTGACTTTAACGTTTGGCAGCTGGTGGGCACTAACAGTGCTTGTCTTTGAGAAATTTTACACTCTCACATCAACATATATTAATAGCACCTACAACATCAATAATACTTTGTTATGAGAAAATGAGGCAGTAGGAGGTTAAACAGACAGTCTCTCCCTCCTTAATTACTTAACGTAAGATGTATTCAACATATTTGTGAAAATATTGTAATTTTTCATAAATATTTACTAGCATTTTAATAACTTACGCAAAATGTGGCAGTTCATTTTAATACTTTGCATGTCATACCTTTTTTAAACTGTCTTGAAGCCAGTATTTAAACAGCATTTACTAGCTAAATTTGTATAATTACTTACAAATTTAGCTAGTGTCTCTGCTTTCATAAATTCCTATTCATTAAGATATTTACATCATTACAGAAAGTAAGAGAGCATAATATATTAAATTATAATCTAATAATATTAAAGACAAAGTTTGAAATCTTGCATTGTATACAATGCCTAAAACTAGCCAGCAATATATGAAACAACACATATTTCACACATTTCTTAAGCATTCTATTAAATGCTAAATGAGAAACCAGCAAAGTATGAAATACATCTCTAATTCATTTCAAATATCATGTGGCAAGGCATGTGACTAACGTGCACCTCAGGCTCAGAATTTGTTATTTTGCGGTTTGTTTGGGAGAGTCAAAATACACAATTTTACTTAAATTGTTCAACAAAAAATTTGTTTTTCACTGTTACATGAAAATCGAAGAGAAAGCTGTAGTGCTGGTCTACAAACATAAAACAATGATTCGACAATGAACTGTACCACTGAACAATGCACTTGCAAAAAGTATCGTAAAAAAAATTCAATGATGAAATGGATATTTTGCGCACCCTTTGTTTCAAAACTGAAAATGCTATTGAAAGTAAAATAAATTGTTCTAAAATAATTTAATAAATTTCTTCTAAAATGAATCTGAAAATACAAGGCAAAAAATGGAAATGAATTCATGGAAAAAAAAATTCATACTCTTTCTTTAGGAACTACTGTACAAGTTTGTATTCTTGACATCAACTAGGCACGAGGTGATTTGTGCAATATACTGCATTTGTACCGAGTGTGACACAGGATGGTTTTTACCGACTTGTAACTTCTTAAGGAATTTTAAAACAAGTCTATGTGTGATTACAATTCATTTTATGCCCTAAGAACGTGATTAGAATTGAAGATATTCCTGACCATGAAATTCCTCCAGTCAGTTGCAATTGTTCAGTCCTGTGGAAGCAGCCAATTATTCGTCAAATGTATGTGTAAAAAATAGCGCCAAAATATGAAATGTCTGCATGAAAAATGCACTGAAATGTAATTCAAAATGTCATTCAAGCCTACCATGTTGCAACAAGTAGATTAATTTTCTTATTTTTTTATATGAAAATTTTATTTCCCTTACTAAGAAAGGTATAAATTTTGTTTTGTACCACACATTTTTCTTCATGTATTTTGAATATATTTTTTTAATGGCACTGTCATTATTTTTTCAGAATAACATTTGTATTTTTTAGGAATTCATGTCATTTATATAATAGCCTTATTAGGATCTTCTTTCATACTTTGCCTAAATAGCATTTGCCATGCTATAGAATGCCTAGGGAAAGCATGTAATAATTTTCAAATTTCATACTTTGCATAAAAACATTTGGCATTATATACAAATTCAACAGAATTAATACTTTGTCGGTAACATATACAAGTGACAAAAAATGTCATGAATGAGTGCAAGCAGTCGGGGGGGGGGACTTATCACCATAAGATACAGGGTCAGCAAAAAGGGCCTTCCCCTGATTACAAACATTTTACATGAAGTAATTATAGATGATAGAAATGTGAGTTTTTATCGTCATGAAATCCTATTGTTACAATTTTTTAAATCAAGTGGAGATGGAGCAAAGGAATAATTAGTAAGAAAGTGACAATCAAAGAAAAAAAAAAGCTAAGTACATATTGTGGTATCATGAAATTAAACTAATAGCATCTTATAAATTCATATGGATGCAAACGATAAGATGTTAAGATCATCAGAAATGAGTACGAAAAGTTTTAAAGAAAATGATAGCATTGGTGACCTTCCAAAAAATGACAAGCTTACTGTAAGCAATAAGACTGCTGACTGTCATTAACTGGACAGACGACAAATCAAGGATGGAAGTTTTGACTTGGCAGTTGATGACACCGACACTTTGAAAACTAGAGCAACACATGCTGTGTTAAGTGCTATAAAGCAAACGCTGAAGAACATATGAGAACTAGAATACCTTGGGGGAGCTGAAATCAGTAAAGTGAATTGAAATAAACAAATGTGGTGCTGTTGATAAAAATGCTAATTACTATAGTTGACATTTCTTATAATAAATTTTCAGCCACCCTGAAGTCGTTAGCTTTGATGGCTGCCATATTGTTGGGCCCAGGTTCGAATCCCAGAGAAGGCTTGCGTCTTCATGACATGCAGGCACACGGAGAGCCATAAGTCTTCTTGAAAGGGTTGGTGGCAAAAATAAAAGTAGAAGATCATTGGATCCATCCCCTGGGAGATCCTCTTTCAAAATTGGGACAGAACTGGATAACGGTCCTAGAGTCACCTAAGATGACCAAGGACTCAGAACTACCAGCATTTAGTAGTTTTACTGCTCAGCTACTTTAATAAGGAAGAACTATTTATTATGTTTAAAAGTGATTACACAGGCATTATAAGTTAGAATATATATAACGTAGTGCTTACATATTATCCTGTTGAACATGAAACTATCACCAAGCAGCACAATTTACCATCAATTAACAGATAAGCATAACTCATAACATCTGCACTTTAATTTGCTGCAACCTCAATTGATTTTGGATATGCCATCTTTTGTTTTTATGAACAAAGATATAAATTAACTGTTACTGCTGCATTTTTTTTTCACTTTGAGAAGAAAAAAAGATCAAAATTTAGGAACTGCCTTCTACAGAAAAGTAAAAACAGTGGATTATTTTCAATATTATGGGATCCTACTATAAAAAAAAGTGTGTATTAATGGATATGAGATGGTCAACTGAACATGGACAGGAAAACAGTTAACAGACTAGAAAAATTACATGCTGCAAATTTGTACTCTTAGTAATCTAAACAGAGCATTGGCAAAATTTGAGAGTAAACAAAACACAAAAATGAAATGGGTCTAATACTGACTGCTTATTAAACAAAGAGGCTTCAGATTTCTGCAGGAATAAATGGTGCATCTTTTGCAGGATCTTCACAAACTTTCTTGGCTCAATGGTAACTAACTTTCATGGTCAATGGGATCATACATAGTACATATAATATTATCAGTATTTAGCATTAATATAGTAATGCCGATAATTATGCATAATAATAGTAATATAAGTTATGATATGGTAAAAAAATACTTAAATTTCAGCTATAGCATCAATCATTTACCAGAATAAAAAATAATAATTGTAAATACAATTCTCATTATGTCATCTCTACTTTATTTCATCAATTAAGTTACTCACGAGATCTTCCACAACTCTACTTCAAATCTCAAAATTTGGCCCAATACACAATTCTTATTTTTCAATTAACTAGATTTCATACCTGCCTGACTTCTGGAGTTATATACTGCGATGCGTGATACTAGAAGAAGCTCTTCCAAGAAATGAGGCTCCCCTTCCCCTACCATTGGTGAGTTCCTAGGCAAAACAGTCTTGCAGGAAATTAAGTCGCAGCTACGTAAGGAGGACATTTTGCAACTGAAGTTAAAATATTCCCCTTAAAGCTTTGTCCTGCATAGGTTTTCCACAAAGAATTTTTTTTTTATTAAGTCAACCAATCACATATTCCAAAAGCAAAGATAGCTGGAAATGTTTCTTTTGATATGCAATCAAGAATAGCTTTCAGGTCTCATGGTGATTTTATCTTCCTTTCTTTAAAACTAATTCCATAACTGTTCGCTATTGAACAAGAATCCATGTATAAAGCCCCAGGTCACCCCATGCTTATCTTTGTGTTAGACACATGCTAATGCTCATAAATTTTGATTTTCTGTTAGTGCTGATTGTTGTTTACTCACTGTAAACATAGTTGTGATACAAAACGTTCTAGAATGTACATGGTGATTAACTAAACTAATGATACTAAAAAACATATGAGGATTCTTCTAATTAATCAATTTACATTTGACATGTATACCATTCATATTATGGAGAAGAGATTTGCAAAGGGTAAAAAAATCAAATTTCTGCCATTTAGGCATTGCTAAGAATGACAGTTGCCTGCAAGAGAATAAAATTTTATTACAAGAATAATATTAAAAAGTTGTAAGCCCAATGTGTGATTCTTCACTGTAAATCACTGGATGAAATACTAAAATTGTCTTATCAACTGCTGCACAGAAAGCACTACTGAACAGGAGTCAATAAATGGAACAACCAAAAATGGTGAAAACAATTCAAAGCTTAATCTCACGAATATGCTCCTCAGAGACAGCACACATTTGAGTTCTCGCTTTTCATTGGTATTCCCAATTTGCATGTTTAACAATTATTATTATTTTTGCCTTTGCACTGTTTGCATGTATAATTTATTCTCCACTTTATTATTATTTTGGGTAACTTCTATGCTATTTTTCCTAAAAGTGAAGTTAATAAGTCACCACAAAGAAAATCTAGCAAATCAGTTGCTTGCAACGTTCCAGTGTGAAACTAAATTAATAGTCAAGATCCATTCAGAGAAATTTTAAAAAATGTGATTAAAGACAGTTTTCTTTTGGACAGTGTCTCTGGCACAGTTTTGTTTTCTGAAGGGAGGGGAGGGAAGTCTTTTCTCAGGGTCACAAAATCTAATATAAAGGAAATTAAGTATTTCTATATATAAGTAAACAAGCATTTTTTAATTCACTTGTAATAAAAGAATTAATTAGAGATTGATTAGAATAACATTTACTTCACTGTTATGCTAACTTTTAATAAAATGTGTAATGATTAAACTTGTGTGTGTGCTTAATATATTTTTTCTTGTCATTAATGCTCCTAGCATTAATTCATGTGTGAAATTGCACTTCGGGGGCAATTTCAAACCACAAATTCGACTTCAAGGAGGTTCATAAATTAAGGAAAAATCAAGCTTTGGTAATTTTTTTAATTGGCCATTTTGACATATTCAGCAGTTTGAAATGAGAAGATTTTGTCCCCTGCCCCTGAAATAGGTTATCAGTATATTCGGGAAAACATATCTAAAATTATATATGAGAACTACACTGGTTATCATAAATTAAGGAAAACTCACAAAAATAGCAATAACTCCCTCAAAAATAAGACAAACCACGTAAAATTTAAATATGTTGCTAAGTAAAGCAGCAATATGCAAATTAGTGGCGCTGCACTTGGAATACGTCATCTGCAAGAAGCATAAAAGTCCATGTTTGAGAGTAAGGCCACATATTTCACTGTGACAGTGACATCAGAAATCTGAGATAGCCAATTCGTAACAATGACCTCCAGGCATCATTTGCCTGCAGAACTATGATGGAGAACCATTGGGAGACTAGAGGCAGGACAAAGTCAAATAGAAGTAGCCAGATGTCTAAATGCGAGACCTTCTGTGGTTCATAGGCAATTTCAAACCACAGACTCGGCTTCTAGGAGGTTCAGCCAAGGACGACCAACTGCTATGATGAGCACCGATGACCGATATTTGACATTATGTGCATGCAGGAATATAAGCGCTCCTCTGACTCCTCTTAGATTCTTCCTTGCTGCAGCCACCAGAAGGTTGGTGTCAACATCATCTGTGCGTAGAAGGCTTCATAAAGGTGGTCCGTATGCGAGGCGACCAGCCATTTGCGTGCCGCTCACGTCACGCCACAGGAGGGACTGTTTGTAGTGGGAACAACAACATGTCCACTGGACGCCTGCTTTCTTTATGAATGAGTCCAGGTTTAGTCTAGAAAGCGATAACAGGCATTATTTGATTCAGAGAGAACCTGGAACCCATTATCATCTGTCAAACATCCGTGAAAGAGACGCATACAGAACAGGCAGTGTCTGTGTTCGGAGTGGCATTTCTTTGGATGGACACACAGACCTAAACGTCTTTCCAAGGGGAACTGTGAATGCTCAGGTTTATACAGATGACATCCCTGACGCTTATGTGTGCCCATACGTCGGGGCAATAGGTGATGCTTTCCTTTTACAGGATGACAGCACAAGACTACACAGGGCTCGCATCATAGATGATTATCTTCAACAGGAAACAATTATGCACATGGATAGGCCAGCTCGATCCCCAGACTTGAATCATATCGAGCAGGTTTGGGATGCTTTAGGGAGACACCTAGCTGCTCTCAATACAACCCCTCAGACCCTTGCTGTGCTTGCAACTGCTTTGCAAGAGCAATGGCTCTCGCTTCCTACGGAACTGATACACCACATAATTGAAAGCATCACACATCGCTGTATATGCTGTATTGCTTCTAGAGGCGATCATATTCCACATTGAAGATACTTTTCCTATACAAAACTGAAACCTTTGACTTGTTCATTTTATACATGTGCTAATTTCTATACTATCATAACTGTATGGTAATTTCTTTTTATGTTATTTGATACCTTACTACGCGTTGTATATTGTGGGAAGTTTCATAAAATTCTACATGTAACTTTTCAATTATAATGAAAAATTTAATTCAATTGCTTATGTGGAGGATGAAGAGGTGACAATGTATGCACGTGAAAAAAAGGTATGTTAAAAAATTGACATTTTATTAATTTTTGTTAACAGATTTGTTGTTTAATGTTTTTATGTTATGAAATTAGTATTTTTGGTTATTTATTACTGTTTGTGTATCTTTGGTTATTTGGTCATGTATGTGTGTTAAGACAGCAGCAAAGTTTTCTGGTTAACAGTATAGTTTTAACTTTGTTTTAGCTTTCTGATTTTGTTTAAGTGAAAATAGATCGATGTGTACATGGAGAAAGTTAAATTAGTGTGCAGTGTACATGGATAAAGTTTAATTAGTGCGCAATGCCTAGTTTGTGCAATTCTCTGATTTTTTTTTAAGTTAAAATAGGCTGATGCGTACATGGACACCGAGTTTGATTTTATGTTTTGTTTGGAGAGTGGAAGGACTGGCACCGCTGACGACCATTTTCAAGATGGTGCCTATCTTGGCATCAAAAAAGAAAGGATTTGCCAAGCGATACCGCAGAGTAAAGATTAACCCCAAAGTATTTTTATGGTGTATGTTTTGGAAACCCTACCAGGACATTATCCGTTGTAACGTGCAAGCGTGCTGATTTTGATTGAGAACATTTCTCAGGGCTTATTTCTGTGTCGGATGTTGGTTAGGAAGCCCGTAGCTTATTTTGTGCTTTACACTGTGAAATGGCTATCAGTGATAAGGTTGTTTGGTCATATAGAATGAGGGAGTGGAAGGTGTATTTTTAAAATGGTTGAGGAAAGAAGAAAGAAACTTTGTTAGCTGTAATTCAGCGGAATATCTTACCTGGAACAACAATCATATCCAATTGCTGCAAGTTGTACAACTGTCTTTTGGATAATGGCTTCATTCACCTCTCAGTAAATCACACAGTGACATTTAAGGGTCTAGAAACCGGAGCTCATACGAACACTATCAAAGGTATGTGGGGTGTAACAAAAAGGGATTTTCGAAAGAAATGCCACTGACAGTCCGGCACTACAGAGGATATTTTTGATTCTTACTTTCGAAATTTATGTGGTGACGGCACTTCACAAGTTCTAGTTCAGATAATTTTAAACAGTTTTCGGATGCTGTTAAGGGATTCTGTGTGCAACACACCAATGACACAGAAATTTCTATATACCGTAAGTCGATATTTCCTTGTTTTATTTTGATTTAAAATGCAGTTTGTTGAGATTATAATTTTTTTAATAATGTTTTACTGCATTATGGTTTGGACACCAGTTTACTTGGGAGGGCGATGCATGTTATTGTAACTTACACCTAAAAATCGCTTTCGCTTTAGAATTCTAATTCAACATTCAAAACAAATAAACCAAAGTTTTTTACCTGTCAGACGAGATGTATACAATCCAAGATATTTAATCCAATTTTATTGATGGCGTAGACAATACATGACCACAAGAAAATAATTATAAATCCAGCTATATATATAGTTTACATTTAACAACATTTTATGGTTTTACATTGTTCGCAGTATCAACTGCAATTGAATATTCAACTCAAAAAGTAGTAAAACGCCCAGTGGCATCTGGCTCCTGTAATTATAGTTTCTACACATGTAAGCAGAAATGGAGCCAAAACAACAAATTTTCCCAAGGGAGGACACTGAAATATATTTTCCTAACAATTCTTCTTCATCTTAGATTGAGAGTTGGTAAAGATATTACTTAATATCATAATGTAAGAAGATGGTAAAGTTTTGAAATACTTGTCAATTACAAAGCAGTAATACACTGAAACTTATCCCTGGTCTTATTTGGTTTTTAACAACACAAGCAGAAAATGAATATACTGTTTTTTATTCATAATTTGAAAACTATGACTATAAATTACAGAAATGCATATGGCAAATGTATATATAGAGAAAACTAAACAGATTTAAACACCCTAGATTTTGATTCTATCAAGTGTATACATGTCAAACAATGAAGCAAAAACAAGTATCCAATATGAATGGGACTTGTTAAGAGTGATCAGGTCTAAAAAAAATTCAAAATGATAGCTAGTTATTCAATAAAATGAAAAAGAAGAAAATCAAATGATAAATTTGCCAAAATACGAGTATATATTTAACCAAATCGTTTTAATCCAGAAGCATATGCAGCGACTGATTAACAACTTATCACTTTTAGCGGAAAGTGGCTTTTTTGGCAATACATATCTAGCAAACCTGCTCAGTATGGTATAAAATTCAGCGATACTTGTTATGCATGGAATACCCAGCAATATTAGAAAAACAGCCAAAAGTATTGGCCCCCCCCACAAAAAAAATTGATAAACAAAAGTACCACAGAAATAACAAATAACCAGATATTACCTTAGAAATCTTAAAAGAAATAAAAAGCAAATTATATCTAAAACTAGACTCAATTTATTATTTTATACATAAATTTAGATACAAAATACAGATAGTTTTTTGATACACATTTATTGCAAGATTCACAGAGAAAAAAGTACAAAAAAAAAAAAAATAAGACCAAAGTTTGAACAATTGACACACAAATATGCTTTGAAAAAGTAAGGCAAGTATAAATATTAATTTTGCAGTTATCATGAAATTTACTGTGCTTTTCCTAGCATGAAGCATAAAATGTTCTACAAGTTTTTGTATTGTTAAAAAGAGTATAACACTTCATAAAGAATATAAACTACAAGAAAATTCACTGAAGAAAGAAAAAATGAACACAGAATCACATAACACACAGTATCTAAAAAGACTGTTTTTGTGGTCTACTTGACAGATTATGGCAAAGCCCGTGAAAGTTATTGAAAACTGTCACTCATAAGTTATTCTCTAACATTTGTCATATTTTATTCTGGGAACACACTTCACAAGAACCAAATGAGTAATCAAGAAAAATGGACACAAAAATTAAAATATGTAAACACTTACACACTAAAAGAAAGAAAACTTATCTTTCAATTCAATTTATTAATGTCGTACTATAATTAATGCAATATGAACAGTTAAAGCCAATTTTAAATTTTACGAACTGCCTTTTTCCCAGAGCTAGTTTTTACCTCATTAGACTTGAGAGATCATTAGATTTGATCATGAGAAGTACTAGCAACAAACTAATTTCATTCATTAGCAAAACTTTCCTTTACTCGGGATTCATCAGGCTTACACAGAAGTCACCAGAACTGAATTCAATAGAATTATTTGCTTTTAAATTTGTTCAAGAAAGTTTCCTATATAACTGAATGATAAGCATTTCAGAAATAATACGTTTCTAAAAAATTAACTGTTCTAATGCCTCATGAAGTACACATCAGATACTCTCTTTATCGTCTGTCAAATACTTTACAGCAACATAGTCAATTAAGTAAACTAAATATAAACGAAAATTACACAAGGAACTTACTTCGTACAGGAGGTTCTTCCATTTCATCATCTTCGCTAAGAACATCGTCGTCTTCACACGTTACTGATGGTATAGGAACAGACTGCTCTCGATTATTTGTTCGCCCTTCATCTCTTAGCTTCGTGAAATAACTAACAGCATAATCCACAATATCAGCCGGTTTCTCCAACAGCACATTCACTGTAAAATCTAACAACAAGCTAGTGAGTTCCCGTGGTACTTCTAAACGTGGCCGATTCATGACTCTTTATGAAGTTAAATATGCTCAATTATTTAGATATGCACAACGTACAATCAACAGCGTCTGCAAACTGTGAATACCAATGTTTATTAGATTCTTCTACATTACCGTAATACAAGACACATCTCTCACCATCTTCGGAACACCGTTAAATGAAGTTAGAAATTTCTTCCCGTCTGACGCCGATTGAGCCACGAGCTGCAGATAGGTTACTATACGAACATACTTATCGCCTCCCATCTCACCCCTCCCCCTACTGGAAGATGTGCTGCTGTCGTTAATGGTTAGTAAGCGCAAGGTCACTTCATTGGATAACCTCATTGGTCAATCTTAATGTCAATCAAAATTTTGCTCAGTCTATTTCGGGATATATATATGGTTACCATAATTCTAAAATCTACTCATCTTAAACAGATAACTACTCTATCTTAAGGAGAAAAAAAAAAAAAAAAAAACCTGAATAAAAAAAATAAAAGCTTCTACAAAAAATGTTTTAAAAAAATCTGAAAGGTTTCAGATTTTAAATTACGTGCAAAGGGGCATTTTTTTAACGCTTTGTGTGTTACCATTATTTATTAAATATCATGTTCTTCGCACTTAAACCACAAAATTCAGTTCAGCACCAATATCTCAAAATAATTTTAAAATGAACATATCTTTAGAATTTCCGATACACAGTTCCGCGCGCTGGAGATCAAAAAGGTTTTCTTAGGTTCCTGTAGAGTGTTGCCATTGCTCGCTTTTAAATCGTTGAGTTTGTGCGTCAAAAATTCATTAAAGTTTTACAAAATACGAAATAGATAATAAAACAAATTCCAAATTTGGGCTTCCAGAATCCCATATTCGGGTGGAAACGTACGGTATTCAAATCTTGATGGCTCTAGGTACCGTTGTTGTTATCACATTTGGAGAAGTATACATACATTTATACAGATTTTTCATTATTTAATTTCTTTAAATATAATACAGGGCGATAACATTTGGTGGCAACAATTGAAAAGTGATACAGCCTTTTATAGTGAATCAACGCAAAATTGCAAAACGAAAATAATAGTCCTTCAGGGACAAAGCCCACTGTAGAAAAATGGTGTAACACCAGAGTGCCTGGATTAAAAACCCTGCCCCAAGTAGATCAGTTAAGTAATTGTGAATAATGTCAAGTGTGTAACTTGAGAACCAGATCATAATATATGTTATGTCTTACTATGAACAAGATGGTCTAATTGTGTCTAATATATTATAGTGTGTCGACAATCAGAAAAAAGGAGAACAATCTGCAAAGACACTTACTACTAAATATATAAACAGACACAAGTGTGAGTCTCATGGTGTTTAAAGGTAGGTGAGATTTTAAGGTTAAGTTACTAATTAAATTACATTCTCTTTACGATAATAAAAGCTAAAATCTATTAAAACAGAGGAACACATATCACAGTTAGTCAAGATAATTATTGGGTATGGCCATAGGCCGTTTGCTATTGGCTACATCCTGTATATCATAATCACAGACCCGTATAACTGGGTTGTTAATATTAGGTAGATTATCATAAAATATCCAGGCTAGCCGACAATAGGAGAAATGAAGCTTTTCAATTCGCAATTCTTCATGTATTTTTTGATTCCGAACATACCATGGGGAGTTGGTGATTTGTTTTAACACACAATTTTGTGCAGATTGTATATTTTTTCTTGAAGATCTATAAGAGTATGTTCAGACTGGGCAAGCATAACACAATATGGGACGCATAACGGTTTTGTAAATGAGCAGCTTGTTGTTTATTGAAAGTAAACTGTTTCGAGAAATGAAGGGGTGAAGTGTAAGTTTACTAACTCGAAACTTTCTGATGATAGATGTAACGTGTGGGGCCTGTATAAGGTTTTTACTGAGGATCACCACAAGATAAATGACTTGCTTGGCCCATGGGATTTCTTCTCCGTAAAGCTGTAGTTTGCTGGGGAATTTAAACTTTTTAGTGAATAGGATTGCCTGTGTTTTGTCAACATTTACTTTGATTTTCCATTTTTGCAGCCAAGATTCGAGCATGTCAATGTATACTTGTAGCCGTTGTATAGCTGGGCGAAGAAATACGCTTTGTGTAAGGATTGCAGTGTCATCAGCATGCATTGCAAGTGTTGTGTTGGGTGTAATGGGAATATCGATCACATGTATGTTAAAAAGAGTGGGTCCAAGTAGACTCCCCTGGGAAACGTCTGCGAGGATAGGTCTACGTGTGGAGTGTATATTCGAAACATGAACGACAAGGTGTCTACTTGTTAGGTAGGATTTAATTATGTTTGTGATGTAACCTGGGAAGTCCAGGTTATGTAGTTTGTATATGAGAGCATCTAGCCATACACGATCGAAAGCCTTTGCTATATCCAGAAATAGACCTCCAGTGACCTTATGCTGCTGCATTCCTTCGCTGATGAACTCTTCTACACGGTACAGATGATTGACTGTCGAATGTTTGCTCCTGAATCCAAACTGGTATGGAATATAATATCATTTTGCTCCAGATGTTGATTTATGCGTTGAAGTATAACAGCTTCTGTGATCTTGCTAAGCGACGACAATAGGCTTATTGGGCGGTACGATTCAGGCATACTTGCAGGCTTCTGTGGTTTTAAAATGGGAGTCATTTTGATCAGTTTCCAGCTAGCAGGAAAGTGCTGCCACGGAAGAATGAGATTTATTATTTTGAGGAAGTAGAGTGTGATCTTGACCGGAAACTTCTTTAACATTCTGTTGTTTATGGAATCATGGCCAGGACTCTTATTATTCTTCAGTTTTTTATGTAAGCGCAGACTTCCGATGGCATAACTGAGATCGTGTTGTCTCTGTATGGGCTTGTTATGTAGTTGTTCTGAAAAAGTACAAAGGGATAAAGCCGCTTTGGACTAAAAACTTAATAATTAGTATTTCTTTAATCTAATTCGTCAAAGTATTTTATAATTTACTTAGAACTTACTTTACTTAAAAACATTTGAAACAGTTACTGAAAGATTCTCAAACGGAAGCATATAATAGAAGGAAAGAAATTTGAAAATAAATCAGTGAATAAATAGGAATTTACTGGAGCCGAGTAATTTACTGGAGCCATATGTAGACGCAACAAGCCAATGCAGAAATCTCAATCAAATTTTCTGTGATAGGAGCAGCGTAAGGGAAATTTTCACAAGGAAAATGACGGCTATTTGACAGTAAGGAAAACACAGTATACTCTTTCAAAACAACCAGCTTAGATAAAATATGAGAAGTTCAATAGCTTTAACTAAAGATAGGAAAGATGATAAATGGAGCATACCAATACTTAGCGCATTATCAGAATCTAGAAAGATTTATAGAAATAAATATTATTTCATAGATATCACTCCAAGTAGAGTGCAAATCATCCGAAGCTTTTTAAATTAAGTAATCTGATTTACTACAAGAGAAAACAACAGTTTCCCTTCCAGTATTTTGAGCCAGTTTACACGATCCAATTTCTTGACGAAGAAATTGGCCAAACTAGCTAATATATATACTAGTATTTAGATTATGTAAAGACATCTCTTGATGAGCAATCATTAGATCCTAAAAATTTGGATCACTACCTGGATGTCAAGCAACATCTGACAAGGGAAAAGGGAAAACGCAATATTAAGAAGCAGTTCTCATGACGTCAATCGTTTTGCTCACGAGGTTAACGAGCTTAATCGTTACCAGAGAAGAAGCATTTATTGCTATTTCGCTGATGATAGATTAACGCCGGCTGGCTCTTTCGTTCTCTTTCTTGGAATATTTCGGCCTAGTAATCTCAGCCCGTAGTTTGGAGTTACAACTAAAAAATAAAGCTTATAAAAATTTCCCAAAGTTAAACTCTAAGTTTTTCACAAAAGTATTGCATATGAATCTACTCATATGAAAATGTTTAATAAATACACACATAAGACAAAATAATGCGAACATCTGTGAAAACGTATGGCGTATTTCCCACCTGCAGTACATTCGCGCCACCTGCAACAGAAGTTTGCCACCTAGTGAGCGTGAAGAGGAAGGTATCAGTCTTTCAACAGCAGTCACTTGCGTTGCATGCTTTGATCGAACTATCTGTGAGAAGTTGAAATGTCAGACCTGTCAAAGAGGAATGATAGTTGGAGCACGTTTAAGTGGAGCATCGGTTACGGAAGCAGCAAACCGTGTGGGGTGTGCAAGGAGTACGGAATCAGCCGTTATGACAGAGTGCACGAAAGAGGGTAATACGACGTCTTCAAAGCACAACCGCGGCCGAAAGTCAAAGTTGACTGATAGGGATAGACGGGTCTTGAAGCGTATAGTATCCCGAAAGCACAAGTAATGCTTATCCGAGATAACATCCGAGATGAACAGTCCTCTCCAGGACCCTGTTTCAACAAAAACTGTCGAAAGGGAGCTTCATGCTGTGAACATTTATGGCACAGTGGCAATTCGTAAAACCTTGGTGACGGCAACTAATGGTTTCAAGCGGTCCTGATGGTGCAGAGATCACAAAGACTGGTCCCCCACAGCAGTGGCAACAGGAAATATGGTCAGATCAATCGTCATTCAACCTATTTCAGACAATCGGACGCGTTTGTCTGGAGAACGCCCAAAAAAAGCGTTTCATCCTGACTGCCTCTTGCCGACTGTGAAGCATGGGGTGGCGCCATGATGGTATGGGGTGCGATATCTTAGCGCGGTCTTGGGCCACTTGTTATTCTGTATGGGAGGATCACATCCAATCAATATCTAAGCATTCTAGGGGATTATATCTATCCTTTTGTTCAGACTGTATTCCCTGAGGAGCGACCGCTTTTTCAAGGCGACAACGCCTTTATCCACACTGCTAGGTGTATTCAAGAATGGTTTGAAGAGCATGATGCTGCAATTGAACATCTCGTTTGGTCCCTTCAATCTCCGGACTTGAATATTATTGAACATTTTTTAACATATTTGAAGTATAAACTTCGTTTCCTATTTTCACCTCCAACCGGACTTTCAGAATTAGAGACCGCTCTGCAGGAGGAATAGCTTAATATTCCTTTAAATATTGTCCATGACCTTTATGCATCTATCCCACGTCGCATTCAATTTGTACTTCAGTCAAAGGGTGGTCCAACGATTAGCGATAAGTAACTTTAACAAAATAAACAATAATTGCAATAAGTAGCTTTCAGCAAATCAAATACTATCAAACGCTAAATAGAATTCAAATACTAAATACTAATGCTATCAAATGCAAATACTATCAGATACAAATACTATTAAATACTAAATACAAATACTATCAAATACAAATGCAAAAAGGACCATGGACTTATATTATTTACATTACTATTTATAATTATATACACTACATACTATGGCCATAGTAAGGAGCTAACCTGTCGTAATGAACGACTTTAGGCTTAGAGTTCCATGACTTATGGATCCGAACCACGACGTTGTTCAGCCTGTTTAGGGCTGTGTACGGACCATCCCAATGTGATTGCAGTTTCGGACAGAGTCCTTTGAGTCGAGTCGGATTGCACAACCACACCTTGTCTCCTTCGTAGAAACGATGGCCAGTAGCTCTCGTGTCGTAGTGAGTCTTCATCTTCTACGTCGCCAAGCAGACTCGCTCTCGTGCAGAACGGTGCATCACTTCAAACCGGGTCTGGACATTTTGCATGTATTCTTCAGGCGATGAAGGCGCATCTGAGGCGGCCAAACAAGAGATCACAAGGCAGACGAAGATCACGACCGATGAGCATCTGGGATACAGATTTTCTCCAAACAGGATTCTGTGGCATAAAAGAGGTATCTAATACGAGAAAAGGAAATTCTTATGAGAAAGTTCTCCAATTTTGATTTCAGCAACTGGGATTACAAAGAGCAAACTCTTTATTCAATTTAGAATAACGTTTTGGATATGAGGGGTATTAAATTATCAGAATTAGAAAGATATCTTGAATTCAAGCATCTTTCGTACGTTGAAAACGCACAGGAATATTTCAAACGACTATTAAGATCTTCAGATAAAAAAACATATTTTCAGAAATTTATAACTCTTAGTGAAAAATGTTTACTCCAATCATTTGAAGTTTTAGAGCGTTTTATTAAAAATAAAAAGTCGTACACTATAAGGTTTTATTTATTGTTCTTATAGTTATTTTAATTCATGAGACTTTACCGATCTATCTTACTCCCCTCGCGTTGCCTTGCCAGGGCGTAAATGAGTTAGGATGAACGAGAAACTGTTGGAGCGAGAAGGTTAGATTAAACTGTTGGAGCGAAAAGGTCAGATACAGCGTGATTTTGCTACTGTGAGCACACGTTGCTTGTTTCTTCCAGCTGTTAATCTCAATATCGGGTATGCATTCTTACCGCCGAGTTATTATTCTACTGGTGCTAGGCTCTGAGTCAAAATGTTAGCCTAAATTGAATAGTATAGTTTCGCACTATTCTTTACCTTTAAATTTAGTCTTATTTATTCTTACGTTCTAACCGCAAGTGGTCATGTTTGTAGCACGTAACTCTGCACCGTCTGTAAATTATACTGTGTTCAATAAAAGGGTCTTTTCTACTCTTCTCCTGGTTGTGTTCATTTTCAAGCCTGTTGCGAGAATTCGCAAGGATCGACACTTGAGTAGATCTAGTTAAATTTTGTGATAGCTGAATGAACTAGATCTTACATTTGGCGCCCGAATAAATTCCGAGAAGTGGACCAACATCTGCCACCTTCTCGCTGCCCTACCAACGTCGCATACCCACCGTCTCCTGTAAATCCAATTGAAAATTTGGCTTCTTAGTGGTTACTATGCGGGCTTCCACGAAACCCGTTGTGACATTCGATGGGAGAACATCGGGCACAATTTTTTGGAAGATCTGGACAACTAATTTTTGCTGTACGCGGTTGCAGAAATTCAAAGAATAATGGTAGCATCCACCGCCCTATGAGAACATTAAGCTGTTTCAAACGGCTTGGTATATTTTGCTAGGAGAAATAGGCAGTGAGACATATACGTTTTAAAGATTCAAAACCGTCCTTGCAAAAGCATTTACCCTAGTAAAAGAGAGAGCAAAATTAGAAGCTGAGTTATGCAGCAAGTATCAAAATAAAGCCGAGAAGTCGAAAGAATTTATTTTACGAAAAACTCAAGTCATTAATTTACTGTATGGAAAAGGCGGGCTAATGAAATTATTTAGATTATTTTGCCTCGGCAATTGCCTCAGATACAAGACTTTATTGAATTGAGAAACTCCAGAACTTTGGAACAGTTGTTAGAGCTGGCGGTTAAGTTCAAAAATAGGAGGGTGACCAAAAGGACGCGTACAATATACTACAGCCAAAGAACAAAAGAAAAATTTCAGTGGCCGATAGCAGAAAATAAGAGAAAATGTAACGCCGGGGAAAACTTTCAAGATAAAAAGAAACGTTTTAGCGTTTACAAAATAGACCGAAAGAGAAAAAACCAGGGACGGAAAAGAGCATCAGTTAAGCTAACCGTCGATAACCTGCCCACAAGCGACCGAGCAGTAAAGTCGTTGAATACTAGTAGTTGACTTGAGTTCAATTCCAGGAGAGCGGGATGGCGTAGTAAAGCGTACAAGAGTCGTGTGCTTGGCGTAGTAAGAATGATACGAACATAGTAAAAATTGTACTAGCATGCATTCTACCCTAAACTGCATTCGTCCCTGCTTCAAAACAAAACTATTTTCCAAAATTTCTGCATTTGGCAATCTGTGTATTGAACAACACTCCCTAAGCATGTAACAAATTCATTTGCTTTCTAATAGTTTTTTTTCCAAATCTCTTTACCTAGACTCTTCAGTAACACATATCGCTTCAATTTTAACTTAACGTTTTGGGTTACATTATTGACAAGACTAAAAATATTGTACCATATCATAAGACATTAGGAAAACTGATATGCTGTTACTTCTTTTAACAAACTAAATGTTTGACTGAAACAGAGGGATCTCTTTTAAACCTTTTTGAGGTCTTATAAGACATATATTTTAATCTGAAGTTCTCACTTGAGATATCAATCAATACATCAATCAGTTCCTGTTTTATATCTAGAATATTTTTATAATATATGAAATGGAGCCTGAGAGATAAAAACACCATACCATTGTTTATGCGAATATGCATATATTTGTAGATTATGGATTTATAGATCAAGTAGTTTCAGTTTGCATACTGTCTTTGTTGAATGTAGACTGTTCGTGCATAAAGAGAAAAATCTTTGAAGGACTTTTTGAAGAAACATCAGAAGAAAGAAACAAATTAAGTAGATTTTTAAAGAAAACTTAAGACTACAGTTCAACTCTGAGTAGACAACATAATAGTACTGGAAATGAAGTAAAGGACTAAGCAGCAGTAAAATTTCACAAATTGAATCTGAGAAAAATTCTTCAGTTTTAAAGAACAAAGATAGAAATAAAAATACTACGTCATAGCGGTTGTAAGTAGAACTCAAGTTACTCAAGTTACATATCGTTTCTAATTTCAAGGCGATACTTCTGTGTCAGTTGCGAATGACTAGTCAGAATTTTTAGATGTTTCATAGAAAATAAAGATTTATTTAAATATTTATTAAATAAAATTAGATAAAGAATGAAATAAATTTCATAGAAAATAAAGTTAACGATCTTTGGCTCCATCACCAAAGTAAGATGTTACAATTTTTCAAGGTTTACCCAAATTCAGAATAATCATTTTAGTCTACTATGAATTCAGAACAATTAGGAGCGTAAGAGTTTCTTTTTCTAATTTTTAGGACTGGAAATTCGTAGAATGTTATTCTTATCTCATACAACTAAACCTGAAATAGCTTCTAAAATTTCGGTTTTTTAATGTTTTTTCATTTTCACAAATGTTTTCTCCCGTAACTTGAGTTCTACTTACAACCGCTATGACGTAGTATTTTTATTTCTATCTTTGTTCTTTAAAACTGAAGAATTTTTCTCAGATTCAATTTGTGAAATTTTACTGCTGCTTAGTCCTTTACTTCATTTCCAGTACTATTATGTTGTCTACTCAGAGTTGAACTGTAGTCTTAAGTTTTCTTTAAAAATCTACTTAATTTGTTTCTTTCTTCTGATGTTTCTTCAAAAAGTCCTTCAAAGATTTTTCTCTTTATGCACGGACAGTCTACATTCAACAAAGACAGTATGCAAACTGAAACTACTTGATCTATAAATCCATAATCTACAAATATATGCATATTCGCATAAACAATGGTATGGTGTTTCTATCTCTCAGGCTCCATTTCATATATTATAAAAATATTCTAGATATAAAACACCTGTTTTCGTAGACACTAATGCTTCGTAAAATCTGATCGTGGAAAAGATTTCTGAATCCTTTATTTGTGTTCAATATAAGTTGAGATCTCTTGATATTTTAGAAAGTACATCGTCTCTCAAAGGATATAATTCCATCGTTTCTTGTACTAGTATTTTAGAAATTGCGCATTGATAGAATATTGTCAAGAAAAAAACAAGTGGATAGAAAAGAAAGTTAGGACCATAATTTAACTTCTAAATTTCTATTTGGAAGCGAAATTTAAAATTATGTAAAAAAGCAAACTTAGTTTTTAATGGACTTTGACTAACACTTTATTGATTTCATGGGCGCTACTCCTGAAGAAGACGGACCTGCTTTTGATAATGATTGAGTTTTAAGCAAACTCTATTAAAAATTAAGGATGCTTTTTTGTCTATTTTCTACGGTGCTTTGCATACAAGCTTCGACATTGACGGACTTACTCCATTTCGTATAGCCTTTATTACGAATATTTTGACATAATTTTTTCACATAGAAGGAGTTGCTACAAGAACTATTCAGATTATTTTAAGTTATTTGGGAGAGGGCTCCGGCCCAGGAACCCGTGTTTCGTGGCCTGTGGCCACCTGAGATGGGGGGCAAAGAGCAGCAGCTAGCTTGTAGAGTTCTTGTCAAACGTAAAGGGTACACGTTCTTGTCAAACGTTAAGAGATGGCATAATTGCTGTTTGACCGGAGTCTTATCTTAGCTAATTTCAACCGTTGGCATTGGTGGAAGAATAGGAGTATATTTTGCTATGATTCGCTTGTTTTGCGTTATTCGTATTTTTGCTTGCATTTTCTTGAGTTCCTGCGTTTTATTCTTTCATATTGCACTTTTTGCATAAAAAAATTATACAGTTTCGAAAATGTTATTGATTTTAGGAATACTTAAATAATTTTAGCGCATTTTTTCCCTTACATTTATTTTATATGACTTTTCCTTTATTACGTGATATAGGTTTATATCAACAAATACTTCTCATTATTATCAATAAATTGTTTGTAATTAGTTTGAACTTGATTATGACGATCAATTGTGGGTGCTTATTCAGATATCAATAGCCAGTCGACTCCTTCATCATCACCGACCTCATTTAAAATTTCATCAACCCTGAAGGAGGCCCCCTGAACTGTGAAGTCATGGTCATTGAATACCTGGTAGTTCAAATGTAACAATTACTCAAATATGTTTGTAACTTGAAATGAACTTGAAGATTCAAGAAATTCATTATATACATAATTCACTATTTCACTATGTTTCATTAGCATCTTCTTAATATTATACGCATGTTTTTTTTAACTATTTTCTATTAAAATAATAAACTGTGTTGTGCGCTGACTGGCAGTGTAGATAATTCTAAATAGGATATATGTCCTGCTTTTCTGAACTTATTTTTCTTGTTTTACCGTATATTTACAGTTTCTCTGTACAATGGCCACTTGAAGATATATTCCAAGAAATAAAGTCATTGGTCATCTACGATCTAGTGCCGTCAGCGATGAGACTCTTAAGATCCAATGAGTTGGCGGCGTGACCACTCCATCCGAGTTTTTCCGCACAACTGTATGCATGGTGCGCCGTTTGGCAAAAACAGCAGCAATCGGAGAGGATCAAACATATGTTTTTTATTCAGCACAGATTTAATATTTTGCATCATTAAAAATCTTTTGTTATTAAATAAAAGGTTTTCTTCTTATTATTATTTTCTGAAGATTCGAGAGATTTGATACTAGATTCGGTTTAAGGAAAATTTAGGATTCATATTATTTGCAGTTTTTTTTTCAGTGCAAGTGAAGACTGTACATATTCGTTGTGCTCTTCTCCAGGATTTGAAACAGTACATCAACAGCACATTATAATGCCAATGTGCGTAGGTTACTTAAAAAGCATTGAGCAAAAGGTAACACTGGAAAGTGTATAAAGCAATCGAAATAAAATTTACATCCCCAGTTTACGACTGCATTCAAGAAAACTCTAATTAGTACAATAGAAAAAGAATTTTAAGGGGTAATTGTAACTGTATGGTAGAACAGATAGGGTGACTAATAATGCCAAGGAAGTTCCACGCTCATATTTCTGCCGATTTGTTTTTGCAGAAAGTGTATAAGGTATTTTCTCTCTTCTTTTCGCATGCTTTTGCGGTGTAACTGGAAGCATACTCGACGTGTATTGAAGAGCTCTAGG
This sequence comes from Stegodyphus mimosarum, assembly GCA_000611955.2. Lineage (NCBI taxonomy): Eukaryota > Metazoa > Arthropoda > Arachnida > Araneae > Eresidae > Stegodyphus > Stegodyphus mimosarum. The sequence continues at coordinate 224,829 of KK118640.1, forward strand.
ATTCGAGTCCCAGCGTGGGCATTAGGCATTTTTCATGTCTCCTGCTTCAAAAAAGACTAACGACTTCACAAGTGGCGCCCGAACCAAAAGGTTTGTAGATTTCATTATTTTAATTAACCAAATTATTTTTAGTTTGAACTTTCCTATCGATATCTCAAAGTTTCAGTTGCTGCCCGAATTTAGCGCGAGCGAGATATTTATGCAAATCGCATATATCTATTAGCAGTTTAAAAGGCAGGAGTTAACGAGGGGAAAAACAGTGCCTTGGATTTATCGCCGTAAGGCTGTGCGCGCCAAGATTTCCTCTGTCTACTGAAAGTTCGCCTTCATAGGCATTTGCAATTCCCTGTGTTTGCTAGTGAAATTCGTATTATTGCATTTCTCTAAGAGTTAAGCTTCCCTCGCCGTCCTACTTAAGCTAAGTTAGGTATTTGAATTTGTTAACACACTTTATTTCATATTATTTTAGTTCAGCCCAAGTAATGGCTTACTCTCAAGTTGGAGAGTTGAAATTATTTGAAATAAAGGGTCACTTTTAAACCCTCCTTCTGACTTTGTAGTTCTTCAACACTAAAGGACATAGCCTAGATTTGCTCACTGTCCTCCACATAGGGTTTCACAGCGTATGCTCACAAAGAAAGTCAAGAGATTGAAGGAGAAACCTTATACTGGCGCCCGAACAGCTAAAAGGATGGAAGGAAGTTGGAATATGCCTAGTACATCCCAAAGTCCAGCTGCAATGCCTGATGGATTTGGATTCATAGTGAAAACCATCAGAGCAGCCATGAAGCCGGCAGTAGTTTTTGATGCCAGAGGACCTGTGAACACATTCCTGGAAAAGTTAGAAGCGCATTTTTTGCTGTATCCAGTTCCGGAACATCAGAAGGTCATATTAGCGACAGGAGCATTGAGGGGCCAAGCATCGAACTGGTATAAGTGCATCGGAAAATGTCTGCTGGGAGAACCAGGAACGCCGACTTACACGTACGAGAATTTCAAATTAGCAATTTTGAGAGCGTTTCCTGTGGTTAAAGACCGTGCGAAACTCGAAGCTGAATTGTTTAGCAAGTATCAACAGCGGGTGGATGAACTATCGGAATTTATTTTGAGAAAAATACAAGTCTTTAAATTATTGTATGGCACGAGGCCGGACCCGGAGATTATCCAGATAATCCTGCCCAGATTGTTACCATCGATACAAGATTTCATGGAGCTAAGAAATCCCGTAACGCTGGACAAGCTGTTTGAACTCGCCGTACAATTCGAGAGCCGGCGAGCGGCCGAAAATCAACGGAGACAATCGTATGAACAGCGGCTGCAGGGGAACCAGAATGCCGAAGGAAGAAACAGACGATGGCCGAGAACTACTGGTACCAGTCAAAATGCGAGCGGTCAACCGCGCCAAGTACAGCGCCAACAAAATAATCCCAACTACGGAAGAAAATCATTCTCCCCAGGCAGAAGCCAGCAACAGAAGAAAACACCCGCAAAGCATTTAAACTGCTAAGGAATATTGCGGGGAAGGGGGTGCAATGTTCCGAGGAGAAGAGAAATCCCTCTGAAGTACAGCTCAATACGGTCATGGTGAGAAATATTGAATTACCGAGACTGCAGTTACTAATTAAGAACGTACCCGCTACAGCTCTTTTAGATACCGGCGCTCAAGGAAGCTGTTTAGCAGAAGAGTGTTTTAAGAAGCACTTTCGTAGATATCGTCTGCATAGCGTGGAAGGAATGAAGGTGGTAGCAGCCCAAGGAAAAACGTGTCAATGCATGGGAAAAATCGAGCTGTACATCAAAATCGGCGAAGAACAAAAAAAAAATTATGTTTCTTGTAGTGAAGAACCTCCAAGCATCAGTTATTTTAGGAACATATTTCTTTTCAGCTGTGGATGCGAAAATCGATTTTGAAAACTCCACCTTGTAAGTAACCATGGACCCAGTGAAAAAGAAATCAACACCTCCCCTTGAAGTGGATTTAAGCCATCTAACGCCCGAAGAACAGGACAAGTTTCGGGAATTGGTAAATTATTTTGCTGATTTATTTGATGATGTTCCTGAAGTCCCACAGATCGTAGCACACGAAATTAAATTAACTACGGATGAACCTATACGTCAGCGTCCTTACAAGTACGATAAAGTTAAAGAAGAAATAATAAAATACCATATTGATGAAATGTTAAAAAATAAAATAATAACTCCTATTTCGAGTGCATATGCGAGTCCGGTGGTTTTATGTAAAAAGAATAATGATTTGCCGTTAACTGATCCATTAAGGTACAGGTTCGCTATTGACTACAGAAAGCTTAATAGTATAACAAAATTTCCAACTTACCCACTTCCGGTAATTGATGAAATTCTAAGAAGTATTAAATCAACAAAATATATAACCACGCTAGATTTGACATCAGGATATTTTCAGATAAGCATAAAGCCGGAAGATGTTCACAAAACAGCATTCATAACAAAATACGGTACATATGGCTTTTTGCGTATGCCTTTTGGATTGTCGGGAGCCCCGGCCACGTTTCAGAGGTGCATGGACAAAATTTTAAGGCCGGTAATAGGAAAAAGTACATTTATTTATCTTGACGATATAATTGTTACTTCAGAGTCGCTGGAAGAACATATTAAAGACCTTCGAGAAGTCTTTACTCTTTTGAAAGATGCAGGACTTAAAGTGAACATTAAGAAATGTAAATTCGCGGCAAAAGAACTCAAATATTTAGGGTACAAAATTTCTCAAAGGGGGATCGAAACAGATAAATCTAAAGTTATAGCAGTGAAAAATTACCCAATTCCGAATACAGCCAAAAAGTTAGCGACTTTCTTGGGTATGTGCTCATATTATAGAATTTTTATTAAAAATTTCGCAGAAATTGCTGAACCATTGTTAAAGTTGAGAAGGAAAAGAGTTCGTTTTGCGTGGTCTTCAGAAGCAAACGCCGCGTTTGAGAAGTTAAAAGAATCTTTAATTAATGCACCGGTTCTAAAGTTCCCAGAGAAAGACAAGGGTCTAGAAATTTATGCAGACGCATCAGATTACGCAATCGGAGCCGTGTTAACACAAAATAGAAAAGCGATTGCCTTTTTTAGTCGTACATTGAATGATACGCAAAGAAATTATTCGGCAACGGAGCGTGAAACTTTAGCAGTGCTCGCAGCTGTTCAAAAATTTTGTGTATATTTTGGGAGTTCTCCCGTAACAGTATATTCAGATCATGCGGCAGTTACCAGATTATTTTCAGGAAAGAATCTTTCGCCACGCTTAATTCGGTGGACCCTAAAGTTGCAAGAATTTAATCTCATTATCAAACACACACCGGGAAAAGACAATGTAGTGGCCGACGCATTATCTAGAATAAAGTTAGACGAGAACGGCGAGAAAGTAAAAATAGCGATGCTTCAGGCAAAGGTCATTGACTCTCGAGAGACTGTAATAGAAGAAATTGCTAGGGATCCCGAATTCGGAAATATTTATAATTATTTAAAAGACCCAGATAACTTCCAGCATATAGACATTAATGCAATACGAAGCAGAGCACAGAACTATGAAATCATTGATGGTCTCTTATTTTATACTAAAGTTACGAATCAAAATAGTGAATACAGACCAGTCATCCCGGCCAAATTAATTTTAAGTATCTTGCAAGAGCTCCACGATTCGCCTGTCTCGGGCCATTTTGGAATTAGAAAAACAATACAACGCGTACGCGAGGCGGTATATTTTCCGCAATTACAAAAGATAGTTAAAAATTACTGCCAGACTTGTCACACGTGTCAGATAAATAATGACGTAAATTTCCGCCCGGCCGGGTTATTAACTAGTATTGAGTCTAGGTTCCCCAATGAAATAATTGGTATTGACCTCTTAGGCCCCTACCCCAGGAGTCATGTAAATAAGGCACGATTTTTATTAGTCATTGTGGATCATTTCAGTAAATGGGTTGAGTTGATACCACTTAAGCGGGCTTCAGCAAAAGTCGTTGCAGATTCGTTTTTGAACAAATATATTTTAAGATATGGATGTCCAGCGAGGGTGATTAGCGATAATGGTCCCCAGTTTGTAAGCAGTACATTTAAAATGATGTGTGACAAGTTGGGCATTAAGCATATGAAAATGGTACCCTACCGCCCACAATCAAATATAGCGGAACGGGTAAATAAGAATATTGTAAAATTGATTAGAAATTATGTGCAAAAGCACCATTCTAACTGGGATGACTGCGTCGAAGAATTTGCATTCGCCCTCAGAACGGCTAAGCACGAGACAACGAAGAAATCCCCCGCCGAATTGTTTTTGGGCAGGAAGATAATGACCCCCTTAGACAAATTATTTTATGTGAAAGATAGAGCGCCGGAATTTCAAATTGGTGAAATAGAAAAAAATGTTAAAAGAAGCAGAAAAGTGCTCCCGGGAAGCGCAGAAGAAACAGAAGCAATATTATGATTCAAAAAGAAGAATCGTAGAGTATAAAGTGGGAGAGGAGGTGTTGAAACAGGCGCATGCACTTTCATGCGCAGCAAAAGATTCGGTCGTAAAATTTTGCACAAGATGGCATGGTCCTTATGTAATAACGAGGATAATTGAATGCCGTGCATACTTAAAGAATGAGAAGGGCGAACAGGCGGTGGCAAATTTCGACAAAATAAAACGGTATTATCGAAGAGCTAATAATAATATCTTAAAAGACTTTTTACAGGGTCCAGCCTCACAGAATTATTCTAAGATTCAAGAGCCCTAACCAGGTCCCTCAACAACAAAAGAATCCAGTTTGAAAAGGAGGTTACCAGAAGAGAGGAAGCAGCAGCCGAAGAAAAGACCACCCCTGAAAGAAAAACGGAAAAACGCTAAGCAACAGTCCCAGCGACCAAAGCGTTTGAGGAAGAGACCGCCAAAAGAAAATACTACGAAAGCTCCACCATTACGGAGGGAACCGAACATCGAGAAGCGAGCCGCCGAAGGTGCCAACCCACAACGAAGGAGCCTACGAGTGCAGGAGCAGACACGGAAAGCGTCACCCACCATTCGTCCCAACAAGGTATTTCTGGAGGAAAGGAGATCAACCAAACGAAAGGCGGCCCTAGAGTTTCAATCTAGGAGGACCAAACAACGAATAGCCCAAGCCACAGTATATCCAACCTTTCAGGAATGGACAAAAAAACGCCTAAAAGACTGGCAGAAAGATAAGTAGACTCTTTAATTTCTTTTTAAATTCACACAGTTATGTTTCTGATTTAAGTGCAAGTTGCAGATTTAAAAGGGAAGTTACCCGAGTCAAAGGCCGGTTGCCGAAAGCGTAAATTACACGCTTGAAGGAACAAGTTAAACATGCAGCTGAAGAAATTCGAGTTTTCAGTTGAAAAACTGTGAGACTATTCGTGAAATATTCTTTGTAATCCAGAACATGAGATTCATCGATTTTAGTCAAAAGACTCTCTGTAAATAGGAAATTGAATTGTGTTAATTAAAAGCAACTAGTACGTAAGTTGTATAGCAAAACTGTTGTATTATACACTGGTGTGCAAAAATTAAGGACGAAGTCGAAAAATTAGCATATCAGCTGAACGAAGCGGTAGAGCGAACAGAAAGACCAATTAGAAGATTAAGTAAGGTGATGTACGGTAGCACATGCGCAGATATGCAGGCAGACGTAATGGGGGAGTGTCTGACTAGTATAAAGCATGTTGTCGGTGTAAGATCAGAATTTCTGGCAAAGAGATTGCACGAGGTATAGCAGTTAAAACCACACCGAGTTGCTGCCTCAGGGAGAAATGGCGAATAATCAAACTTTTAGACAACATCTGGATGCTTTTACCCGAGGTCGAATCATTGAGAAGTTGGAGGAAGGCCGCAGTGTGACAAGTGTGGCTGCAGAGTTCGGAATTGCTCACAGCATCGTTTCACGACTTTGGAGACCATTTCAAGCTACAGGAACAGCTATTAGGGGGTTTAGTAGTGGTCGTCCACGAGGAACCACACCTGTAGATGACCGGTATATTGCCTTACAGGCCAGAAGAAACAGGCGGCAGACAGCGGGAGAAATCGCTAGACACACGACATAGGCGACTGGACGACCGATATCGCGTTTTACCGTGGCCAGAAGACTGCACGGTGGTGGTCTGTTTGCACGAGGCCCTGTGCGGTGTGTACCTCTAACGCCTGCCCATCGGAGAAGGCGTTCTCTGTGGTACCGGGAACACCGGAATTAGAGAGACAATGAATGGGGGCGAATACTCTTTACAGATGAGAGCAGATTTAGTCTGAGTTGCGATTCTAGACTCATACACATCTGGACAGAGCGGGGAACACGCAATAACCCCTTGAACATCATCAAAGGGGACTGTTTTGGAGGTCGCGGAGTTCTCGTTCGAGCAGACATAATGCTTGGTAGCCGGACCGACCCCAAGGAGGTTCGTCACCTGGGACTGCTATTGTAACGAGGTCTTCTTCCTTACATGCGTCTTTTGACAAGGGCTATGGGTCCTCAGTCCTCTTCATGGACGACAACGCTCCACCTCATCGCACAGTTACTGTCGAAGAGCTGTGGGAGAGTGAAGATATTGAACACATGGATTGGTCGACAAGGTCTCTGGATCTAAATCCCGTCAAGCATGTACGGAACTTACTAGGGAGACCCGTGGCAGCACGTAACTTATCGCCAGTAACGATTCCGAAACTGCGATTGGTGCTACAAGAGGAACGAGCAGCAGTGTCTCAACAGCTCATTAACAACCACATATCCAGCATGCACAAATGATGTGAAACCTGC